>JAQQTO010000063.1:106620000-107157500 GCA_029884595.1 Ormosia semicastrata
TGTTTTACTGCAACCTGAAGCTGGACGGTCCAAATCTCATCTCTGAGGTCAAGGACCAAGAAATTGTCATCACTCCCGTGATTGGATGACTCTCTTCAATTTGGACGCCACCGTGTCTTTGCAGAGAGCCGACAAAGCAGGCCCTACGTGAAAGCGTATAGAAGAGAGGAAGTTGTGTCCCTACTAGTGAAACCTGGCAAAGCCTAGTCCAAAGTTGGTCTGAAGTGTGGAATGTTGAAAAGCCAAGAGAGGCTGCTTCACTACTCATACGCCCATATTCTCGCTCCTCGTGGAGGCAACTACGCCTATCTCACTGAGGATGACATCTTCCTTCTCTGGGTGCTGAAGAAGAACTGGAAGATCAACTGGCCAAATTTCATTAGCAAATATATGATTAAGGTCAAGACGACCAAAAATTGTGACCTGCCATACGCTCTAATTATCTCTACTTTTTTCAAAAAATACTCCTTGCTCTGCCAGACTGAAAGGACAGTGCCTCTGAACCACTTCAACATCTTCGGTGAATTTACTCTAAAGAATATGAAGATGGTTGCAGACGATGTTGGAGGATGGGTATACCCTGATGAGCTGGAAGAAGCTGCAGCAGACGAAGACATTGCTGATGACCCTGCTCCTGCTGATGACCCTGCACTTGCTGAACAGCCTTCTGAAGCCCCTGCTCCTGCTCCAGTAACTCTGGAAAGCATCATGACAACTTTGCTCGACAACCGCGCTTACATGGAACACACCTTTTCTATTCTCTTTGACAGAATAGAAGGTGTTGAATGCGAGCTTGCTGCACTGCGAACTGGACCTCCTGCCCCTGCACCAGACTCCCCTCCTCCTCCACCAGACACTTACTTTTGATTATAGGACTTTAGTTTTGCCTTCTTTTTGTTTTTGATGTATCTCTGGTATAATTTATATCTGAATTTGTACATCTTGACTATAATTGCCAACATTGAATAAAGAATAAAATGTTTTTCCTACTGATTTTGCAATCTCTGAGCCTGATCTTGCCTTCCAATATAATTGTTTACATTCTTGGTTCAAAAGTATACAGGCATTTTATGGTTTTATGCATGTCTTGTTATGCATGTCTTGCCCCATCTTTTTGATCATGACAAAAGGGGGAGAAGAACAAAATAAGCTAAAAGTTAAGTTTACTCTGTTCATTTGCACTTAAAGATAAACATAATCACCTTTGACATTTTTGGTTTTGGAGATTGTGTTGAGAAAAGACAAATCAGAAAGACTCTTTTAAAAAGGATCAAGAGACTCCAAAAGAAAGGGGGAGCTGCGCTTATCTCTGATAAATAATGCTCCTCTTACAAACCAAAGGGGGAGTAAGTCTCCATGATTAATACTGTGATTTCCCATAAACTAACTTTTTCTCAATGATTGTTTGTCATCATCAAAAAGGGGGAGAATGTGACTGGCATGTATCCAATGAAGAATATGTTTTGATGATAACAAACTCAAAGATGTTGCAAGATCAAGTCCAAGATTATCAAGACCATCAAGTATAGCTTTTAGGACTCTAATCTTTGTGTAAAGGTATATAAAGATTCACAAATAAGGTTAATCTTGCATTTTGTAATAGCACACAAGTTTTCAAGGCTTTAATATGGTTTTTAACTTCCAAAGAATTAATCACATCGTGTCCATAAATTCATAAGATCATATGGAATCAAGAGGAACATTTTAAAAAGCTCAAAACATGTTTTCAAATGTATTATTCGAATAAGGAGTCCCTTATTCGAATAACACAAGTCAGTGATTCTTATTCGAATAACACAAGTCAGTGATTCCAATTTAATCTCTCAGGAAAGGGCTTATTCGAATAAAGCCATGCATTATTCGAATAAGAGTTTCAAATATATTTTGGCACAAACAGGTTATTCGAATAACAAAAGTGTTATTCGAATAACACATCTCAGGAAGTCTGTTCATGAACTGGTTATTTGAATAACAGAGTTGTTATTCGAATAACAAGGCTTTCAAATAAAACCATGCTAAATTGGTTATTCGAATAATGATGTTGTTATTCGAATAACAGGAACTGAAGCTCATTTCTTCGAATGAGTTATTCAAATAACATTCATGTTATTCGAATAACGTGTCTTCCAGAAAGCAAATATTTATCTGGTTATTCGAATAACCAGGATGTTATTCGAATAACATACTACAGAGGAAAACACGGTGAAAGCTATTTCAAGCATTATTCGAATAAGAAACATGTTATTCGAATAATGAAGATTTCCAGAAACAGAAATTAACGGATAGTAGCATAACATTTAATGCTCCAACCACCTCCAACGGCTCTAATCTTCAATGTCTTATAAATAGAAGTTGTTGTGCATTTATGGGGGTTAGACAATCAATCTGAAAAGCCTTGGTTGAGCATTAAAAATGAGCTTTCATCTATTTCTCCATTAATACTCTGTTTCTGAGCGTAAATCGTATAATATATACCAGTTGAGTTTCCAGTTGTAATATCTACTCTTTCAAGAGAGTTTCTATCCATTCAAACTTTGTAACCTCTGTAGAGAGGGTGAGACATCCCTCCAAACTATAAAGGGTGAGGTATCCCTTGGAAAATAGAGGCTCAAGCACTAGGGTGAGGTATCCCATTGTGTTGAGTGCTCAAGGTTGTAGTGGTTTTCAAGCACCCATTGAAGCTTGGAGATATATAGTGGAAAATCTCAAGTTGTTGCTTGAGGACTGGACATAGATCACAAGTGGATTGGTGATTGAACCAGGATAAACGATCGTGTCTGGTTTTCTCTAAACCCTCCTCTGTTTATTTTGTGCACTGTTTCATTAATTTTCTTGGATATTGTCTCCGTAGGCTATCATATTTATAAGTAAGTGATTTCATCTCTTTCATCCAATCATCTCTAATTATTCAATAGCTTCAACGAAAATTAGTTATCAATCAATTTGCGAAAGATTTGTCAACTTATTTTACTTACTCAATTCACCCCCCCTCTTGAGTATTGAGGCCACTTGGTAACAGATAAATATCTTATTTGGATGTATATATGAAAGCTTTATATGCATGTTAAACTAACTAGAGTTATATATTTATGAATCATGCATATGAAGATATTGAATTATGATTTTGGACTAACTCTGCTTGTTTAAGTGAGTAATACTTTGTAGGATAGTCCAAGTACCAAGAGTGAGCATTGCAACAAGAAAGCAAAAGATATCTATTAAGCTCAACATAAGGAGAATATGATTAAACATATGTCTTTGAAGATTTGTTTTGATAACACACATGATGGGAAGACCAAGTCCAAGATCTTTTAAGGATAGCTTCAGGACTTAGAGTCTCTCTGTTCGAGGATCTCTTTGGATATCTCACAGTGCGTTAAGATAAAACAAAAATGTTTCCTTAAACTTATACCAAAACTGTTTTGATCTTGAAAATAACTTAAAAATGTTTTGGTTAAACTTTCTGGGATGTTTTTCAAACATTTATAACTATTTTTAAACAGATGTATTCAAATAACCTTGAAGGTATTCGAATAACATCCTTCTAAACAGCTTTTACTATGTGTTTAAAATAAAGGTATTTGAATACACCCTTGTAATATTCGAATAACCTGCTTCTGAACAATTTTTTATAAGAAATGAAAACAATGGTATTCGAATACCCCATGATGGTATTCGAATAACCCACGAGACTCTCTTTCGTATTTCGAATTTATACATAAACGTGTTAGCTTTTAATATCATATTAAATTCCTCCAACGAGCATTTTCCTTCAGGCTCTATAAATAGAGACCGTGGATTTCATCTGTTAGTAGCCCAGCTATCTATTTAATGTACACTTGCTTTGAAAAATGTGATTTATAAATTACGCCTATTTTCTGTGCTCTTTTTGCTGAAACTTTGAGATATTCTTTGAGAGCCTCTTAGCACTTCAATTTGTATTATTTGCTCTGAGTGAGAGTTTCTCTTCATCTATATTTCTGTTCTTCTATATTGAGGGTGAGGTATCCTTCAAGGTTTGTGTAAGGGTGAGGTATCCCTTCAAGGTTTGTATAAGGGTGAGGTATCCCTGCAGGCTGAGACTTTTGTACAAGGGTAGAGTTTCCCTGTGTATGATGAGTGCTCTTTTATGTAACGGTTGCAAGCACCTATTAAAGCTTGTATACATAGTAAAAAATCTCGGATTATTTTTGAGGACTGGACGTAGACCACAAGTGGGTTAGTGGTCGAACCAGGATAAATATCGTGCCTGCTTTTATCTTCTCAATCTCTTTATTTTACACAATTGTATATTATTACACATTTATTTATTTATTATTCTTAAAGCTTTTATTCTTCATCTCGCAATTTCTTTTCTTTTATTTAATAGCTTAAATATCTGTATTTATTTTAAGAGCATTTGTGAAAAGTTTTTATACCCAATTCACCTCCCCCTCTTGGGTAATGGTTGCCATGACTAACATTCCTTGCTGCTTCACTCTGACTAATTTATCTGAGCTATTAGTGGATCAGGTTCATAAACAAAATCTTGTAACTTATCAATTAACTCATCGATAATGGAAGCAGAGATAAGGATCTGCCTGGCTGAAGGTGTGATAAAGTTCTGTTCCACAACATAGTCAAGAAAAGATAACAAACCATCAAAAAAATTATTAACATTCAACAAACTTATCGATTTATAGTCGATGTTCAGTTAGGCCCAAGAGACAATTTGAAAAACTTCTATCAAAGTACCATAGCCACCTGGTAGGGCAATGAATGCATCAGAATTGTCAAGCATTTTAGCAATTCGTCCATGCATAGTTGATACTCGTAATTCCTCCCCAATTGTCTTTCCAGTGATGTTCCTTTGAGTTAAAGCTTTAGAAATGATACCTAAAACTTGACCACCTCTTAGATGTGCAAAGATTGATACAGCCCTCATTAACCCAATGCTACCTCCCTCATATACTACATGAATGTTCCTCGCAGTAAGTGTTTGACCAAGAGTGCTTGTTGTGTTTACAAACTCTGTACTCTTCCCAAAACCTGACCTACAAAATACACAAATATTTGTAAATCAATGAACAGAAGCTCCCTCCATTTCTACACTCACCCTCCCTTTGAATGATTATGAGTTGGATAAAAATGAAGAAAATGGAGTGTTTAAATAGAGAAAAGAATGGAAAATATAATGATAGGACCTATATGGATAGGTTGGCTAGCCTATTATCAGAAAAGTTTGAAATTAAGAAACAAAAATTTTTCTTCTTTTTTTTATTTTTTTATTTTTTTGAAAGAAAACGAGAGCTGGAACTAGTAGAGTTGTCATGACGTATATTTATACTGCGTATAATAAGTGCAGTCCATCCTCATAAAACATGCCTTCAGATCTTTGCCTAGGCTAGAATTACACCCTAAGAAGCCATGTACTCGTTAGAGTATATAATCTGGAATTCGTGAATGCTTGACACCCTCAGCATGACCTGGCGCATCAAAGCTCATACAGTTAAGTATAAGATAATGCTCAGTAGTTGTTTACGTTCACAGCAAAGATGGGACTCCTCTTTCGGTCCAATAGCGCTACAGAGCCTAGGTTCCAACAACTGGAATGTAGCACGTGGCTCTCTACAGAGCATGGCATACAAACCTTATTTACAGACCGGCGTGCGAAGGTCTCCTCCTAAGTCTATAATAGGATAGGCATTCGCCTGGGGCTCCTAATCTAATTAAAGACCAGGTATAACCAAAGTTTTGCCTTCTTTTTTTCTTTTTTTTAGATGAACAAGATAATAACATACATGTTGTTGTGATTGTAGCTCACATCTTCCTCTGGTTTTATGTCCAGTAATAGCTTAAACGCGTTCTATGAGTCGAGGATAAACTTTCCATCCAATTTTCTTATAAATTGGCAAACAGTGTCTTTTAGAGTCAGATTCCCAAGACTGTAATGTTTATGTTCGTCCCTGAAGAGATTCCATAAATTAAGAAGTTCACGATGCACAACTCCACAATGCGTCTCAAGAGTCACTAAGATATCAGTTAATGACTCCTTACTCAGTTTATTCTTAATAAAGTATATTTTATCTTCTAGATTTGCAGAAACCATCCCCAAAGAACGACATCGCTTGTTACAATTCCATCATGCATATTTGTGACAAACTTGCATTCTTTTCGTTCTTCTCTTTTTAGAATATGAACTTTTACTGAGACCTAGCATGTCTGAGGTAAATGAATTTGAAAATTCACCTGCTAAATAGACCTTTACTTCGATTATCCAGCGTATATCTTCTAGGATGCACTTGTGCAATAACATTCTCAATCTTTCACACCTAGTTTTGTATATTTTTGTTAAAGCATTTTCAGGAAAAGAAGGAAATATTTTCTTGAATTCGAGAAAATGACATCCATTTTAAAGGAGAAGGAATAAGTTATTATGAAAAATTGAAAAATAAACCGACTTGAGAGCCATAAAGTATCGTTATCCACACTTAACTGGTGTCACAAAGAACTGCAAAAAGAAAGCAACAAAATTCAAATAAATTCTTCCCATAACCAGGATTAGAAGGGAGATGGATTCTACCTAACAACTTGGGTTTCCAGAAATGGTTTGAGTCTTTGTCCATTGACCTTAAACACATTACCATTCCTATGGTTCTCAATGTCTATGGCCCCATGTGGATACACATGTTTGACAACAAAAGCACCACTCCACCTAGATCTTAATTTTCTAGGGAATATGTGAAGACGAGAATTTCAAAAGATTTTCTCAAAATTGATTTGTCATGAAAAGCTTTTGCTCTAACTTTATAAATCTTGGAGTTTTCATATGCATCATTTCTCAATTCCTCAAGTTCATTGAATGACAAATTTGAATACTTTGCAAGCATCATCAAGGTTTAGGTTGAAAGCTTTAATGACCCAAAATGCTTTATGCTCAAGTTCTACAGGCAAGTGACAAGATTTTCCACAAACTAACCGATAGGGTGACATGCCTAAATATGTTTTGAAAGCCATACAGTAAGCCTAAAGTGCATCGTTTAGTCTTAAATACCAATCTTTACGATTTAGGTTAACCATTTTTTTCAAAATTTGTTTAATCTCTCTATTTGCTAATTCTACTTATCCACCTGTTTGAGGGTGGTAAGGGGTGACAATTTTGTGGGTAATGTCATATTTCTTCATTAAGGGTTCAAATGATTTATTGCAAAAATATGTTCCCCCATCACTGATGATAGCTCGAGGGATTCCAAATCGACTCAAGACATTTTCTTTTAAAAATTTAAGAACAATTTTATGATCATTGTGTCGACATGGAATCGCCTTAAACCATTTTGAGACATAATCAACTGCAACTAAAATATACACAAATCCAAATGATGATGGAAATGGACCCATGAAATCAATTTCTCAACAATAAAAAATTTCAATGACAATGATAAGGTTCACATGCATCATGTTTCGTTTAGAAATGGAACCCAATTTTTGATAGTTTTCATAACTTTTGCAAAATGTATAGCTGCCTAAGAATAAAGTGGGCCAATAAAATCTATACTGCAAGATTTTTACATCTATTTTCTTTAAAGAAAAGTGACCTCCACATGCTTCTGAGTGACAAAATTTAATGACACTACCTACCTTATTGTTGGTTACACATCTCCGAATGATTTGATTAGGATAATATTTGAACAAATTTGAGTCATCCCAATAAATTTTTTTTGCCTCAATCAAAAACTTCCTTCTGTCTTGGTGCGTTCATTAAGGTGACATCTTTCTTGTTACAAGAAAATTGGCTATGTTATCAAATCAAGGCATGGAATTGATAGAAAATAAAAATTCATCGGGAAAAGAATCATTGATATGTGTGATATCAAAAGGTGAGTCTGTTGTAAGTCTGGACAAATGATCTGCAACAACATTTTCAACTTCTTTCTTTTCTTTTATTGTGATGTTAAATTCTTGAAGCAACAAGATCCATCGTATCAACTTAAGTTTGACATTCTGCTTAGACATTAAATATCTAACAGCAGCATGATCAGTGAAAACAACAGTAGAAGAACTAATTAAATAAGTTTGAAATTTGTCCAATGTAAAAATTACAACAAGTAGTTCTTTCTCAGTAGTAGTGTAATTCATTTGTACACTATTTAAAGTTCAACTTGCATAATAAATTTCATGAGGCTTACGTTCCTTTCTCTGGCCTAAAACAGCGCCAACAACAAAGTCACTAGCATCACATATTAACTCAAAAGGTAAAGACCAGTGAGGGGTTTGCATGATAGGAGCAAATGTTAGAAGACCAATTAATTTTTTAAAAGATTTTTGGCATTCTTGAGTCCAATCAAATGGTGCATCTTTTATTAGAAGATTACATAATGGTCTAGATATAATACTAAAGTCCTAAACAAAGCTTCTGTAAAATCCTACATGTCCTAAAAATGAACGAACTTCCCTACTATTTTTGGTGAAAGCAAATGAGCAGTTAATTCAACTTTGGCCTTATCAACTTCAATTCCTTTAGAAGATATCACATAACCTAGCACTATTCTTGAAGTAACCATGTAATGACATTTTTTCTAGTTTAACACAAGTCCTTTTTCTTCGCATCTTTTAAGAAATTTTTCCAAATTATTAAGACAAATTTCAAATGAATTTTCATAAACTGTCAAATCATCCATGAAAACCTCTAAATAATGCTCAACCATATCACTAAAAATACTTAGTATGCATCTTTGGAATGTTGTAGGAGCATTACAAAGGCCAAAAGACATTCTTCTGTATGCAAAAGTACCAAAAGGACATGTAAAAGTGATCTTTTCTTAATCCGCTAATACAATGGGTATTTGATAATAGCCTGAATAACCATCAAGAAAACAGTAGTAGGGATGTCCTGCTACCATTTCCAGAATTTGATCAAGAAATGGCAAGGGGAAATGATCTTTCTTAGTGGAAGCATTTAATTTTCTAAAATCAATACACATACGCCAATTGGATGAGACTCGCGTAGGTATTAATTCACATTTTTCATTTTCAACCACTATTATTCCAGATTTCTTAGGCACAACTTGTGTAGGGCTTACCTACTAGCTATCAGAGATAGGATAGATAATTCCAACATCAAGTAATTTGAGAACTTCAGCTTTAACTGCCTCTTTCATATGTGGATTTAATTTTCTTTGAGGTTGTTGAGATGTTTTAACATTATCCTCTAAATGTATTTTATGTGTATAAATTAATAGATTAATGCCTTTTATGTCCTTTAATGTCTATCCAATTAAACTTTTATGCCTTTTAAGTACTTCTATTAACATATCTTCTTGTTCTCTGATAAGGGTCGAAGAAATTACTACTAGAAAGCTTTGCTCTTCTCCCAAAAATATGTACTTCAACTCAGAAGGTAATGGCTTTAGTTCCAATGTGGGTACTTCTTTATGGGTATTATCATACATTGGTTTTAGCTCTTCGAATCTTGACTTCCATCCTTTGTATTCCATTACCTGTGTACAATCAAGCAAAGAGCATATTTCAGAAATATCATCATCTAATTACATACTTGAGTCAAATGAATTGATTAAACAAATTTTTAATGGGTCAGAAGAACTCCTAGTTTGAAGATGATCGTCTATAATGGCCTCAATCCCTTCAACTTCCTCCTTTTTGTCATGGACTTCCTGTGGTTGCTTGCACATGTTGAAAACATTAAGCTCTAGTGTTATATTTCCAAATGTTAGCTTCATCACCCCATTTCTGTAATTTATCAAAGCATTAGATGTTGCTAAAAATGGGTGACCTAAAATAACAGGAATTGACTTGTAACTATTAACCATAGGTTCAGTTTCCAAGACAATAAAATTCACAGGATATATGAATTTATCAACTTGTATCAACACATCTTCTATTATTCCTTTTGGAATTTTAATTGATGTATTGGCAAGTAAAAGAGTTACAGAAGTTGGTTTTAACTCATCCAGGTTAAGTTGTTGATAAACTAAATATGGAAGCAAATTAACACTAGCACCAAGATCAAGTAAGGCTTATTCAATTTTATGTTCTCCGATAATGCATGAAACTGTAGGATAACCAGGGTCTTTATATTTCAAGGCATTATTATTGTAGAATGGAGCTTACCTGTTCAGCCAAAAATGCTTTCTTTTTCACATTTAGTTTTCTTTTAACAGTGCATAAGTCCTTCAAAATTTTGGCATAAGAGGGAACCTGTTTGATAACAGTTCACAAGTCCTTCAATTTCCATGAATTGTTTAATGCTTAAGGAAATAGGAGTGAAGGTGAGAGTTCAGTCTCCTTTTGGCCAGGTGACTTATCAATCTCTTCCTTATCTTAGGGGATTAATTCATCATCTCTCTCACAAGGTTCAAGAATTTGTTCTTCAATAACTATTCTAATCCTAAAAGTTATCATTGACTTGACTTAATCTATTTGTTAGCTTTCTGAACTACCCTTATTTAGACTGTACTGATCCTTAGGATTAGATTGAAGTTGTGAATGAAATTTTCCTTTCTCATGAATAGTGAGTGTAGAAGAAAATTTAGTAAGAGTATCTTTTATGTCAATCATGACTTAAGTGTTTTGGTTATTAATGGCCTCTTCCTCTTCCATGAATGCATGCAATGTTCCTTCAAGGTTTTTCTTGTATAGTGGAACGTAAGGTGCATATCCTTGAGAATTTTGAGAATCCTATTGTGCCTGAGGAGACAGTAGTTGCATAAATTATGTCTAATTATTAGTCCTCCAACTAAAGTTAGGGTGATTTCTTTATCTTAGATTATATGAATCTGAAAAAGAAGTGGTGAATGACTTTTTAAAATTGTTCATTGCATTTACTTGCTCAAGTATAACTTCTTTAAAAACAGGAATCTTTGGACATTCATTTATTGAGTGTCCTAAGTCATCACAAATGCCACAAATTTCTTCATTTTGCACAAATTTGATTTCTTCTACTTTTCCTGATTCCATGGCTTTAATCTTTTTATCCAAATTGGTGAACCTAACATTTAGATCTATTTCTAGACTAAGGTGATATTTTCCTTTACTAGCACTTGCATGGTTAGATCAAATTGACTTTTCAGAAGGATTAGTATCATGCCAAGATTGAGAATTCTCATCCAAATAGTCTAAATATTCTAAAGCTTCTTCAAGTTCTTTATCAAGAAACTTGTCATGGCACATTGTTCCATAAATTGTTTAGTTTCAGGTGTTAACCCTTCATAAAAGACGCTTATAGTGTGTCATTTTTCAAAACCATAATGTGAGCAAGAATTTAACAAATCTTTAAAACGTTCCCAACTTTGAAAATATGCTTCATTTGAATTTTGAGAAAAATTTTGGATTTGTCTTTTCAAAGCATTTATTTTATGTGTTGAAAAAAATTTCTTTAAAAACTTGCCATGTGCCAATTGATTTTGGTTTCAAAGCATTAAGCCAAGTTTTTGTTTTATCTTTCAAAGAAAAAGGAAACAATTTAAGTTTAACAATTTTTTCAGTGCAATTTTGATCAATCAAAGTGATACATACTTTCTCAAATTCTTTTAGATGTAAATATGAGTTTTCAGATTCTAAACAATAGAAATTAGGAAGTAATGAAATCGTACCCGGTTTAAATCTAAAATTGTTAGCATTGAATGGAAAAATAAAACATGATGGACTAGAATTTTGAGATGGTTGCAAATATTCATGCATGGTTCGCAACGATTGATTTTCATGTTCATCATATACACTTTCATTTTCAGCCATTATGTTTAATGTATGTGATTGTAATTCAAACAAATCGATATATAAAGTACTAGAATTAGTTTTAACCAAATGATCAGAATTTGAATCACGATACCAATTAAGCATAAATAAGTGACTTAAAATAGGGAAAAAAATAAAAGTATATACAAAGATCAACCTTCCATAATAATAAAAGAATATTAACAAGTAGACGATAAAATTGCCATTAAATATTAATAAGTATGTGGCATAAATCAGCCATCAAATATGATACAACTAGAAAATTAAAAGAGTAAGGAAAGAATATATCAGATGATGAAGTTTACTTAAAGAAAGAAAACCTCAATAAATTTGTTCTTCAAATCAAGCCCCTGGCAAGGGCGCTGAAAACTTGATGGTAATTTGATATGTTACAAACCCAAGTGTAGGTTGTCTCAAGTAATAAATTCTCAAGAATCCGAGGTCGATCTATAAGGAATTGATGAAAAAAAATTCTTTAAGGTAAGGAAAGGATTTGTCACAACGATAAAGGTAAGGAAAGGATTTGTCACAATTAAAAAGGATTTGCTTGGGCTAGGAGATCCACTCTTGATATATAAATTAAGGACAAAATTATTTCCTTTTATAACTCAATTGGAATCCACACATAACAGAGGTTCCAATCGGAGAATACAAATTCAAAGTTCTTTTAAAGTTATATATGTAGTTATATTATAGTTCTTTTAAATGTCTACTAACTCCAACACTTGTAAATGGGTTCAAGCATTTATTGTGTCAATCTCTTGTCTACGACGAATCAAGATCTCCACTTTACAAGGAGGGTTAATAACGCAAACACTTGTAAATAGGTTCAAGCATTCATTATGCCAATCTCTTGTCTACAACAAATCAAGATCTCCACTTTAGAAGAGAGTTTCTAAATTGATTGGAAATAAAATAAAACACATATAATGACCACTTGAGAATATAAAATTCAAGCACAAGAAAAAGATTAATATAACCTTATTTCATTACTAAAAGGTTCACCCTTTCACCCAAACAAAATAAAAATTAGTTACTCATAAATAAGAAGAAAGAAAGAGAGAAGAAGAAGGAAACATAATTTCTATTTAGAACAAAAGAAAACTACAACAAGATAAACAAATAATAGAAGAACAAGATCTTGATCTCGAAATCAAGATGATTCTAATGAGCAACCAATGGTGCCTTTTATAGAGCATGAAAGGTACAAAATGTCAAGGAAGTTATTTAATGAGTGGGTGGATGAGTAAAATATTATTGCCATGCTTGTCTCCCCACTCAACCAATTCAGCTATCTTCAAATGACTATAACTCTATCATAACATCACCTATTGTGTAAGTAATCTTTATAAAAGTTGAAGGGTTTTGTCTCAGATTTCTAATGCCACCAGTTTTAGCACAATCTGACTCATATAACCTAAGATATGGTCCAATCTTTGCACAGTATTCGGGTTCCAGTATTAGCACCTTTGTTCTGACTTCTAGGCTCAATATGACCTACTAGACATTTGATTACGCTTTATGTTCTTCATGAAAGTTGTAGATTTGGGTCTTAGCTTTCATTTGGACATGGTTTGGTGTCAATTAAACTCCTATAACTCAAGAAATAGGTTGATGAGTACGCAGAGGTCAAGCTGTCAGGATCAATTTCTAGCTCTTGCTTTCACTTCAATTTAAATTATTCAAACATGTGATTTATCTCTTAAGGTCTTCACCAAACTTGTAGAGAATTGTCTTAGCTTTCCTACAAGACTAGAATCATATCAATCAAATATTTGTAACTCAGATTATAGCCAATTTACTGAATGCTGTCAAATAGACAAATTAAGGCTAATTCATGCAATAATTCCTTCAATGATCCAATTAGGCCCCATATCATAAAATGTCACAAAACTAACTTAATTAAGCCCAATTTAATCCAAAATTCTCTATATTATGCTTGAAAATTAAAAAAACTATAAAATGGATAAGAAAAATAAAATATTAAAATATTAATAAAACTAATTAAAATAAAAAAATAAAATAAAAATCCTAACAAATAAAAGTCAAAGATGTGTGCAAGTTTGCATCACATTAAAATCCCCAAACTTGAACAATTAGTTATCTTCAAGCAACAAAAATAAAATTAAGCACTAATGAAGGAAAAATTCCTTTGAAATGCTACAATTGCATATAGAACTCTTAAGAAAATGCAATAAGTTTGACATGCCAAAAACTCCTCAAAGCTTGAAATAGTCAATTCTTCAATCATGTATTCATGTCCAACTCTAATATATACAAATTATATATTCAAGCCTGCTTTCAAAAACAAGTCCCATAAATCCACTTGCTCTCTTGAAGAATATATGCATACTTAGCAACTCCTATACACCTTCTCAAGTCAAATAGGTAAAACCATTGCTCAATTCTTCACTAATTTAAGTCTATACATACTTTAATTGTATATACATACTTCATGATCTAGAAAAGTTCTTGTTCTGGTTTATCAATAGTGTGAAATCAACTTATTTATTGCACACAACCCAACTCTTGAACTTTATTGTATTAGATCAAACAATTGGAAGACTAGATATAGATTTTGGATCCTTAGCAATGGAATTCCAAGTATGGATTCCAGAATCAATGGCCCCAGTGCAGTTATATACAATCTACTTAAAGAGCTTTCATTTTCGGGTGATGAGTACATTAATGGAGCCCAAAACTTAAGTCCTTGATAGGAGAAATAAAAGTATAGGTTCTCAAACAAGTCATAAGAGTGGATTAGTATAACAAACACATGAAAGGATCTTACATAAATCTTACTATTTTTATTTTCACAAATTCCAAAGTAAAATTTCTTCACATCCTCATGAAATTAAGGTTACACTAGTACATTATCAAAGTGACACAAATTAAGGTTACACTAGTACATTATCAAAAGTGATAGGACAATACCTTACAAAAGTCTCTAAACCATATAAAACTCCTTCGAACCTAGTGATGTTCATACTCTCTTCATCGGAGTCTCCACTAAAATAGGCATCTCTTAATACACTAAAATTATTCATCTCTTAATATTATATGTAAGTCATGAATAAGACTCTATTTGTTAGACAGGCCAACTCTTGTCGTGTCATGTGCCTGAACTGTATCCTCAATGGGGAAATTAAACAATAGAAAGTTATAAAATACACTTTCAATCATTAGAATTTTGATTCCTTTTTTAACTTTCTCTACACAATATTTTAATTTTAGTAACAAATATTGTTAAAAAGTTTTAATTTTATCCCTCTTTGACACTTTTGTTATGTAAATCTGATTGAAGTGTTTAAAGATACGAGCTTCATGAAATTATAAGCAAAAAAATTCAGAAAATGACACCACTGAAATCATATGGTTGTTGTAATTGTAAATGTAGGTAGCAGTACACCACAACTGACCAGTTATAGTTTCCTACACTAGTTTGTTGCAACACATACTTTCAATTACTTAATCTAAACTAAGCATTCAAGATGAAAGTGACACTTACACATCAAGATTTCCATAGAAGGCTCAATTTATAGTTAAGCAAGTTGCTTTATATTTTAACTTTTAGGTTTCTCTACATCTATCTGGGAATTGGGGTGACTAAATTTTAACACTTTCAAATAAACATATTGCGTTGATTGTCTCTGGTTTAATTACAGCATCCAAAAGGATCCTCGGGATAGATTGACATCCTTGGAGCTTCTGGTAAGTAACCTAATGCCTTTTTTTAAAAAAATAAATAAATATCTTATACCTTGTTAAAATTCCTAATTGTTGATTCTTCTGGATCTTGAGATTTTGGTAGGTAGCCAAACTCAACTTGTAGTGCTAAAAATAAAAAGTTTGAACTATATCTGAATGACACATTATTTTTATTTTATCATTGCAAGTCATACACTATGATTTTGAGAAATTTCGCGTGTAAAAAACTTCATTATGATCAAGAGTTACAGATTTATTTATGAACTACCTACTATCTTGTAATATGACTATTTGATAACACTAGTCATTAGACTCAAAATGACACTAGTTATTAGGTGGTATACTTTTTATGTTTTGTTGTTGACACTATAAAGTTATGAATGTTCTTTTCTATTGTGGATTTAATGAAATATATTTTGCTTTTTTGAATGAATTCTAGTATGTTATATTTACGAACATTTGTATATTATGATTTAAGTTCTTTAGGAGTAAATATTATTATCACTAATTTTTTTATTAATGATGTTGAAATTTCAACTTGAATAGCAAATAGGCATAATATTTTTAGTAGCCATAACAATTGTCAGGAAAAGACATTTTTTATTGGCAATAAAATGGGTCTTTACCAGCAATAACAAAGGCCGTTAAAGACATGAAAAAAGGCAAACCTGGGATTGTTTTAGCTGCCATTACAGTAGCTAGTAAATGGCATATTTTTTACCAGTAATAAAATTGGTTTTTACCAGTAATAACAAAGGTTGTTAAAAGACATGGAAAAAAGGCAAATCCGAAGTTGTTTTAGCCCAATTATTGGTAAAAAGGCATATTTTTTATCGGCAATAAAATGGGTCTTTACTGGCAATAGTAATGGCCGCTAAAGACATGGAAAAAGGCAACCTAGGGCTGTTTTAGCGGCCATTATAATTGTCGGCAAATAATTGCCGCTAAAAGACATTACTTTTACCGACCATAAAAGAGGTCTTTACCGGCACTCTATATAATGGCCAGGAAAACCTTTACCGACACTGGATACAACGACAAATAATCAATTGTCGGTAAAGGTTTTTGCGGCAATTCTTATTGCCGCTAAAAGGCATATTTATTGTCGCTAAAAAGCTTTTTTGTTGTAGTGATACAAATTATATATTCAAGGCTGCTTTCAAAAACAAGTCTCACAAATCCACTTGCTCTCTTGAAGAATATATGCATACTTAGCAACTCCTATACACCTTCTCAAGTCAAATAGGTAAAACCGTTACTCAGTTATTCACTAATTTATGTGTACATCTTATCAAGTATAATTAGGACTTTATTTTAATTAAGTACTTTTCGTCATTCACATATTTTCTTTTTCATTTGTCGCAATGGAGATATAGACTTGGCAAGCGTTGAAACTCGTGACCATACACCTAACTACACATCACAAATTCTTGCTAAAGGGTTCAAATTCATGACCACATATCTTATCCACACATCAAAAATTCTTATCTCCACCTAATCCATACTCGTTATGTTTCATGCTTTTTCACTTTTCAACTTCCACCACTCTCAAACTTGTTTTCTTTCATGCACCCTTTTTGTTCTTCAATTGCCAAATTCCTCTTAAGTCCCTAGAGGTAACTAATAAATCACATATACACATATACCAACTTAAGAACTTATAAATCCAATTAAATAAGTTTATTGAACATAAACAAAAATTGACAAAAATGCATCAAGTGAACACAAATAACACTCAAGAATTTTCTTCCGCTCACACTTCTCTAAATTATTGACAAATTGCACCCATATTAGCCATTTTAATAATCTTTTAATGCAAATTGCATAATCACAATGCAGTTTTATTTATCAAAATTATTCTCTTTTTGTTTTTATCAAATTTTTTTGAATTTATTGTTGGGTGACACTATTTTATATCTCTTTATAAAGGCTCCAAACTCAAAAAGGCAATTAATCTGACTAAATAAACACTAAGCTATAAAAAAATCACAAAAAACAAAACAAAACAAAGAATATGCACCCACAAACTTAAAACTGGACAATGTTGTCCATGTTACTATGTTTGCACCATTAAGTTCAAATAGATAAGCAAGAATGAGAATATATTAACAATCAAGCAATATAAAATAAAGGATAATAGCAATCTAATCTTGCAACAATCAATTAAAATCTAACTTAAATCTAATTTAACCAAGATCAAACCAGGCTCTATTCAATCAAAATCAAATCATACCAAATTAGATCAAATTATTTCAATATAATCCTATTCAAAATTATAATAATTCAAATCTCAAGGAATTATTGCAAGATTATAAACATCACCATACTCATAAAATTCATGCTCAATTGTAACATAAACGAAGTGTTCTGGACCGTAATCGGTGATCATGTCTCATGGGTCGACCTGACATGAAGTATGCTGGAGTCTGACATTGACGCCCTCAGCAAGGATTCGCTTATGGCACACAGATGAGATTTTGGCTCTATGCATATCGGACTACATCATTGGGTAGCAGCAGCATTACCCCGAAATCTACGCAATGGATAAATCCTAAGAATATTTATTATTGCCAATCAAGATTTTACAGAATAATAGTACCCATAACCGCCTTTGACTGCCCGTGATTGCAGTGTCAATATTCTAATTTTATAAGGATCCTCAATAACTAACAAGGGAGCGTATCTCTCCAACCTCTATAAAAACCAGGCTTATTCACCTTCATAGGCAACTGATCACTCTTATGCATAAACCCTAATTGTGCACAACCTAACTTGAGCGTTAGAGTACCTTTATAGGTATCAACCCCCTATGTTTCAACACGCTCTGTTGTTGCCGTGCAAGGAGGAAACCACTATGACGTGCCTATCCTAGGTACACCTCAATATCCATTACTGAACATTAGCGTCGTCTGTGGGAAACCATAAATTTCTATTCTCACTCAACCATGGTGAACATGAGATAGAACTCGAGGAGAAGAGACGTGGCGCAAACCTCTGTAGACCACAGGTGAGAATCAAGGGTGTAGCATCCTCCCCACCCTGTTCCACCACCAGTTGCTGAAACCTCTAGCGTGAGAAACTAGGCACCCAACAATGAACCTATGCATGATAGGCACGGAACCTTGTAACGACTCGGGACTGCCTGCAGGATTGATAAGTGTCTCCACAAACCAACACGAGTCTTTTCAGCGTGCTTTGTCCTCACTCACATGCATCCTAGGAAACTTCCCAGGAGGTCACCCATCCCGTAATTGCTCTAGGTCAAGCACGCTTAACCATGGAGTTCTTATGTTCTAGGCTCCCAAAAAGAAGTTGCAACTTGTTGATATGGTTACACCAAATCAATTCCTTTAAGCCATCTTCAACTATGCAGTCCCATACCTGCACAGTCTCTGAATCCCTCTCATTCCGGTGCGTATTCAGTTCATTCATGCTTACCCTCTGCCTAGAAGCCTGCCAGGAGCCGCTCCTTGTCCGTGCTTCATTGCACCGGCGATCACTCCCCGCCCTCGTCGGCCCCTGGGATGTCACATGCCCACCAGCTTCCGCTTGGTTCGTCCCCGAACCACACCGTACTGGGAGAGGTCCCGTCTCTGATACCATTTGTAACGACCCGGGACTGCCTGCAGGATTGATGAGTGTCTCCACAAACCAACACGAGTCTTTTCAGCGTGCTTTGTCCTCACTCACACGCATCCTAGGAAACTTCCCAGGAGGTCACCCATCCCATAATTGCTCTAGGTCAAGCACGCTTAACCATGGAGTTCTTATGTTCTAGGCTCCCAAAAACAAGTTGCAACTTGTTGATATGGTTACACCAAATCAATTCCTTTAAGCCATCCTCAACTATGCAGTCCCATACCTGCACAGTCTCTGAATCCCTCTCATTCCGGTGCGTATTCAGTTCATTCATGCTTACCCTCTGCCTAGAAGCCTGCCAGGAGCCGCTCCTTGTCCGTGCTTCATTGCACCGGCGATCACTCCCCGCCCTCGTCGGCCCCTGGGATGTCACATGCCTAATGTAACACCCTCCTTAGGGCGTCATACTTCGTGTTACTCAATTATCATATCACCCCTTCGTTATGAATCGTGCTTGTAATATAAATACGAGTTGTAAAATTTCTTGGTGATAGTAAGATAAACTTAGCGGAAATTAAAACATTACAGCATCCTTACAATAAAATTTTACACTATATATACATAAGTCGTAGTACTGTCACACTTTAATATTTACAAATTGGACTCTAAAATATTTACACATTAATTAAATTACATAATGCCCAAGTAACTCTAAACATGCAGAACCCTCAGACGGGTCCTCCTCAGACTCCTCAATAGGGAGGAATCCAACTTGACACAAAATATACAATACTAACCGTACCATGAGTACAGTAGTAAGCTCCCTATTACTGTTTATGTGAGAAATACATTATCCATCCAGCACGACGCACTATGCCTCTGATTCCCATATACCTTACGAAAACTCCGCATCTCTATCTCTTTAGAACTCAACTTCCTTCTCGAAAATCTGATCTTCCTTGTGTTCTCACTCAACGTCTTGCTCAATCTCTTTACAATTATAAATACAATACAGAAATAGACAGACAAAGAGGTGAGATCACCTACGCCAATACTAGTATGGTAGCAATGAAGATAAACACATACAAATTCTCATACCATACATCATACATAATTACAATTATATCATCAATATCATTTATCTAACACACATCATATCTCATATCAACACATCATACATAATTACAATTATGCTACCAACATCATTTATCATCATAATTCATAATTACGTCCATGTCCTTATCAATATTCACTTATTCAATAATTCAGGTTATCAAAATCAATAATTATGAAAATACCCTCATATCTCTGTATATGCATCTAGACTCATGTACCTAGACTCAATTTTCCTACTCCATGGAGCTAAAACTCGGGTCGGAAAGAGTGATCGAAAAAGAATCTCGCACAACATGCTTCAGACCACGTGCTCATTCTCTTTGCTCATTTAGCATTTGCTCATTTAGCATTTGCACATCTAGCATATGCATCACAGTCTTTATCAAATCTCGATTATGGATAGTGTCTCGGTCCGGATCATCGGTGTGTTGCATCGGTCTAACCTATGGTACAGAAGCTTTATTCTCTGTCCATTGTAGGCAACCCGCACCCCGATGCCCCCAAGGTCAACGAGTGACCTACACTACGCACATCGCACCCACTCAGGAGGTGTGTTCTTTCCTTCTTTCGACAATCAGTCTTATTATTCGGCCCATCGACTTTTTCAATGCACATTCAAATGCACCTTTCTCAGTTCAATTCATTCTCTCATCTTCTCAATTCAATTTTCTTTATCTCATATTCGGGGTCCTCATATAGGCCCAATAATATTATTACTGTAATTTCATCGCGAAACCATATTTTTTCGCATTTTCTCAAATCACGTATCAATTTTTCATCATTTCTCAATCTTGTGAAATACTCTTCACACGTTTTAAATCAAGAATACTAGTTTCTTGATTAACACCAAAACTCAACTTCATTTTTCATATTTGCATTATAATCCTCATCCAAATAATATTTTTCACAACAGTCCCTCATAAAAGTCACATTTACGAAATAGTCCCTTGAAGAATTCATATTTTATGAAATTATCTCTTATAAAATTCATATTTACAAAATAGTCCCTCAAAAATTCATATTTACAAAATGGTTTTTCATAAAATTCCTTTTTACGAAATAATCTATTTTACGAAATCATCCCTCATAAAATTCATTTTACAAAATAGTCCCTCAAAAATTCATATTTACAAAATGGTTTTTCATAAAATTCCTTTTTACGAAATAATCTTTCATAAAATTCATAATTTACAACATAGTCTCTCATAAAAATCCTATTGACAAAATAGTCCTTCATAAAATCACATTTACGAAATAGTTTCTCATACAAATTATATTTATGAAATAGTCTCTTAAAAACCATATTTACTAAATAGTCCCTTATAAAAATCATATTTACAATATAACCATTCAAAAATCAATAGTTACAACATGTCCCCATTAAACACAAAAATTACAATATTGCTCCTATAAAATTATAATCAGTATTGTTTCTCCAAAATCATTTCATCTTCTTTGACTCGACTCTTCCAAATTCAATTCCTTTTCTTTCAAATTCTAAATTCTAAGTTTAATCCATCATATTATTCACATCCTAATTTACACATACACTTACATGCATTCGGTTTCATACATACCAATATTTATCAAAACAATAAATATATTATCACACATGCAATCATAATTTCAAGGCCATAAACACCACAATCACAAACATAAAATTACCAGCAACACAATCACAACTAAAGAAGTAATTAAACAATAAGTGAATAAACCCTTAGGGGTTTTTCACCAGACACAACCATCTCCACACCACCAAAACTTGGTTGGTGAGGTTAAATCTCCCTCTTACCTCTTGAAGAACCTCCAAAGCTCCTTGTATATCTCCTTCAAGTGACTTCCTCCACCAAGAGTTTCTTCAAGGCTTCAAACTTGATTTTTGAAGAACAAGATAAAAAAAATAGATGATTCAAGCTTTTTAAGCTCTTCTCCTTCTCCTTGTTTTCGTACAAGCCACAACAATTCCTCCAAGAAAGTAAGATAGAAATTGGATTTTGAAGCACTTAGAGTGGGATTTTGTGAAAACTTTCTAAATGAAAGTGTTTAGAATGGTGTTTGGCTTTAGGAAGTGGTGAGAATGAAAATTACAAATGATGGATAGTGTTCGTAGGATACCGGGCCGAACCAAAGAAAAGAAAAGGAAGAAAACTGATACTTCTGTTCGTGAGATTTTTGAGAGAAAAGATGGATGCTTTTTGATGAGAGAGAAAATGAAATTATGAGAGAGTGAAATTTTTCAATGCTGCTGCCGTGGGATAAGCTTAAATAAAGTTTAGGATTTACATGAAGTAAAATATCTTATTCTGAATGCACGTGGCTGATGTCATTTATTTGACTTTCAAGGTTATTGGATTGTTCAAGAACCTTGTAGAACCTCCTTCAAGCTGCTACGTGGCCGACGTAGAACCCCTCCAAATTGCAAGCATGAACGTGAATGTCCAAGGAAATTTTCGATGAAAAACGACATTCGGTAAGATGGGAGAACATCATTTCCCCAAGAATGGTTAAAATCAAGTGTTGTCGGATGAGAACTCTGTCGAATGGTGATTCTGTCGAATGAAATGAAAGGCTGTCGGATGAACTTGAAAAGGTCAACAAATATCCTAATTCGTCGGACAGATGTTGATGTTGGAGAAATCTTTCAATTGTCGAATCGACGAAATATTATATGGTCAGAAGATCAAATTCGACGGATTTTGACATTAGAGAAGTTTTTCTACTGAAATCAGGAATTCTTACTCGACGGTCGTTAGCACATAACTCGACGAACATTATCATTCAAATTCGACGGACATTGGTATCCCCACTCGACGGAAATTGACATTCTAACTCAACAGACATGAGCATCCTCACTCGACGAATATTGACATTTTCACTTAACTGATACTAGCATCTCACTCGACAAATTTTAACTTGGTACTTAATAATTAAAAGATCCAATTCGACGGATTTTAACATGGTACCAACTAGTAAGAAGATTAAATTCGACGTATTTGGATAGAAGTCCAAATTCGATGGATATGACATTGTCTTAAATGATCAGAGGATCAAATTCGACAGATATTAACATTGTCCTAAATGGTCAGAAGATAAAATTCGACGATAAGTGTTTGTCCAACAATGAGCAACCTTCGACATAAAATAGTGTTCGACAACGAATAGTAGTACTATTTATGATCAGTTAGGTCGATTACATAGCAGTCATCTTCATTTTGATTTACAAAATCGTCCGATAAGATTGAGGGAAAAGGAGAACCAGATTGTTTTTAACTGATTCTTTGCTAACAGAACGTCCATCGCTTTGTCGAACCTGAGGACTTCTCCCATGTTTTGAATAGATGGTCTTTTGTCGGAAAGATGGTCTTGGTCGGAAGAGATGGTCTTTGTCGGAAGAAACAGCCATAACAGCCAAAATCTTTGATTTCTGATTCAAGAATTGAGAATCAATTTCATCCAGTCTTGAGGTATTTTGGGTTTTGTCGAACTACCGATTGATGTTGTCGGGAAAATGCTCTGAAAGTGTCGAATTCAACTAACTATTTAACTTATGCTTGTATTCAGTAATTAAATCCAATAGGATCAAAATGTTAGGAAAATTTCTTCCAAGTGTTTGGATCTTGTCCAAATTCTGTCGATGTCAAGACCTTCAAAAATCTTGGATTGTCGAATGAGTTACGTAAGATTGATCTTTTGGATCCCTGTAAGGCTTGAGAAAGACCGAGTCTATCGACAGGAGTATATTCATAAAACTGTCGAGCTTTGTTTGTCGGAATAGGCTTGAAATGAAGTCAGTATCGACAAGAATCTATTCTCAAAAGAAATTGTCGAATTCGGTTTGTCGAAACAGGTTTTGAAATGAAAATCATTTAGGAAAATGTTGAGGAACTTCTTTCGGATTGGGATTTTAATTTTGGTCGAATTAGAATTCCAGAATTTTGGTCGGTTGAGTATAATTGCAAATTAAACTATACCTAGGGTCAAAATAAGTCATAGCAATAACAAACTATGCATCAAGTTAAAATATATTTATCAAGTAAAATAGAATTATTTTACAGATAAATTCTAAAAATTAATAGATTCTTTTCTCGTGTTACTCGGATTCGGGTTAAGTAAGATCCCCGTCTCTAAATAATCAGATAAGAATTTTCCCGGCCCGAAAATTATTATTTTCATGACTAGGAGCAAATCATCACAAATAATATCAGAAAAATCAAATTATTTTTATAATGCACAGAAAACACAAAGTAGTGTAATTCTGTCAGCTCTTGCAACATAGTCTAAAATTTGGGGTGTTACAAACCTCCCCCTCTAAAATAAGTTTCGTCCTCGAAACTTGACACACTTAAAATAAAAAATGGATACTACTCTCTTATCTTATCTTCTAATTCCCATGTTGCTTCACCACGTATATTGTTCCAAACCACTGTAACCAATGCGATTTCATTATCTCGAAGTTACTTTGTCCTTTGATCTTCAATCTTGACTAGAAACGTCTCGTAGGTTGAATTTTCCTTCATTTGTACGACGTCCAACAGAGTATTCGATACGGTCTAATAAACTTCGGAGTGGGTTTCCTCGACTTAATCACTCGTCCATCTCTTGTCATAGGTGTCACACGTAGAGACACATGGTCACCTTCTTCAAATTCAAGCGGTCTTCGTCTTTTATCTTCATAACTCTTTTGTCGTGTCTGAATTGTCCTTATTTTGCCTTAGATCGTCTTTACTTTCTCGTAGTTTCTTGCACAATTTCGGTCCTACCTCTGTACTTTCAACATCATGATGCTAACACAATGATGTTCTACATCGTCACCCATACAATGCCTCATAGGGTAGGTACCCTATATTCGAACGAAAACTATTATTGTATGTGAATTCTATCAATGGTAGAAATTCACCCCAACAACTTGACTTATTCTAGAACACAAGCTCTCAATAAATCCTTTGAAAATTCTATCTACCGTCTTTTCCTTATATCCTAGCCCCTCTTGATTGTACAGTACTTCAAACCCTTGAAATTCGTAGACTTTTCGGAAAGAAAATGTCTTTGATTTTCCTTGCAAAACGACTATTGCATATCCTAAACGTAAATCGAATAATTCTTCTATGTACGTTCCCATCGCCTCGAAGTATACGTCACTACCTTTCTATTTGATCTCAACTCTCAATTTAAATTCACGAGTTGAACTTCTAATGAACTTGCATTCGATTAGTTTTACGCATAACTCTTTCTTAATTGAGATACATGAAAGACACTTTGAAAGTCATAAGGAAAAATAATAAGACTATTCAATAGGTTACTAGATTAGTCCAACAAGAATTTGAAATGATCTAATAGATTTCGAAATGAACATAGTCCAAAAATTTTAGAAATGAACTTTCGGATTCAAATCCAAAAATCTCAGGTCAAGGAAACACTAAGGTTACCTTGTATCAATCTAGTAGGATATGGTTGGAAAATAACCAATCCATTTATAAAGTCAGGTTCTCAAATAGATGTAATTTTAGATAAACAAATCAAATCAACAGAAAAGATTTGATATTCAATAGGTATAGGATAAAGTTAGAAAACTTGAGTATAAACAACAAGTTTAACAAGAAGGATAGAAATACTCCGATCACACTATAACGAAGACATGGATAAGTCAAATTGATTTACTCAGTCTATTTGAAAAAGAAATAGACAAACCAGATCAATAGAAAAACTTCAAACAAACTCGAGTAGTAATAACAAGTTTAGAAGTTGAAGTAGTATTATGAAAAGAACAAAACACAGATAACCTAAAAAGATTTTACACAGTCACAGATCACAAAAGACTAGGTTACCTTATGCATTATACAATACATTTTTAAGATTACCCTCTATGGCACAATTTCCTTGCTCGTTAAGTTTTGTATTTGAACGTTCTCACTACACTCTTTGCACCAGCTGTTTCTTCTTCTTCTTCTTGAGATTTTGAAATACGTGTATCACTGATGGAAAATTCCATCTTCAGTTGATCACAATCTCTGGAGAAATGTCCAGGCTTCCCACATCGATAACAAATAACCCCTTTATGCTGACAATCTTTAGTGAGATGATCTTTTCCACACTTGAAACATTTCAATGATGATACCACAGTCTGACCAAAATTGTTGCCACTAGTACTTCCTCTCTTTGTTTGTTGTTCCTTCCTCAGTGGTTGTACACACTGCTTTTGCTGAACACGATCGACCTTATGCTTCCTTCCATCTTGGATTATCGAAGGTTCTAAGTTACAGCTTCTCACATCCGATGGCTGCTCCAATCCTAGTAAACTATGAAGTTCGATTATCGGTTCCTGCGCGCTATCGATCATGTCTCTCGTTGTCTTGCTACTTCAATCATCTTTTGCATTACACTTCTAGCTGCAGCTATACGATCTTCATCACGTCTCGCATCCTCATGCTCATGTTCGCTTCGTTCCATTATCTTTCTTCAAAGATAAACAAAATCAAAAACACGTCAAACTAAATGTAATTATTTCACACAACTTCGTCTCCTTTCGGAAACCAAAACATATCTCGGTGTTCAACATCAGAGATTCACACAACACAAACAAGACAAGCCTACCCACAAATCCAAAAGACTCTAACTTGGGCTCTGATACCACCTAATGTAACACCCTCCTTAGGGCGTCACACTTCGTGTTACTCAATTATCATATCACCCCTTCGTTATGAATCGTGCTTGTAATATAAATACGAGTTGTAAAATTTCTTGGTGATAGTAAGATAAACTTAGCAGAAATTAAAACATTACAGCATCCTTACAATAAAATTTTACACTATATATACATAAGTCGTAGTACTATCACACTTTAATATTTACAAATTGGACTCTAAAATATTTACACATTAATTAAATTACATAATGCCCAAGTAACTCTAAACATGCAGAACCCTCAGACGGGTCCTCCTCAGACTCCTTAACAGGGAGGAATCCAACTTGACACAAAATATACAATACTAACCGTACCAGGAGTACAGTAGTAAGCTCTCTATTACTGTTTATGTGAGAAATACATTATCCATCCAGCACGACGCACTATGCCTCTGATTCCCATATACCTTACGAAAACTCCGCATCTCTATCTCTTTAGAACTCAACTTCCTTCTCGAAAATCTGATCTTCCTTGTGTTCTCACTCAACGTCTTGCTCAATCTCTTTACAATTATAAATACAATACAGAAATAGACAGACAAAGAGGTGAGATCACCTACGCCAATACTAGTATGGTAGCAATGAAGATAAACACATACAAATTCTCATACCATACATCATACATAATTACAATTATATCATCAATATCATTTATCTAACACACATCATATCTCATATCAACACATCATACATAATTACAATTATGCTACCAACATCATTTATCATCATAATTCATAATTACGTCCATGTCCTTATCAATATTCACTTATTCAATAATTCAGTTATCAAAATCAATAATTATGAAAATACCCTCAGTATCTCTGTATATGCATCTAGACTCATGTACCTAGACTCAATTTTCCTACTCCATGGAGCTAAAACTCAGGTCGGAAAGAGTGATCGAAAAGAATCTGTCTGCACAACATGTCTCAGACCACGTGCTCATTCTCTTTGCTCATTTAGCATTTGCTCATTTTGCATTTGTACATCTAGCATATGCATCACAGTCTTTATTAGATCTCGATTATGGATAGTGTCTCGGTCCGGATCATCGGTGTGTTGCATCGGTCTAACCTACGGTACAGAAGCTTTATTCTCTGTCCATTGTAGGCAACCCGCACCCCGATGCCCCCAAGGTCAACGAGTGACCTACACTACGCACATCGCACCCACTCAGGAGGTGTGTTCTTTCCTTCTTTCGACAATCAGTCTTATTCAGCCCATCAGACTTTTTCAATGCACATTCAAATGCACTTTTCTCAGTTCAATTCATTCTCTCATCTTCTCAATTCAATTTTCTTTATCTCATATTCGGGGTCCTCATATAGGCCCAATAATATTATTACTGTAATTTCATCGCGAAACCATATTTTTCGCATTTTCTCAAATCACGTATCAATTTTTCATCATTTCTCAATCTTGTGAAATACTCTTCACACGTTTTAAATCAAGAATACTAGTTTCTTGATTAACACCAAAACTCAACTTCATTTTTCATATTTGCATTATAATCCTCATCCAAATAATATTTTTCACAACAATCCCTCATAAAAGTCACATTTACGAAATAGTCCCTTGAAGAATTCATATTTTACGAAATCATCTCTCATAAAATTCATATTTACAAAATAGTCCCTCAAAAATTCATATTTACAAAATGGTTTTTCATAAAATTCCTTTTTACAAAATAATCTATTTTACAAAATCATCCCTCATAAAATTCATTTTACAAAATAGTCCCTCAAAAATTCATATTTACAAAATGGTTTTTCATAAAATTCCTTTTTACGAAATAATCTTTCATAAAATTCATAATTTACAACATAGTCCCTCATAAAAATCCTATTGACAAAATAGTCCTTCATAAAATCACATTTACGAAATAGTTTCTCATACAAATTATATTTATGAAATAGTCTCTCAAAAACCATATTTACTAAATAGTCCCTTATAAAAATCATATTTACAATATAACCATTCAAAAATCAATAGTTACAACATGTCCCCATTAAACACAAAAATTACAATATTGCTCTATAAAATTATAATCAGTATTGTTTCTCCAAAATCATTTCATCTTGCTGTACTCGACTCTTCCAAATTCAATTCTTTTTCTTTCAAATTCTAAATTCTCAGTTTAATCCATCATATTATTCACATCCTAATTTACACATACATTTACATGCATTCAGTTTCATACATACCAATATTTATCAAAATAATAAATATATTATCACACATGCAATCATAATTTCAAGGTCATAAACACCACAATCACAAACATAAAATTACCAAACAACACAATCACAACTAAAGAAGTAATTAAACAATAAGTGAATAAACCCTTAGGGGTTTTTCACAGACACAACCATCTCCACACCACCAAAACTTGGTTGGTGAGGTTAAATCTCCCTCTTACCTCTTGAAGAACCTCCAAAGCTCCTTGTATGTCTCCTTCAAGTGACTTCCTCCACCAAGAGCTTCTTCAAGGCTTCAAACTTGATCTTTGAAGAACAAGATAAAAAAAATAGATGATTCAAGATTTTTAAGCTCTTCTCCTTCTCCTTGTTTTCGTACAAGCCACAACAATTCCTCCAAGAAAGTAAGATAGAAATTGGATTTTGAAGCACTTAGAGTGGGATTTTGTGAAAACTTTCTAAATGAAAGTGTTTAGAATGGTGTTTGGCTTTAGGAAGTGGTGAGAATGAAAATTACAAATGATGGATAGTGTTCGTAGGATACCTGGCCGAACCAAAGAAAAGAAAAGGAAGAAAACTGATACTTCTGTTCGTGAGATTTTTGAGAGAAAAGATGGATGCTTTTTGATGAGAGAGAAAATGAAATTGTGGGAGAGTGAAATTTTTCAATGCTGCTGCCGTGGGATAAGCTTAAATAAAGTTTAGGATTTACATGAAGTAAAATATCTTATTCTGAATGCACGTGACTGATGTCATTTATTTGACTTTCAAGGTTATTGGATTGTTCAAGAACCTTGTAGAACCTCCTTCAAGCTGCTACGTGGCCGACGTAGAACCCCTCCAAATTGCTGCATGAACGTGAATGTCCAAGGAAATTTTCGATGAAAAATGACATTCGGTAAGATGGGAGAACATCATTTCCCCAAGAATGGTTAAAATCAAGTATTGTCGGATGAGAACTCTGTCGAATGGTGATTCTGTCGAACGAAATGAAAGGCTGTCAGATGAACTTGAAAAGGTCAACAAATATCCTAATTCGTCAGACAGATGTTGATGTTGGAGAAATCTTTCAATTGTCGAATCGATGAAATATTATATGGTCAGAAGATCAAATTCGACGGATTTTGACATTAGAGAAGTTTTCCTACTGAAATCAGGAATTCTTACTCGATGGTCATTAGCACATAACTCGACGAACATTATCATTCAAATTCGACGGACATTGGTATCCCCACTCGACGGAAATTGACATTCTAACTCAACAGACATGAGCATCCTCACTCGACGAATATTGACATTTTCACTTAACTGATACTAGCATCTCACTCGACAAATTTTAACTTGGTACTTAATAATTAAAAGATCCAATTCGATGGATTTTAACATGGTACCAACTAGTAAGAAGATTAAATTCGACGTATTTGGATAGAAGTCCAAATTCGATGGATATGACATTGTCTTAAATGATCAGAGGATCAAATTCGACGAGATATTAACATTGTCCTAAATGGTGAGGAAGATAAAATTCGACGATAAGTGTTTGTCCAAAGAATGAGCAACCTTCGACATAAAATAGTGTTCGACAACGAATAGTAGTACTATTTATGATCAGTTAGGTCGATTACATAGCGATCATCTTCATTTTGATTTACAAAATCATCCGATAAGATTGAGGGAAAAGGAGAACCAGATTGTTTTTAACTGATTCTTTGCTAACGTAACGCGTCCATCGCTTTGTCGAACCCGAGGACTTCTCCCATGTTTTGAATAGATGGTCTTGTCGGAAAGATGGTCTTGGTCGGAAGAGATGGTCTTTGTCGGAAGAAAATGACCATAATGACCAAAATCTTTGATTTCTGATTCAAGAATTGAGAATCAGTTTCATCCAGTCTTAAGGTATTTTGGGTTTTGTCGAACTACCGATTGATGTTGTCGGGAAAATGCTCTGAAAGTGTCGAATTCAACTAACTATTTAACTTATGCTTGCATTCAGTAATTAAATCCGACGGGATCAAAATGTTAGGAAAATTTATTCCAAGTGTTTGGATCTTGTCCAAATTCTGTCGATGTCAAGACCTTCAAAAATCTTGGATTGTCGAATGAGTTACGTGAGATTGATCTTTTGGATCCCTGTAAGGCTTGAGAAAGACCGAGTCTATCGACAGGAGTATATTCATAAAACTGTCGAGCTTTGTTTGTCGGAATAGGCTTGAAATGAAGTCAGTATCGACAAGAATCTATTCTCAAAAGAAATTGTCGAATTCGGTTTGTCGAAACAGGTTTTGAAATGAAAATCATTTGGGAAAATGTTGAGGAACTTCTGTCGGATTGGGATTTCCAGAATTTTGGTCGAATTAGAATTCCAGAATTTTGGTCGGTTGAGTATAATTGCAAATTAAACTATACCGGGTCAAAATAAGTCATAGCAATAACAGCTATGCATCAAGCAACATATATTTATCAGTAAAATAGAATTATTTTACAGATAAATTCTAAAAATTAATAGATTCTTTTCTGTGTTACTCAGATTCGGGTTAAGTAAGATCCCCCGTCTCTAAATAATCAGATAAGAATTTCCCCGGCCCGAAAATTATTATTTTCATGACCAGGAGCAAATCACACAAAATAATCACAAATAATATCAGAAAAATCAAATTATTTTTATAATGCACAGAAAACACAAAGTAGTGTAATTCTGTCAGCTCTTGCAACATAGTCTAAAATTTGGGGTGTTACAAACCTCCCCCTCTAAAATAAGTTTCGTCCTCAAAACTTGACACACTTAAAATAAAAAATGGATACTACTCTCTTATCTTATCTTCTAATTCCCATGTTGCTTCACCACGTATATTGTTCCAAACCACTGTAACCAATGCGATTTCATTATCTCGAAGTTACTTTGTCCTTTGATCTTCAATCTTGACTAGAAACGTCTCGTAGGTTGAATTTTCCTTCATTTGTACGACGTCCAACAGAGTATTCGATATGGTCTAATAAACTTCGGAGTGGGTTTCCTCGACTTAATCACTCGTCCATCTCTTGTCATAGGTGTCACACGTAGAGACACATGGTCACCTTCTTCAAATTCAAGCGGTCTTCGTCTTTTATCTTCATAACTCTTTTGTCGCGTCTGAATTGTCCTTATTTTGCCTTAGATCGTCTTTACTTTCTCAGTAGTTTGCTGCACAATTTCTGGTCCTACCTCTGTACTTTCAACATCATGATGCTAACACAATGATGTTCTACATCGTCACCCATACAATGCCTCATAGGGTAGGTACCCTATATTCGAACGAAAACTATTATTGTATGTGAATTCTATCAATGGTAGAAATTCACCCCAACAACCAGCTTATTCTAGAACACAAGCTCTCAATAAATCCTTTGAAAATTCTATCTACCATCTTTTCCTTATATCCTAGCCCCTCTTGATTGTACAGGTACTTCAAACCCTTGAAATTACTGTAGACTTTTCAGGAAAGAAAATGTCTTCAGATTTTCCTTGCAAAACGACTATTGCATATCCTAAACATAAATCGAATAATTCTTCTCATGTACGTTCCACTGCCTCGAAGTATACGTCACTACCTTTCTATTTGATCTCAACTCTCAATTTAAATTCACGAGTTGAACTTCTAACAGAACTTGCATTCGATTAGTTTTACGCATAACTCTTTCTTAATTGAGATACATGAAAGACACTTTGAAAGTCATAAGGAAAAATAATAAGACTATTCAATAGGTTACTAGATTAGTCCAACATGAATTTGAAATGATCTAATAGATTTCGAAATGAACATAGTCCAAAAATTTTAGAAATGAACTTTCGGATTCAAATCCAAAAATCTCGAGGTCAAGGAAACACTAAGGTTACCTTGTAACAATCTAGTAGGATATGGTTGGAAAATAACCAATCCATTTATAAAGTCAGGTTCTCAAATAGATGTAATTTTAGATAAACAAATCAAATCAACAGAAAAGATTTGATATTCAATAGGTATAGGATAAAGTTAGAAAACTTGAGTATAAACAACAAGTTTAACAAGAAGGATAGAAATACTCTGATCACACTATAACGAAGATATGGATAAGTCAAATTGATTTACTCAGTCTATTTGAAAAAGAAATAGACAAACCAGATCAATAGAAAAACTTCAAACAAACTCGAGTAGTAATAACAAGTTTAGAAGTTGAAGTAGTATTATGAAAAGAACAAAACACAGATAACCTAAAAAGATTTTACACAGTCACAGATCACAAAAGACTGGGTTACCTTACGCATTATACAATACATTTTTAAGATTACCCTCTATGGCACAATTTCCTTGCTCGTTAAGTTTTGTATTTGAACGTTCTCACTACACTCTTTGCACCAGCTCTTTCTTCTTCTTCTTCTTGAGATTTTGAAATACGTGTATCACTGATGGAAAATTCCATCTTCAGTTGATCACAATCTCTGGAGAAATGTCCAGGCTTCCCACATCGATAACAAATAACCCCTTTATGCTGACTGATAATCACATATTTTATTCATTAAGAAACCCTTATGTTTAGTCATTTACCCTCTCCATATTCTTAATTGATTGAGTTTAGTATGATTTTGTGAGTTTGAGCTCAAATTGGTCCTAATTGAATATTTTCAGCATTATTGAGATTTTACACTGTTTCTATATTTTGGTCATAACTTGAGTTCCTGATATCTGATAATCATGAATTTTATCTTGTAGGAAAGCTAAGAGGAAGCTCTACGACTTTGATGAAGAGCTCGAAGTCCTAAACAGATGTCTAAAGGACCTAAGTTTACATGGAAGTCAGAATACAGGTTCTGTCACTAGAATCCGAACGGTGTGCACTCATAAAATCATATGTCAAGCTGTAATAATGGGGATGGGCTGAAATTTGGATAGATGATAGTCAAGACCCAAATAAACAACTTTCATGAAGAACACATTTTGCAATAATGAAGTCTAAAGGGTCATTTTGGGCTTGCAAGTCGGAACAGAGGTGCTGAAGTTGGGTTTGAGTAACCCATGGTATTTGGGTCATATCTTGGGCTGTAGGAAGCAAAATTGGACGATCCAGATATGCATGTTATAGCCAAGACAAAGATCTACAACTTTCATGAAGAGAACTTTTCATGAATCTAAAGTATAATCGGTCGTTTTTGGCTTCCAAGTCAGACACAAGATTTTCGCACTCAACCACTCCACTCCACTCAACCACTCCACTCAATCAAATCACTCCACTCATCCACTCAACCACTCAACCACTCCACTCCACTCATTCACTCAATCACTCCACTCCACTCAACCAAATCACTCCACTCAACTAACCCACTCACTCCACTCATCCACTCAACCACTCAACCACACCACTCATCTACTAAATTAATCATCCACTCAACCACTCATCCATTCATCCACTCAACTAACCCACTCAACCAATATTTAATCTACTCCACTCAAACCAACCCACTCATCCACTTACCCAATCAACCAATCCACTCAACCACTCCACTCCACTAACCCACTCATCCATCCACTCACCTTTGTCATTTTGTTACCCTAGACTTCTATAAAAGGGCACCATTAGTTATCATGTAGGAGTTGGGGTTGGACTCTCCTTCATTTCTCTCAGCTTTTTCTTGTTATTTCCTTCTAGCTATGTGTAACTAAACCTCCCTTGGTTAAGGGGGTGATGAAACCGCTAGTATTGATGTTGTAAACTTTGCATATTTGATTATTTCAACACGCTTATGTTTTTATTCATATATTTCGAATCTATTGTTGGTATGAAGGTTTTTATACTTGTTCCCTCTTGAAAAGTGGTAGATCTGGGTTTATTATATGCTTGTGCGGTTGCGGTAGTAGATCTAGTGGGATGTATGATGTTCATGTGGGTATAATTATCTTTGTGCTATTTTCCAGTTATAAAAGTGGTAGATCTGGGTTTATTATGCTTGTGATTTACGGTATTAGATCTAGAGAAATATATGTTCCAAGTAATTTAATCCGGTGTGTGATTAGATCTTAGTGTAATTGGTTTTCTAAATCTTAATGCAATTGTTGGATAGTTGTAAGAGCGGTTGCTTTATGACTAATAGTGATTAGGAGTTGATTTGAGCGGTTGCTGAATTGGCCAACACGTAAGGAAAACAGAGATTTACTCTCACAATTGCATAAAAACATAATTGAGCATGTTGGAATAAAATAATATGTGGATTTACATCATCATATAAATCTAGTGGTGGATTCAATCTCTTAACCAATTTTCTATATTGTTGATTTCTAATTTATTATTATTGTCTTTGAAACTGTTCACAGTTCATCAAAACTTCAAAACCCCCCTTTTTACTATTTTTTGTTAATTAGAGTTCAAATTGGGAATTGTTAATAGTGTTAATTGACTTGGTTCTCTGTGGATCGACCCTTACTAACTACAACTAGTTGTAAGGTTTTTATTTTCTGGTGGGCCTAACAACTTATTTTTATTTGAATTTTAATCGCTACATCCGCACGCATCAGAATTTTGGCGCCGTTGCCGGGGAGCCAATTATTCAATTACACTATTAATTTATTTCCTATTTTTACTCTATTTTTTTATTTTGATTTTTATTTTATTTTTATTTTATTTTTTTATTTTTGATGCTTTCTTTTTCGAGTGTCTTGTAGGTGTTAATGTCCATTGATCATGGATGCTTGTGGGATTTGCTTATCACCGAACATATCACGATTTGTGTCCTACTCTCCTAATGGACACAAATGAGGAGGTAGAAGCAAGAGTATGGGGATATTCTGAATCTTTCAACAACTACAACCCGTACTCCAATACATATTATCCAGAGTGGTGGGACTATCCTAACTTGAGTTATGGACAAGAACCTCATAATCAACCTCCACCTATGAATTTCCGAATTTCGGTAGAGGCAAACATATTTCTTTCCCAGACAAGAAGAAGTTCAAGATCCTTGGCTACCGAACCTTCATTGGAGGAACTAATAAGACAAATGACCATTGATACTATACAGTTCCAGCAAGAAACAAGGAGTTTCAAGCAAGAAACAAGGGCCGCAACCAATAACATACAAAAAACTTTGGATCAGTTAGCCATACTCAGCAATATGCAGAGCTTAAATTCTGAAAGACTTCCTTCACAACCCGAAGAGGATGTGATGGAAGATCCTAGTGCTGTCACATTGCAAAGTGAAAAGATGTTGGATGAACTCACCTCTCCTCCGCAAACCACTACAGAGGAAGACCAAGAGCCTAAACAGGTAAATGAGGAAGGGAAGAACTCTGAAACCCCCAAGGTAAGTAATCTTGAACCCCTTTTAAATGTAGTGGATGAGCAACATGATGAGTTGTGTGATGAATTTCCTGATTCTATTGGTTTCAATAATTATATTCATTGCCACTCATGTACTGAATTAATATGTGCTAGCTGTGTTGAGATTTCTGCAGACTTAAAAGTTGATGATTCTGTTTACAAAGTAGAATCTAAGACCCAGAAGGAGGAGGAATTGGGTCATGGAAGAATGCTTAGAAAAGGAAGAAGAGCACCGATGACGGTCACTACTTGAAGTGGACTTTGTTTTTGGGCCATCATTAAATAAAAACAATGCACATGAAGCTGATCAAGTGCACATATTACTTTTCAGTGGTGAAACTAAGGAAAATAAGGGCCAATGGGACCCTGGTGGGAGCCCTTATGCTGCAAGCTTAATTTGTTCATCACACAACCAATGGCATCCTGGTGAAAGCTCTCATATTGTTTCAATTATAACTTGGTCATCACTCTTCAACCAATGGCATCCTGGTGAAAGCTCTCATATTCTTTCACCTACAGTTTGGTCATCACACTTCAATCAATGGGACCCCGGTGAAAGCTATCATGTTGTCTTAACTATAGCTTGGTCATCATGTTTCAAACAATGGGATCCTGGTGGAGTCTTTTCACCTACCTCACTTGATAAGGCTAATAAACACCGCCTCAAACAATATCATGAACTTTCAGAGAATGCAGAAGTGGAGGTGATGAACCTTCTCCATCCGCATTATGAATAAAAAAAAATGAAAAAAAAAAAGATAACCAAAAAAAAAAAATTAGCCTTTTATTTTTATCTTTATTTTTTTTATTTTCTATTTTTTTTACATATTAATTTCGTGGGAGTAATTCTCCTTTTTCTTTTCTTGTACATATTAATAGTGGGGTTAATTCTCCTTTTATTTTTATTTTTTTTGTACAGTGGGGGTAATTCTCTCTTTTATTTTTTTTTTTTTTTTTGTAATTACTAACGGTGGGGAATCTCTCCTTTATTTTTTTTATACATACTAACAAATGTGGGGAACCTCTCCTTTTACTTTCTGTAATTTTTTTTTTATTTTTGTCATTTATTTATTTCCTGTCATTTATTTTTTTGTTATTTATTTTTATTTATTTATTTATTTATTTATTTATTTATTTTTTTTGCTTATTAATTTATTTGGTGGTTGATTTCTACCACACTATTTTTGAATTTTTTTTATTTAGTGGTTGGTTTATTACCCCACCTTTGCTATTTTATTTATTTATTTTATTTATTTGGTGGTAGGTTTATTACCCCACCTTTTTTTTTTTTTTTTTTTGGTGGTTGGTTTATTACCCCACCTTTGTTATTTTTATTTGGTGGTTGGTTTATTACCCCACCTTTGTTATATATATATATATATATATATATAAAATTCGCTTTGAGATTTGTATAATTTTGTTGAATTTTGGTTTTGGATGAGACGATCCTTTGGATGGGATCCTTCGGGGTTTCTAGAATTCTTTACCCCGATGGTTTTCTTGAAGTCAAAAAAATCTTAATTTCAAACTTTTCTGACAATAGCCAACCTACCCATATAGGTGCTATCATTACTTTTTCTATTCTCTTCCTATTTAAACACTACATTTCCTTCACTTTTCTTCAACTCAAAATCATTCAAAGGAAGTATAAGTGTAAAATAGAGGAGCTTCTTCTTCTTCTTCTTGTTCGTAGACTTACCAATATCTGTGTATTTTGTGGGTCAACTTATGGGAAGGGTTTAGAGTATGTAGACGCAGCAATCACTCTTGGTCGAACACTTGCTGCGAGGAAAATTCATTTAGTATATGGGGGAGGCAGCATTGGGTTAATGAAGGCTGTATCACTTGCTGCTCATTCAAAAGGCAGTCAGGTTTTAGGTATCATTCCTAGACCTTTAGCTCAACAGAATATCATTGGAAAAACAATTGGGGAGGAGCTTCAAGTATCATCTATGGATGAACGAATGAAGACAATGCTTAAAAACTCTGATGCATTCATAGCCTTACCAGGTGGTTTTGGTACTTTGGAAGAAATTTTTCAAATTGTCTCTTGGGCTCAACTGAACATCCACCATAAACCCATAGGTTTGCTGAATGTTAATAATTTTTTTGATCTTTTGTTATATTTTCTTGACCATCTGTGGAACAAAATTCATCACACCTTGACAAGACAACTCCTTATTTTTGCTTCCACTTTGTTGATGAATTGATTGATAAATTAGAAGTTTTTGTTTATAAACCGATCCAAGATGTACTCGAGATAGATTGGTCGTGACAGTGCAAAGAAGAAGAGAGGCAACAAAGCAAGGGAGGCAAAGAAGGAGCAAGAGTGTGATTTGTCACTTCATCTATAACTTTCCTTTATCTTTAGTTTTATTTATCGTATTTTTTTTCTTTGTTTAAATTTGTGTGAGATTTTTCTTTTCAGTAATTGCAGCAACAGGTAATATATTCTATCCTTTACCTATCTATGTTTTGACATTGAGGAAAAAAAAAAAAAAAAAGTGTGTTTGTTAATATGTTTGTTGTTTTTGTCATCAATTTAGTAATTAGGAATGGCAGAGTAAAGAGTAAATAATTTTACTCTTGAGACGCATCTTAATTGGTGGCAGAGTAAGGAGTGTTTTTAGGTAGTAATTAATTAGTATTAAATTGTGGAAGTACTAAAGTTTTATGGTTTGATTTCTTTTCAGGGTCTGATGCGGCAATGACAGTGTGCTGCTTTTTTCTCGCTTGGCGTTGATTCACTTCTTATCAGGTTGTGTTGCTCTTTTCTATATCTCTCTTTCGCATTGAGGACAATGCTTATATTAAGTATGGGGGAGAGATTTTAGAAATTTTCATTTCAAAAAAAAAAAAAAAAAGAGTTTCATTGCATGATTGAATAACTTTTCTCCCTTCTTGAACTGATATGCTTGGTGATGGATAATTGAATTGATGAATTGAGTTTGATGGATGCATACCTTGTGAGATTTTGAGCCTAATGGATGGATTCAACATTTATGTCATTCTCTTCTTTCTTGTGTGATTTTCACTCATGTTAATGACCACTCTAGAACTTGCTTTGATTCTTTTTGAGGCTACATTTCACTTGCATGCATGAACATGATTGAGGTCGTCTTTCTTAATTAGCTAGTTTAACCAAATAGCCAACCTTGTTTTCAATATGATATCAAGCACTCTTTTGACTTCTTGAAAATTTTCTGATTCTTGCCAACCTTGTATATTTTCCTTTGCTTAACCCCTTTGAGCTTATTTGACCATTCCTTGTTTCTAGCTCATTATGTACCTTAAATGAAAAATCGTGTTCTTATTTTACCTTAGGGAATAAAAGAACATTAGCTTGATTAATGGATGAGTTTTTGAACAAGTGTGAGGGTGTGTGTACAAAATGGTTGTTGAAAAAGGAAAGAGTGCCTAAAAAAAAAAAAAAAAAAAAGAGAACAAAAAAAAAAAAAAAATGTATGTATACGAGTTATGTTCAAATATGAAAAAAAAAAAAAAAAAAAAAGAAAAGGATTGAGAAATGAATATGTAAAGGGTTATACATTAGAGTTGGGATGAACTTTTATGCTTGTTATTTGAACTCGGACTCTCATTTGCTTTTATTCTCTTTGGTATTTATCCTCTCATATCCATTTTACCTCTCTTCGTTACCTTGACCTCACTACAACCTTGAATAAAGTCCTCATGATTTGTGTGTGCATGTGTTTTAAGTAGTGGAGAAGTAGAAGATAAGCAAGCTTATGGTAGTGCAATTTTCATGGTTGAATTGAGTGAAATACCTACCTTTTAAACACTTGAGAGATTGAGAGGAATCTTGTGAAGATCTATCATTCTCGATTCATATTGAAGATACCTTGCTTGTTGGTTTGAGATGTGGAGAATTGTTGACTCATGAATGTTTTGATCCTTTGAACCTTTGGTTGTTCTTCTTGATTGTAAAATTTTGGGCTCTTGAATGTCGTTGGAATTTAAAATTTTGTTAATCTCTTATGTCCTTGTTTTGGTCTTGAGTTTTGCCCAGGAGTGCAAAAAGCTAAGTGTGGGGAAATTTGATAATCACATATTTTATTCATTAAGAAACCCTTATGTTTAGTCATTTACACTCTCCATATTCTTAATTGATTGAGTTTAGTATGATTTTGTGAGTTTGAGCTCAAATTGGTCCTAATTGAATATTTTCAGCATTATTGAGATTTTACACTGTTTCTATATTTTGGTCATAACTTGAGTTCTGATATCTGATAATCATGAATTTTATCTTGTAGGAAAGCTAAGAGGAAGCTCTACGACTTTGATGAAGAGCTCGAAGTCCTAAACAGATGTCTAAAGGACCTAAGTTTACATGGAAGTCAGAATACAGGTTCTGTCACTAGAATCCGAACGGTGTGCACTCATAAAATCATATGTCAAGCTGTAATAATGGGGATGGGCTGAAATTTGGATAGATGATAGTCAAGACCCAAATAAACAACTTTCATGAAGAACACATTTTGCAATAATGAAGTTTAAAGGGTCATTTTGGGCTTGCAAGTCGGAACAGAGGTGCTGAAGTTGGGTTTGAGTAACCCATGGTATTTGGGTCATATCTTGGGCTGTAGGAAGCAAAATTGGACGATCCAGATATGCATGTTATAGCCAAGACAAAGATCTACAACTTTCATGAAGAGAACGTTTCATGAATCTAAAGTACAATTGGTCGTTTTTGGCTTCCAAGTCAGACACAAGATTTTCGCACTCAACCACTCCACTCCACTCAACCACTCCACTCAATCAAATCACTCCACTCATCCACTCAACCACTCAACCACTCCACTCCACTCATTCACTCAACCACTCCACTCCACTCAACCAAATCACTCTACTCAACTAACCCACTCACTCCACTCATCCACTCAACCACTCAACCACACCACTCATCTACTAAATTAATCATCCACTCAACCACTCATCCATTCATCCACTCAACTAACCCACTCAACCAATATTTAATCTACTCCACTCAAACCAACCCACTCATCCACTTACCCAATCAACCAATCCACTCAACCACTCCACTCCACTAACCCACTCATCCATCCACTCACCTTTGTCATTTTGTTACCCTAGACTTCTATAAAAGGGCACCATTAGTTATCATGTAGGGGTTGGGGTTGGACTCTCCTTCATTTCTCTCAGTTTTTCTTGTTATTTCCTTCTAGCTATGTGTAACTAAACCTCCCTTGGTTAAGGGGGTGATGAAACCGCTAGTATTGATGTTGTAAACTTTGCATATTTGATTATTTCAACACAGTTATGTTTTTATTCATATATTTCTGAATCTATTGTTGGTATGAAGGTTTTTATACTTGTTCCCTCTTGAAAAGTGGTAGATCTGGGTTTATTATGCGCGGTTGCGGTAGTAGATCTAGTGGGATGTATGATGTTCATGTGGGTATAATTATCTTTGTGCTATTTGCCAGTTATAAAAGTGGTAGATCTGGGTTTATTATGCGCGGTTGCGGTATTAGATCTAGAGAAATATATGTTCTAAGTAATTTAATCCCGGTGTGTGATTAGATCTTAGTGTAATTGGTTTTCTAAATCTTAATGCAATTGTTGGATAGTTGTAAGAGCGGTTGCTTTATGACTAATCAGTGATTAGGAGTTGATTTGAGCGGTTGCTGAATTGGCCAACACGTAAGAAAAACAGAGATTTACTCTCACAATTGCATAAAAACATAATTGAGCATGTTGGAATAAAATAATATGTGAATTTACATCATCATATAAATCTAGTGGTGGATTCAATCTCTTAACCAATTTTCTATATTGTTGATTTCTAATTTATTATTATTGTCTTTGAAACTGTTCACAGTTCATCAAAACTTCAAAACCCCCTTTTTTACTATTTTTTGTTAATTAGAGTTCAAATTGGGAATTGTTAATAGTGTTAATTGACTTGGTTCTCTCGTGGATCGACCCTTACTAACTACAACTAGTTGTAAGGTTTTTATTTTCTGGTGGGCCTAACAACTTATTTTTATTTGAATTTTAATCGCTACATCCGCACGCATCACTGACAATCTTTAGTGAGATGATCTTTTCCACACTTGAAACATTTCAGTGATTATACCACAGTCTGACCAAAATTGTTGCCACTAGTACTTCCTCTCTTTGTTTGTTGTTGCTTCCTCAGTGGTTGTACACACTGCTTTTGCTGAACACGATCGACCTTACGCTTCCTTCCATCTTGGATTATCGAAGGTTCTAAGTTACAGCTTCTCACATCCGATGGCTGCTCCAATCCTAGTAAACTATGAAGTTCGATTATCAGTTCCTGCTGCTTACTGATCATCTGTCTCTGTTGTACTGCTACTTCAATCATCTTTTGCATTACACTTCTAGCTGCAGCTATACGATCTTCATCACGTCTCGCATCCTCATGCTCATGTTCGCTTCGTTCCATTATCTTTCTTCAAAGATAAACAAAATCAAAAACACGTCAAACTAAATGTAATTATTTCACACAACTTCGTCTCCTTTCGGAAACCAAAACATATCTCTCGTGTTCAACATCGAGATTCACACAAGACAAACAAGACAAGCCTACCCACAAACCCAAAAGACTCTAACTTGGGCTCTGATACACCTAATGTAACACCCTCCTTAGGGCGTCACACTTCGTGTTACTCAATTATCATATCACCCCTTCGTTATGAATCGTGCTTGTAATATAAATACGAGTTGTAAAATTTCTTGGTGATAGTAAGATAAACTTAGCGAAATTAAAACATTACAAAGATCCTTACAATAAAATTTTACACTATATATACATAAGTCGTAGTCTTGTCACACTTTAATATTTACAAATTGGACTCTAAAATATTTACACATTAATTAAATTACATAATGCCCAAGTAACTCTAAACATGCGAACCCTCAGACGGGTCCTCCTCGAGACTCCTCAACAGGGAGGAATCCAACTTGACACAAAATATACAATACTAACGTACCAGGAGTACAGTAGTAAGCTCCCTATTACTGTTTATGTGAGAAATACATTATCCATCCAGCACGACGCACTATGCCTCTGATTCCCATATACCTTACGAAAACTCCGCATCTCTATCTCTTTAGAACTTAACTTCCTTCTCGAAAATCTGATCTTCCTTGTGTTCTCACTCAACGTCTTGCTCAATCTCTTTACAATTATAAATACAATACAGAAATAGACAGACAAAGAGGTGAGATCACTTACGCCAATACCAGTATGGTAGCAATGAAGATAAACACATACAAATTCTCATACCATACATCATACATAATTACAATTATATCATCAATATCATTTATCTAACACACATCATATCTCATATCAACACATCATACATAATTACAATTATGCTACCAACATCATTTATCATCATAATTCATAATTACGTCCATGTCCTTATCAATATTCACTTATTCAATAATTCGGTTATCAAAATCAATAATTATGAAAATACCCTCGCAAAGATCTCTGTATATGCATCTAGACTCATGTACCTAGACTCAATTTTCCTACTCCATGGAGCTAAAACTCGGGTCGAAAAGAGTGATCGAAAAGAATCTGTCTCGCACAACATGCCTCAGACCACGTGCTCATTCTCTTTGCTCATTTAGCATTTGCTCATTTAGCATTTGCACATCTAGCATATGCATCACGGTCTTTATCGATCTCGATTATGGATAGTGTCTCGGTCCCGATCATCGGTGTGTTGCATCGGTCTAACCTACGGTACGAAGCTTTATTCTCTCGTCCATTGTAGGCAACCCGCACCCGATGCCCCCAAGGTCAACGAGTGACCTACACTACGCACATCGCACCCACTCGGGAGGTGTGTTCTTTCCTTCTTTCGAAAATCGGTCTTATTCGGCCCATCGACTTTTTCAATGCACATTCAAATGCACATTTCTCGTTCAATTCATTCTCTCATCTTCTCAATTCAATTTTCTTTATCTCATATTCGGGGTCCTCATATAGGCCCAATAATATTATTACTGTAATTTCATCGCGAAACCATATTTTTTCGCATTTTCTCAAATCACGTATCAATTTTTCATCATTTCTCGATCTTGTGAAATACTCTTCACACGTTTTAAATCAAGAATACTAGTTTAACACCAAAACTCAACTTCATTTTTCATATTTGCATTATAATCCTCATCCAAATAATATTTTTCACAACAGTCCCTCATAAAAGTCACATTTACGAAATAGTCCCTTGAAGAATTCATATTTTACGAAATCATCTCTCATAAAATTCATATTTACAAAATAGTCCCTCAAAAATTCATATTTACAAAATGGTTTTTCATAAAATTCCTTTTTACAAAATAATCTATTTTACGAAATCATCCCTCATAAAATTCATTTTACAAAATAGTCCTCAAAAATTCATATTTACAAAATGGTTTTTCATAAAATTCCTTTTTACGAAATAATCTTTCATAAAATTCTTAATTTACAACATAGTCTCTCATAAAAATCCTATTGACAAAATAGTCCTTCATAAAATCACATTTACGAAATAGTTTCTCATACAAATTATATTTATGAAATAGTCTCTCAAAAACCATATTTACTAAATAGTCCCTTATAAAAATCATATTTACAATATAACCATTCAAAAATCAATAGTTACAACATGTCCCCATTAAACACAAAAATTACAATATTGCTCCTATAAAATTATAATCTGTATTGTTTCTCCAAAATCATTTCATCTTGCTGTACTCGACTCTTCCAAATTCAATTCCTTTTCTTTCAAATTCTAAATTCTCAGTTTAATCCATCATATTATTCACATCCTAATTTACACATACACTTACATGCATTCAGTTTCATACATACCAATATTTATCAAAACAATAAATATATTATCACACATGCAATCATAATTTCAAGGCCATAAACACCACAATCACAAACATAAAATTATCAGCAACACAATCACAACTAAAGAAGTAATTAAACAATAAGTGAATAAACCCTTAGGGGTTTTTCACCAGACACAACCATCTCCACACCACCAAAACTTGGTTGGTGAGGTTAAATCTCCCTCTTACCTCTTGAAGAACCTCCAAAGCTCCTTGTATGTCTTCTTCAAGTGACTTCCTCCACCAAGAGCTTCTTCAAGGCTTCAAACTTGATCTTTGAAGAACAAGATAAAAAAAATAGACGATTCAAGCTTTTTAAGCTCTTCTCCTTCTCCTTGTTTTCGTACAAGCCACAACAATTCCTCCAAGAAAGTAAGATAGAAATTGGATTTTGAAGCACTTAGAGTGGGATTTTGTGAAAACTTTCTAAATGAAAGTGTTTAGAATGATGTTTGGCTTTAGGAAGTGGTGAGAATGAAAATTACAAATGATGGATAGTGTTCGTAGGATACCTAGCCGAACCAAAGAAAAGAAAAAGAAGAAAACTGATACTTCTGTTCGTGAGATTTTTGAGAGAAAAGATGGATGCTTTTTGATGAGAGAGAAAATGAAATTGTGAGAGAGTGAAATTTTTCAATGCTGCTGCCATTGGGATAAGCTTAAATAAAGTTTAGGATTTACATGAAGTAAAATATCTTATTCGAATGCACGTGGCTGATGTCATTTATTTGACTTTCAAGGTTATTGGATTGTTCAAGAACCTTGTAGAACCTCCTTCAAGCTACTACGTGGCCGACGTAGAACCCTCCAAATTGCTGCATGAACGTGAATGTCCAAGGAAATTTTCGATGAAAAACGATATTCGGTAAGATGGGAGAACATCATTTCCCAAAAATGGTTAAAATCAAGTGTTGTCGGATGAGAACTCTGTCGAATGGTGATTCGTCGAACGAAATGAAAGGTCATTGTCGGATGAACTTGAAAAGGTCAACAAATATCCTAATTAAAGACGAGATGTTGATGTTGGAGAAATCTTTCAATTGTCGAATCGATGAAATATTATATGGTCGAGAAGATCAAATTCGACGGATTTTGACATTAGAGAAGTTTTCTCGAAATCAGGAATTCTTACTCGACGGTCGTTAACACATAACTCGACGAACATTATCATTCAAATTCGACGGACATTGGTATCCCCACTCGATGGAAATTGACATTCTAACTCAACTGACATGAGCATCCTCACTCGACGAATATTGACATTTTCACTTAGCGATACTAGCATCTCACTCGACAAATTTTAACTTGGTACTTAATAATTAAAAGATCCAATTCGACGGATTTTAACATGGTACCAACTAGTAAGAAGATTAAATTCGACGTATTTGGATAGAAGTCCAAATTCGATGGATATGACATTGTCTTAAATGATCGAGGATCAAATTCGACAGATATTAACATTGTCCTAAATGGTCAGAAGATAAAATTCGTCGATAAGTGTTTGTCCAACAATGAGCAACCTTCGACATAAAATAGTGTTCGACAACGAATAGTAGTACTATTTATGATCAGTTAGGTCGATTACATAGCAGTCATCTTCATTTTGATTTACAAAATCGTCCGATAAGATTGAGGGAAAAGGAGAACCAGATTGTTTTTAACTGATTCTTTGCTAACAGAACGTCCATCGCTTTGTCGAACCTGAGGACTTCTCCCATGTTTTGAATAGATGGTCTTCTGTCGGAAAGATGGTCTTGGTCGGAAGAGATGGTCTTTGTCGGAAGAAACAGCCATAACAGCCAAAATCTTTGATTTCTGATTCAAGAATTGAGAATCAGTTTCATCCAGTCTTAAGGTATTTTGGGTTTTGTCGAACTACCGATTGATGTTGTCGGGAAAATGCTCTGAAAGTGTCGAATTCAACTAACTATTTAACTTATGCTTGCATTCAGTAATTAAATCCGACGGGATCAAAATGTTAGGAAAATTTCTTCCAAGTGTTTGGATCTTGTCCAAATTCTGTCGATGTCAAGACCTTCAAAAATCTTGGATTGTCGAATGAGTTACGTGAGATTGATCTTTTGGATCCCTGTAAGGCTTGAGAAAGACCGAGTCTATCGACAGGAGTATATTCATAAACCCCTGTCGAGCTTTGTTTGTCGGAATAGGCTTGAAATGAAGTCGATATCGACAAGAATCTATTCTCAAAAGAAATTGTCGAATTCGGTTTGTCGAAACAGGTTTTGAAATGAAAATCATTTGGGAAAATGTTGAGGAACTTCATCGGATTGGGATTTTCGAATTTTGGTCGAATTAGAATTCAATTTTGGTCGGTTGAGTATAATTGCAAATTAAACTATAGGGTCAAAATAAGTCATAGCAATAATAACTATGCATCAAGCAACATATATTTATCAAGAAATAGAATTATTTTACTGAGATAAATTCTAAAAATTAATAGATTCTTTTCGTGTTACTCGGATTCGGGTTAAGTAAGATCCCCGTCTCTAAATAATCGATAAGAATTTCCCTACCGAAAATTATTATTTTCATGACCAGAGCAAATCACACAAAATAATCACAAATAATATCGGAAAAATCAAATTATTTTTATAATGCACGAGAAAACACAAAGTAGTGTAATTCTGTCAGCTCTTGCAACATAGTCTAAAATTTGGGGTGTTACAAACCTCCCCCTCTAAAATAAGTTTCGTCCTCGAAACTTGACACACTTAAAATAAAAAATGGATACTACTCTCTTATCTTATCTTCTAATTCCCATGTTGCTTCACCACGTATATTGTTCCAAACCACTGTAACCAATGCGATTTCATTATCTCGAAGTTACTTTGTCCTTTGATCTTCAATCTTGACTAGAAACGTCTCGTAGGTTGAATTTTCCTTCATTTGTACGACGTCCAACAGAGTATTCGATACGGTCTAATAAACTTCGGAGTGGGTTTCCTCGACTTAATCACTCGTCCATCTCTTGTCATAGGTGTCACACGTAGAGACACATGGTCACCTTCTTCAAATTCAAGCGGTCTTCGTCTTTTATCTTCATAACTCTTTTGTCGTGTCTGAATTGTCCTTATTTTGCCTTAGATCGTCTTTACTTTCTCGGTAGTTTTTGCACAATTTATGGTCCTACCTCTGTACTTTCAACATCATGATGCTAACACAATGATGTTCTACATCGTCACCCATACAATGCCTCATAGGGTAGGTACCCTATAGTCGAACGAAAACTATTATTGTATGTGAATTCTATCAATGGTAGAAATTCACCCCAACAACCAGCTTATTCTAGAACACAAGCTCTCAATAAATCCTTTGAAAATTCTATCTACCGTCTTTTCCTTATATCCTAGCCCCTCTTGATTGTACAGGTACTTCAAACCCTTGAAATTACTGTAGACTTTTCAGGAAAGAAAATGTCTTCAGATTTTCCTTGCAAAACGACTATTGCATATCCTAAACATAAATCGAATAATTCTTCTCATGTACGTTCCACTGCCTCGAAGTATACGTCACTACCTTTCTATTTGATCTCAACTCTCAATTTAAATTCACGAGTTGAACTTCTAACAGAACTTGCATTCGATTAGTTTTACGCATAACTCTTTCTTAATTGAGATACATGAAAGACACTTTGAAAGTCATAAGGAAAAATAATAAGACTATTCAATAGGTTACTAGATTAGTCCAACAAGAATTTGAAATGATCTAATAGATTTCGAAATGAACATAGTCCAAAAATTTTAGAAATGAACTTTCTGGATTCAAATCCAAAAATCTCAGGTCAAGGAAACACTAAGGTTACCTTGTAACAATCTAGTAGGATATGGTTGGAAAATAACCAATCCATTTATAAAGTCAGGTTCTCAAATAGATGTAATTTTAGATAAACAAATCAAATCAACAGAAAAGATTTGATATTCAATAGGTATAGGATAAAGTTAGAAAACTTGAGTATAAACAACAAGTTTAACAAGAAGGATAGAAATACTCCGATCACACTATAACGAAGACATGGATAAGTCAAATTGATTTACTCAGTCTATTTGAAAAAGAAATAGACAAACCAGATCAATAGAAAAACTTCAAACAAACTCGAGTAGTAATAACAAGTTTAGAAGTTGAAGTAGTATTATGAAAAGAACAAAACACAGATAACCTAAAAAGATTTTACACAGTCACAGATCACAAAAGACTGGGTTACCTTACGCATTATACAATACATGTTTAAGATTACCCTCTATGGCACAATTTCCTTGCTCGTTAAGTTTTGTATTTGAACGTTCTCACTACACTCTTTGCACCAGCTCTTTCTTCTTCTTCTTCTTGAGATTTTGAAATACGTGTATCACTGATGGAAAATTCCATCTTCAGTTGATCACAATCTCTGGAGAAATGTCCAGGCTTCCCACATCGATAACAAATAACCCCTTTATGCTGACTGATAATCACATATTTTATTCATTAAGAAACCCTTATGTTTAGTCATTTACCCTTTCCATATTCTTAATTGATTGAGTTTAGTATGATTTTGTGAGTTTGAGCTCAAATTGGTCCTAATTGAATATTTTCAGTATTATTGAGATTTTACACTGTTTCTATATTTTGGTCATAACTTGAGTTCCTGATATCTGATAATCATGAATTTTATCTTGTAGGAAAGCTAAGAGGAAGCTCTACGACTTTGATGAAGAGCTCGAAGTCCTAAACAGATGTCTAAAGGACCTAAGTTTACATGGAAGTCAGAATACAGGTTCTGTCACTAGAATCCGAACGGTGTGCACTCATAAAATCATATGTCAAGCTGTAATAATGGGGATGGGCTGAAATTTGGATAGATGATAGTCAAGACCCAAATAAACAACTTTCATGAAGAACACATTTTGCAATAATGAAGTCTAAAGGGTCATTTTGGGCTTGCAAGTCGGAACAGAGGTGCTGAAGTTGGGTTTGAGTAACCCATGGTATTTGGGTCATATCTTGGGCTGTAAGAAGCAAAATTGGACGATCCAGATATGCATGTTATATCCAAGACAAAGATCTACAACTTTCATGAAGAGAACTTTTCATGAATCGGAAGTATAATCGGTCGTTTTTGGCTTCCAAGTCAGACACAAGATTTTCGCACTCAACCACTCCACTCCACTCAATCAAATCACTCCACTCATCCACTCAACCACTCAACCACTCCACTCCACTCATTCACTCAACCACTCCACTCCACTCAACCAAATCACTCCACTCAACTAACCCACTCACTCCACTCATCCACTCAACCACTCAACCACACCACTCATCTACTAAATTAATCATCCACTCAACCACTCATCCATTCATCCACTCAACTAACCCACTCAACCAATATTTAATCTACTCCACTCAAACCAACCCACTCATCCACTTACCCAATCAACCAATCCACTCAACCACTCCACTCCACTAACTCACTCATCCATCCACTCACCTTTGTCATTTTGTTACCCTAGACTTCTATAAAAGGGCACCATTAGTTATCATGTAGGGAGTTGGGGGTTGGACTCTCCTTCATTTCTCTCAGTTTTTCTTGTTATTTCCTTCTAGCTATGTGTAACTAAACCTCCCTTGGTTAAGGGGGTGATGAAACCGCTAGTATTGATGTTGTAAACTTTGCATATTTGATTATTTCAACACAGTTATGTTTTTATTCATATATTTCTGAATCTATTGTTGGTATGAAGGTTTTTATACTTGTTCCCTCTTGAAAAGTGGTAGATCTGGGTTTATTATGCGCGGTTGCGGTAGTAGATCTAGTGGGATGTATGATGTTCATGTGGGTATAATTATCTTTGTGCTATTTGCCAGTTATAAAAGTGGTAGATTTGGGTTTATTATCTTGGGTTGCGGTATTAGATCTAGAGAAATATATGTTCTAAGTAATTTAATCCCGGTGTGTGATTAGATCTTAGTGTAATTGGTTTTCTAAATCTTAATGCAATTGTTGGATAGTTGTAAGAGCGGTTGCTTTATGACTAATCAGTGATTAGGAGTTGATTTGAGCGGTTGCTGAATTGGCCAACACGTAAGGAAAACAGAGATTTACTCTCACAATTGCATAAAAACATAATTGAGCATGTTGGAATAAAATAATATGTGGATTTACATCATCATATAAATCTAGTGGTGGATTCAATCTCTTAACCAATTTTCTATATTGTTGATTTCTAATTTATTATTATTGTCTTTGAAACTGTTCACAGTTCATCAAAACTTCAAAACCCCCCTTTTTACTATTTTTTGTTAATTAGAGTTCAAATTAGGAATTGTTAATAGTGTTAATTGACTTGGTTCTCTGTGGATCGACCCTTACTAACTACAACTAGTTGTAAGGTTTTTATTTTCTGGTGGGCCTAACAACTTATTTTTATTTGAATTTTAATCGCTACATTCGCACGCATCAGAATTTTGGCGCTTGATTCTTGCAAGGAGCCAATTTTTCAATTACACTATTAATTTATTTCCTATTTTTACTCTATTTTTTTATTTTGATTTTTATTTTATTTTTATTTTATTTTTTTTATTTTTGATGCTTTCTTTCGAGTGTCTTGTAGGTGTTGATGTCCATTAATCATGGATGCTTGTGGGATTTGCTTATCACCTGAACATATCACTGATTTGTGTCCTACTCTCCTAATGGACACAAATAAGGAGGTAGAGGCAGTATGGGGATATTCTGAATCTTTCAACAACTACAACCCGTACTCCAATACATATTATCTAGAGTGGTGGGACTATCCTAACTTGAGTTATGGACAGCAACCTCATAATCAACCTCCAGCCTATGAATTTCCAGAATTTCAGCAGAGGCAAACATATTTCTTTCCAGGACAGCAGCAAGTTCAAGATCCTTGGCGCCTGAACCTTCATTGGAGGAACTAATAAGACAAATGACCATTGATACTATACAGTTCCAGCAAGAAACAAGGAGTTTCAAGCAAGAAACAAGGGCCGCAACCAATAACATACAAAAAACTTTGGATCAGTTAGCCATACTCAGCAATATGCAGAGCTTAAATTCTGAAAGACTTCCTTCACAACCCGAAGAGGATGTGATGGAAGATCCTAGTGCTGTCACATTGCAAAGTGAAAAGATGTTGGATGAACTCACCTCTCCTCCGCAAACCACTACAGAGGAAGACCAAGAGCCTAAACAGGTAAATGAGGAAGGGAAGAACTCTGAAACCCCCAAGGTAAGTAATCTTGAACCCCTTTTAAATGTAGTGGATGAGCAACATGATGAGTTGTGTGATGAATTTTCTGATTTTATTGGTTTCAATAATTATATTCATTGCCACTCATGTACTGAATTAATATGTGCTAGCTGTGTTGAGATTTCTGCAGACTTAAAAGTTGATGATTCTGTTTACAAAGTAGAATCTAAGACCCAGAAGGAGGAGGAATTGCAGGTCATGGAAGAATGCTTAGAAAAGGAAGAAGAGCACCCGATGACGGTCACTACTGAAGTGGACTTTGTTTTTGGGCCATCATTAAATAAAAACAATGCACATGAAGCTGATCAAGTGCACATATTACTTTTCAGTGGTGAAACTAAGGAAAATAAGGGCCAATGGGACCCTGGTGGGAGCCCTTATGCTGCAAGCTTAATTTGTTCATCACACAACCAATGGCATCCTGGTGAAAGCTCTCATATTGTTTCAATTATAACTTAGTCATCACTCTTCAACCAATGGCATCCTGGTGAAAGCTCTCATATTCTTTCACCTACAGTTTGGTCATCACACTTCAATCAATGGGACCCCGGTGAAAGCTATCATGTTGTCTTAACTATAGCTTGGTCATCATGTTTCAAACAATGGGATCCTGGTGGAGTCTTTTCACCTACCTCACTTGATAAGGCTAATAAACACCGCCTCAAACAATATCATGAACTTTCAGAGAATGCAGAAGTGGAGGTGATGAACCTTCTCCATCCGCATTATGAATAAAAAAAAATGAAAAAAAAAAGATAACCAAAAAAAAAAAATTAGCCTTTTATTTTTATCTTTATTTTTTTTATTTTCTATTTTTTTTACATATTAATTTCGTGGGAGTAATTCTCCTTTTTCTTTTCTTGTACATATTAATAGTGGGGTTAATTCTCCTTTTATTTTTATTTTTTTTTTGTACAAGTGGGGTAATTTCTCTTTTATTTTATTTTATTTTTTTTGTAATTACTAACAAAGTGGGGAATCTCTCCCTTTTATTTTTTTTTATACATACTAACAGTGGGGGAACCTCTCCCTTTTACTTTCTGTAATTTTTTTTTTATTTTTGTCATTTATTTATTTCTGTCATTTATTTTTTATTTATTTATTTTTTTATTTATTTATTTATTTATTTATTTATTTTTTTTTTGCTTATTAATTTATTTGGTGGTTGATTTCTACCACACTATTTTTGAATTTTTTTATTTGGTGGTTGGTTTATTACCCCACCTTTGCTATTTTTTTTATTTATTTTATTTATTTGGTGGTAGGTTTATTACCCCACCTTTTTTTTTTTGGTGGTTGGTTTATTACCCCACCTTTGTTATTTTTTATTTGGTGGTTGGTTTATTACCCCACCTTTGTTATATATATATATAAAATTCTGCTTTGAGATTTGTATAATTTTGTTGAATTTTGGTTTTGGACAGACGATCCTTTGGATGGGATCCTTCGGGGGTTTCTAGACTTCTTTACCCTGATGGTTTTCTTGAAGTCAAAAAAAAAAAATCTTAATTTCAAACTTTTCTGACAACAGCCAACCTACCCATATAGGTGCTATCATTACTTTTTCTATTCTCTTCCTATTTAAACACTACATTTCCTTCACTTTTCTTCAACTCAAAATCATTCAAAGGAAGTATAAGTGTAAAATGGAGGGAGCTTCTTCTTCTTCTGTTCGTAGACTTACCAATATCTGTGTATTTTGTGGGTCAACTTATGGGAAGGGTTTAGAGTATGTAGACGCAGCAATCACTCTTGGTCGAACACTTGCTGCGAGGAAAATTCATTTAGTATATGGGGGAGGCAGCATTGGGTTAATGAAGGCTGTATCACTTGCTGCTCATTCAAAAGGCAGTCAGGTTTTAGGTATCATTCCTAGACCTTTAGCTCAACAGAATATCATTGGAAAAACAATTGGGGAGGAGCTTCAAGTATCATCTATGGATGAACGAATGAAGACAATGCTTAAAAACTCTGATGCATTCATAGCCTTACCAGGTGGTTTTGGTACTTTGGAAGAAATTTTTCAAATTGTCTCTTGGGCTCAACTGAACATCCACCATAAACCCATAGGTTTGCTGAATGTTAATAATTTTTTTGATCTTTTGTTATATTTTCTTGACCATGCTGTGGAACAAAAATTCATCACACCTTCGGCAAGACAACTCCTTATTTTTGCTTCCACTGTTGATGAATTGATTGATAAATTAGAAGTTTTTGTTTATAAACCTGATCCAAGAATGTACTCGAGATAGATTGGTCAAAGTGACAAAGTGACAAAGAGAGGCAACAGCAAGGGAGGCAGCAAGGAGCAAGAGTGTGATTTGTCACTTCATCTATAACTTTCCTTTATCTTTAGTTTTATTTATCGTATTTTTTTTCTTTGTTTAAATTTGTGTGAGATTTTTCTTTTCAGTAATTGCAGCAACAGGTAATATATTCTATCCTTTACCTATCTATGTTTTGACAAAAAAAAAAAGAGTGTGTTTGTTAATATGTTTGTTGTTTTTGTCATCAATTTAGTAATTAGGAATGGCAGAGTAAAGAGTAAATAATTTTACTCTTGAGACGCATCTTAATTGGTGGCAGAGTAAGGAGTGTTTTTAGGTAGTAATTAATTAGTATTAAATTGTGGAAGTACTAAAGTTTTATGGTTTGATTTCTTTTCAGGGTCTGATGCGGCAATGACAGTGTGCTTCTTTTCTGCTTGGCGTTGATTCACTTCTTATCAGGTTGTGTTGCTCTTTTCTATATCTCTCTTTCGCATTGAGGACAATGCTTATATTAAGTATGGGGGAGAGATTTTAGAAATTTTCATTTCAAAAAAAAAAAAAAGAGTTTCATTGCATGATTAAATAACTTTTCTCCCTTCTTGAACTGATATGCTTGGTGATGGATGATTGAATTGATGAATTGAGTTTGATGGATGCATACCTTGTGAGATTTTGAGCCTAATGGATGGATTCAACATTTATGTCATTCTCTTCTTTCTTGTGTGATTTTCACTCATGTTAATGACCACTCTAGAACTTGCTTTGATTCTTTTTAAGGCTACATTTCACTTGCATGCATGAACATGATTGAGGCCGTCTTTCTTAATTAGCTAGTTTAACCAAATAGCCAACCTTGTTTTCAATATGATATCAAGCACTCTTTTGACTTCTTGAAAATTTTCTGATTCTTGCCAACCTTGTATATTTTCCTTTGCTTAACCCCTTTGAGCTTATTTGACCATTCCTTGTTTCTAGCTCATTATGTACCTTAAATGAAAAATCGTGTTCTTATTTTACCTTAGGGAATAAAAGAACATTAGCTTGGTTAATGGATGAGTTTTTGAACAAGTGTGGGGGTGTGTGTACAAAATGGTTGTTGAAAAAGGAAAGAGTGCCTAAAAAAAAAAAAAAAAAAAAAAAAGAGAACAAAAAGAAAAAAAAATGTATGTATACAGTTATGTTCAAATATGAAAAAAAAAAAAAAAAAAAAGAAAAGGATTGAGAAATGAATATGTAAAGGGTTATACATTAGAGTTGGGATGAACTTTTATGCTTGTTATTTGAACTCAGCTCTCATTTGCTTTTATTCTCTTTGGTATTTATCCTCTCATATCCATTTTACCCTCTTTTGTTACCTTGACCTCACTACAACCTTGAATAAAGTCCTCATGATTTGTGTGTGCATGTGTTTTGAGTAGTGGAGAAGTAGAAGATAAGCAAGCTTATGGTAGTGCAATTTTCATGGTTGAATTGAGTGAAATACCTACCTTTTAAACACTTGAGAGATTGAGAGGGAATCTTGTGAAGATCTATCATTCTCGATTCATATTGAAGATACCTTGCTTGTTGGTTTGAGATGTGGAGAATTGTTGACTCATGAATGTTTTGATCCTTTGAACCTTTGGTTGTTCTTCTTGATTGTAAAATTTTGGGCTCTTGAATGTCGTTGGAATTTAAAATTTTGTTAATCTCTTATGTCCTTGTTTTGGTCTTGAGTTTTGCCCAGGAGTGCAAAAAGCTAAGTGTGGGGGAATTTGATAATCACATATTTTATTCATTAAGAAACCCTTATGTTTAGTCATTTACACTCTCCATATTCTTAATTGATTGAGTTTAGTATGATTTTGTGAGTTTGAGCTCAAATTGGTCCTAATTGAATATTTTCAGCATTATTGAGATTTTACACTGTTTCTATATTTTGGTCATAACTTGAGTTCCTGATATCTGATAATCATGAATTTTATCTTGTAGGAAAGCTAAGAGGAAGCTCTACGACTTTGATGAAGAGCTCGAAGTCCTAAACAGATGTCTAAAGGACCTAAGTTTACATGGAAGTCAGAATACAGGTTCTGTCACTAGAATCCGAATGGTGTGCACTCATAAAATCATATGTCAAGCTGTAATAATGGGGATGGGCTGAAATTTGGATAGATGATAGTCAAGACCCAAATAAACAACTTTCATGAAGAACACATTTTGCAATAATGAAGTCTAAAGGGTCATTTTGGGCTTGCAAGTCGGAACAGAGGTGCTGAAGTTGGGTTTGAGTAACCCATGGTATTTGGGTCATATCTTGGGCTGTAGGAAGCAAAATTGGACAATCCAGATATGCATGTTATAGCCAAGACAAAGATCTACAACTTTCATGAAGAGAACTTTTCATGAATCTGAAGTACAATTGGTCGTTTTTGGCTTCCAAGTCAGACACAAGATTTTCGCACTCAACCACTCCACTCCACTCAACCACTCCACTCAATCAAATCACTCCACTCATCCACTCAACCACTCAACCACTCCACTCCACTCATTCACTCAACCACTCCACTCCACTCAACCAAATCACTCCACTCAACTAACCCACTCACTCCACTCATCCACTCAACCACTCAACCACACCACTCATCTACTAAATTAATCATCCACTCAACCACTCATCCATTCATCCACTCAACTAACCCACTCAACCAATATTTAATCTACTCCACTCAAACCAACCCACTCATCCACTTACCCAATCAACCAATCCACTCAACCACTCCACTCCACTAACCCACTCATCCATCCACTCACCTTTGTCATTTTGTTACCCTAGACTTCTATAAAAGGGCACCATTAGTTATCATGTAGGGGGTTGGGGGTTGGACTCTCCTTCATTTCTCTCAGTTTTTCTTGTTATTTCCTTCTAGCTATGTGTAACTAAACCTCCCTTGGTTAAGGGGGTGATGAAACCGCTAGTATTGATGTTGTAAACTTTGCATATTTGATTATTTCAACACAGTTATGTTTTTATTCATATATTTCTGAATCTATTGTTGGTATGAAGGTTTTTATACTTGTTCCCTCTTGAAAAGTGGTAGATCTAGGTTTATTATGCGCGGTTGCGGTAGTAGATCTAGTGGGATGTATGATGTTCATGTGGGTATAATTATCTTTGTGCTATTTGCCAGTTATAAAAGTGGTAGATCTGGGTTTATTATATGTGATTTTGCGGTATTAGATCTAGAGAAATATATGTTCTAAGTAATTTAATCCGGTGTGTGATTAGATCTTAGTGTAATTGGTTTTCTAAATCTTAATGCAATTGTTGGATAGTTGTAAGAGCGGTTGCTTTATGACTAATCAGTGATTAGGAGTTGATTTGAGCGGTTGTTGAATTGGCCAACACGTAAGAAAAAAGAGATTTACTCTCACAATTGCATAAAAACATAATTGAGCATGTTGGAATAAAATAATATGTGGATTTACATCATCATATAAATCTAGTGGTGGATTCAATCTCTTAACCAATTTTCTATATTGTTGATTTCTAATTTATTATTATTGTCTTTGAAACTGTTCACAGTTCATCAAAACTTCAAAACCCCCCTTTTTACTATTTTTTGTTAATTAGAGTTCAAATTGGGAATTGTTAATAGTGTTAATTGACTTGGTTCTCTGTGGATCGACCCTTACTAACTACAACTAGTTGTAAGGTTTTTATTTTCTGGTGGGCCTAACAACTTATTTTTATTTGAATTTTAATCGCTACATCCGCACGCATCACTGACAATCTTTAGTGAGATGATCTTTTCCACACTTGAAACATTTCAGTGATTATACCACAGTCTGACCAAAATTGTTGCCACTAGTACTTCCTCTCTTTGTTTGTTGTTGCTTCCTCAGTGGTTGTACACACTGCTTTTGCTGAACACGATCGACCTTACGCTTCCTTCCATCTTGGATTATCGAAGGTTCTAAGTTACAGCTTCTCACATCCGATGGTGCTCCAATCCTAGTAAACTATGAAGTTCGATTATCAGTTCTGGCTCGTTTGCATCGATCATCGTCTCTGTTGTCTTGCTACTTCAATCATCTTTTGCATTACACTTCTAGTCAGACTATACGATCTTCATCACGTCTCGCATCCTCATGCTCATGTTCGCTTCGTTCCATTATCTTTCTTCAAAGATAAACAAAATCAAAAACACGTCAAACTAAATGTAATTATTTCACACAACTTCGTCTCCTTTCGGAAACCAAAACATATCTCTGTGTTCAACATCAGAGATTCACACAGCACAAACAAGACAAGCCTACCCACAAACCCAAAAGACTCTAACTTGGGCTCTGATACACCTAATGTAACACCCTCCTTAGGGCGTCACACTTCGTGTTACTCAATTATCATATCACCCCTTCGTTATGAATCGTGCTTGTAATATAAATACGAGTTGTAAAATTTCTTGGTGATAGTAAGATAAACTTAGCAGAAATTAAAACATTACAGCATCCTTACAATAAAATTTTACACTATATATACATAAGTCGTAGTACTGTCACACTTTAATATTTACAAATTGGACTCTAAAATATTTACACATTAATTAAATTACATAATGCCCAAGTAACTCTAAACATGCAGAACCCTCAGACGGGTCCTCCTCAGACTCCTCAACAGGGAGGAATCCAACTTGACACAAAATATACAATACTAACTGTACCAGGAGTACAGTAGTAAGCTCCCTATTACTGTTTATGTGAGAAATACATTATCCATCCAGCATGACGCACTATGCCTCTGATTCCCATATACCTTACGAAAACTCCGCATCTCTATCTCTTTAGAACTTAACTTCCTTCTCGAAAATCTGATCTTCCTTGTGTTCTCACTCAACGTCTTGCTCAATCTCTTTACAATTATAAATACAATACAGAAATAGACAGACAAAGAGGTGAGATCACTTACGCCAATACCAGTATGGTAGCAATGAAGATAAACACATACAAATTCTCATACCATACATCATACATAATTACAATTATATCATCAATATCATTTATCTAACACACATCATATCTCATATCAACACATCATACATAATTACAATTATGCTACCAACATCATTTATCATCATAATTCATAATTACGTCCATGTCCTTATCAATATTCACTTATTCAATAATTGAGTTATCAAAATCAATAATTATGAAAATACCCTCAAGTATCTCGTATATGCATCTAGACTCATGTACCTAGACTCAATTTTCCTACTCCATGGAGCTAAAACTCGGGTCGAAAGAGTGATCGAAAAGAATCTGTCTGCACAACATGCCTCAGACCACGTGCTCATTCTCTTTGCTCATTTAGCATTTGCTCATTTAGCATTTGCACATCTAGCATATGCATCACAGTCTTTATCAGATCTCGATTATGGATAGTGTCTCGGTCCCGATCATCGGTGTGTTGCATCGGTCTAACCTACGGTACAGAAGCTTTATTCTCTGTCCATTGTAGGCAACCCGCACCCCGATGCCCCCAAGGTCAACGAGTGACCTACACTACGCACATCGCACCCACTCAGGAGGTGTGTTCTTTCCTTCTTTCGAAAATCAGTCTTATTCAGCCCATCAGACTTTTTCAATGCACATTCAAATGCACATTTCTCAGTTCAATTCATTCTCTCATCTTCTCAATTCAATTTTCTTTATCTCATATTCGGGGTCCTCATATAGGCCCAATAATATTATTACTGTAATTTCATCGCGAAACCATATTTTTTCGCATTTTCTCAAATCACGTATCAATTTTTCATCATTTCTCGATCTTGTGAAATACTCTTCACACGTTTTAAATCAAGAATACTAGTTTAACACCAAAACTCAACTTCATTTTTCATATTTGCATTATAATCCTCATCCAAATAATATTTTTCACAACAGTCCCTCATAAAAGTCACATTTACGAAATAGTCCCTTGAAGAATTCATATTTTACGAAATCATCTCTCATAAAATTCATATTTACAAAATAGTCCCTCAAAAATTCATATTTACAAAATGGTTTTTCATAAAATTCCTTTTTACAAAATAATCTATTTTACGAAATCATCCCTCATAAAATTCATTTTACAAAATAGTCCCTCAAAAATTCATATTTACAAAATGGTTTTTCATAAAATTCCTTTTTACGAAATAATCTTTCATAAAATTCATAATTTACAACATAGTCCCTCATAAAAATCCTATTGACAAAATAGTCCTTCATAAAATCACATTTACGAAATAGTTTCTCATACAAATTATATTTATGAAATAGTCTCTCAAAAACCATATTTACTAAATAGTCCCTTATAAAAATCATATTTACAATATAACCATTCAAAAATCAATAGTTACAACATGTCCCCATTAAACACAAAAATTACAATATTGCTCCTATAAAATTATAATCTGTATTATTTCTCCAAAATCATTTCATCTTGCTGTACTCGACTCTTCCAAATTCAATTCCTTTTCTTTCAAATTCTAAATTCTCAGTTTAATCCATCATATTATTCACATCCTAATTTACACATACACTTACATGCATTCAGTTTCATACATACCAATATTTATCAAAACAATAAATATATTATCACACATGCAATCATAATTTCAAGGCCATAAACACCACAATCACAAACATAAAATTATCAACAACACAATCACAACTAAAAAGTAATTAAACAATAAGTGAATAAACCCTTAGGGGTTTTTCACCAGACATAACCATCTTCACACCACCAAAACTTGGTTGGTGAGGTTAAATCTCCCTCTTACCTCTTGAAGAACCTCCAAAGCTCCTTGTATGTCTTCTTCAAGTGACTTCCTCCACCAAGAGCTTCTTCAAGGCTTCAAACTTGATCTTTGAAGAACAAGATAAAAAAATAGATGATTCAAGCTTTTAAGCTCTTCTCCTTCTCCTTGTTTTCGTACAAGCCACAACAATTCCTCCAAGAAAGTAAGATAGAAATTGGATTTTGAAGCACTTAGAGTGGGATTTTGTGAAAACTTTCTAAATGAAAGTGTTTAGAATGGTGTTTGGCTTTAGGAAGTGTGAGAATGAAAATTACAAATGATGGATAGTGTTCGTAGGATACTGGGGCCGAACCAAAGAAAAGAAAAAAGAAAAAGCGATACTTTACATTCGTGAGATTTTTGAGAGAAAAGATGGATGCTTTTTGATGAGAGAGAAAATGAAATTGTGAGAGAGTGAAATTTTTCAATGCTGCTGCCGTGGGATAAGCTTAAATAAAGTTTAGGATTTACATGAAGTAAAATATCTTATTCTGAATGCACGTGGCTGATGTCATTTATTTGACTTTCAAGGTTATTGGATTGTTCAAGAACCTTGTAGAACCTCCTTCAAGCTGCTACGTGGCCGACGTAGAACCCCTCCAAATTGCTGCATGAACGTGAATGTCCAAGGAAATTTTCGATGAAAAACGATATTCGGTAAGATGGGAGAACATCATTTCCCCAAGAATGGTTAAAATCAAGTGTTGTCGGATGAGAACTCTGTCGAATGGTGATTCTGTCGAACGAAATGAAAGGCTGTCAGATGAACTTGAAAAGGTCAACAAATATCCTAATTCGTCAGACAGATGTTGATGTTGGAGAAATCTTTCAATTGTCGAATCGATGAAATATTATATGGTCAGAAGATCAAATTCGACGGATTTTGACATTAGAGAAGTTTTTCTACTGAAATCAGGAATTCTTACTCGACGGTCGTTAACACATAACTCGACGAACATTATCATTCAAATTCGACGGACATTGGTATCCCCACTCGATGGAAATTGACATTCTAACTCAACAGACATGAGCATCCTCACTCGACGAATATTGACATTTTCACTTAACTGATACTAGCATCTCACTCGACAAATTTTAACTTGGTACTTAATAATTAAAAGATCCAATTCGACGGATTTTAACATGGTACCAACTAGTAAGAAGATTAAATTCGACGTATTTGGATAGAAGTCCAAATTCGATGGATATGACATTGTCTTAAATGATCAGAGGATCAAATTCGACAGATATTAACATTGTCCTAAATGGTCAGAAGATAAAATTCGACGATAAGTGTTTGTCCAACAATGAGCAACCTTCGACATAAAATAGTGTTCGACAACGAATAGTAGTACTATTTATGATCGTTAGGTCGATTACATAGCTTGATCATCTTCATTTTGATTTACAAAATCGTCAGATAAGATTGAGGGAAAAGGAGAACCAGATTATTTTTAAGCGATTCTTTGCTAACGAACGTCCATCGCTTTGTCGAACCTGAGGACTTTCCCATGTTTTGAATAGATGGTCTTGGTCGGAAGAGATGGTCTTTGTCGGAAGAAACAGCCATAACAGCCAAAATCTTTGATTTCTGATTCAAGAATTGAGAATCAGTTTCATCCAGTCTTGAGGTATTTTGGGTTTTGTCGAACTACCGATTGATGTTGTCGGGAAAATGCTCTGAAAGTGTCGAATTCAACTAACTATTTAACTTATGCTTGCATTCAGTAATTAAATCCGACGGGATCAAAATGTTAGGAAAATTTCTTCCAAGTGTTTGGATCTTGTCCAAATTCTGTCGATGTCAAGACCTTCAAAAATCTTGGATTGTCGAATGAGTTACGTGAGATTGATCTTTTGGATCCCTGTAAGGCTTGAGAAAGACCGAGTCTATCGACAGGAGTATATTCATAAAACTGTCGAGCTTTGTTTGTCGGAATAGGCTTGAAATGAAGTCAGTATCGACAAGAATCTATTCTCAAAAGAAATTGTCGAATTCGGTTTGTCGAAACAGGTTTTGAAATGAAAATCATTTGGGAAAATGTTGAGGAACTTCATCGGATTGGGATTTCGAATTTTGGTCGAATTAGAATTCGAATTTTGGTCGGTTGAGTATAATTGCAAATTAAACTATCTAGGGTCAAAATAAGTCATAGCAATATGACTATGCATCAAGCAACATATATTTATCAGGTAAAATAGAATTATTTAACAAATAAATTCTAAAATTTATTAGATCCTTTTACTTGTTCCTCAGATCGGGGTTAAGAAGAATCCCCGTCTCTAAATAATCAAACAAGAATTTCCCCGGCCCGAAAATTATTATTTTCATGACCAGGAGCAAATCACACAAAATAATCACAAATAATATCAGAAAAATCAAATTATTTTTATAATGCACAGAAAACACAAAGTAGTGTAATTCTGTCAGCTCTTGCAACATAGTCTAAAATTTGGGGTGTTACAAACCTTGCATTCTAACAAAAGCCCCCACCCATCGCGTAGGGTTCCTATGAGGGAAAGATTTGGAATCCACATGCAAGGAGTTAATTCTGACGTTCATGGATCTAAAATTCTAGTGCACTAGCGCCTAGGACCCACTAATGTTGAAATCGATGATCGTGTGTCTCGTCCAGAACACATGAGTCGATCCTACATATCTAGAAACTAATTCCAGAATATGGTGCAACAATATTTGGCGATGTCGGAAGAGTAATACCGTAGATTGGAGGATCTAGGATGGACTGCGCATGAAGGTCAGCCAAGAATGTAGCATCAAAACAGAAGGCGGAACACAAATAGCAACTAGAGGGGACTGCATGCTGACTTCAGAATGTCCAATATTGTTGAAAACAACCCAAACCCTGGAGATCATGAGCAACCCTTCTTTGCTCAACTCATGGAATACAGAGTCCCTAAAAACTTCAAATTTCCAGCCAATGTGGTGCTCTATAATAGGACTACGGACCCCTAGGAACATATAGAAGTTTATGTCCAATCTATGTGCTTTCATGGGGGATCATCATAGTTACTATGTCGTGTGTTTCCCCTTTCCCTGAAGAAAGGAGCCCTCAGATGCTTTGTTACCTTGTTACAATGATCCATCATCGACTAATCGAACCTTAGACAACGTTTCTTGCTCCAATACACTACTAGCAAGGAACAACCCAAGTTCGTTGAATCTTTATCTAAGATTCACCAAGGGCACGACGAGCTCTTCGTGAGTACATTAAAAGGTTCAACACGGCATGTACTAACGTTGAGAACTTTGATGATAGAATTGCCCTCCATTATGCCAGAAGTGGCCTTCGAGCCAGTTCTGAGTTCTTTGGGTCTTTGGCAAAGAAAAAACTAGAGAGCATGCAAGAATTTCAGCAATGGTCCTAAAAGTATATAAACCTTGAGGAGACAATTGAGGACCAGAGGAGATTGGAAAAGGGTGAGTTCTCTCACCACAAAGTCAATCGTAACTCTCCACGGTCCTGTAACTCCTCCAAGGACAATCCACCTCAGGGAAAATACTCCAATTACACTTCTTCGAACACCCTGTGTGAAACAATCTTGAGGGAAGTATTATAAACAGAGTTCCAAGATGTTAATAAACCACCCCCATTGAAGAAGCATAAGCAGAGGATAGCTCCAAACATTGTACATGGAACAAAAGCTATGGCCATGAAACCGAGGATTACTACCAACTCCACAATGCCATTGAGTTCTTGATTAGGGCAGGATGACTAGAACAATACATCAGTCGTGCTTAAGACGATGAACACCGCGAAAGGTGGAAAGAAAGGAAACACATCCCTTAACGAAGCCTGTCTCCACGATAAGTAAGGACCCAAAGCCCCAAGAGAAGATCCCAGAGTCCATCTCGTCATGATACAAACCACCAACAAGATAGGAATCGAGACGCTCCATCTGATGATAATGATAACCGCCATGCCCAGCCTAATAGAACCAACAACACTATTGAAGGTGGGTTTATTGGCAGTGGTTCGTCCAATGGTGCTCGGAAGAAAGCCCTCAGAATGACAGTATTGAGCGTCTTCCACTCTGAGCCTAAGTCACGGATCGGAGAATGGAAAACACCCCCATCCCTTTTTCAGATGAAGACTACAGTGGAATTTTCTCGGAACATGATGACCCACTAGTTATCTCAGGAATAATTTCCAATGCCGAAGTACGACGCATTTTCGTGGACCAAGGGAGCTCGACAGACATCATGTTTATGGACCTTTACCAGAAGCTAGAACTTCCATGTATGGAGCTAACTCCCTATGATGGGGAGCTTACAGGGTTCACTAGTGAAAAGATCACCCCAGCAAGATACTATGAGACCCACTTGACACTAGGGTCCCCTAAACTCTTCAGGACCATCAAGATCAGGTTTTTGGTTGTAGAGTGCCCATTGGCTTATAACATCATCTTAGGCCACCCTGCGTTAAATGCTCTTGGCGCTATGGTGTCCACTACCCACCTGGTCATGAAATTTCTCAGCAAAAATGACAACGTTGTCATAGTCAAGGGTGACTAAATCGCAGCCCAGAAATGCTATAACGAGAGCCTTATAATTTACAATATACCCAAGAAAGCAAAAGCTGGCACATCTAGTTCGACTCTGGATTAGGTCAATATTCTTATGATCGAGCTAGATGTGCATGAAGAAATCTGGGGTACCAAACCCCAATCGGAGGGCAAACTTTAGCCTCTCTAACTTGGTACCAAGCTAGATCAGGTCACTAAGATTAGAGCTAATTTGGAAGATGATGAGAGACGTCAGCTGATTGAGCTCTTGCATAAAAATAAAGACCTCTTTGGATGGATGTCCTCTGACATGCCTAGGCTTGACCCCGCCTTCATCTGTCATCACCTATCTATTAGGGTGGATGCTAGGTCGGTTTCTCAAAAGAAAAGGAAAGTTGGCCCAGAAAGATAGCAGGTTATTGAAGGATAAGTTAATGAGCTGCTCAATGCCGGCTTCATAAGGGAAATATCTTATACCACATGGCTCTCTAATGTGCTCCTAGTGAAGAAATCAAACAGAAAGTGAAGGATGTGCGTAGACTATATAGGCTTAAACAAAGTCTGTCCTAAAGATCCGTACCCACTTTCCAATATGGATAAACTAGTGGATAGCTCCTCAGGTTTCCATTTACTATCATTCATGGATGCATATTCTGGGTACAACTAGATCCCAATGTACCCTAAAGACGAAGACAAGACCGCCTTTATCACTAACAGGGCAAGGTACTGCTACAGGGTTATGTCCTTTAGTTTGAAAAATGCAGAGGCCACCTACCAAAGAATGATGAACAAGTTCTTCAAAAATCAACTGGGGAAGATGCTAGAAGTTTACATTGATGACATGATAGTAAAGACACTACAAGGCGGATCACATATTGCAGACCTCGAAGAAGTGTTTACACAACTATGGAATTATAAAATAAGACTTAACCCAGAAAAGTGCACCTTCACAGTCCAAGCAGAAAAGTTATTGGGCTTTATGTTGACTCATTACGGAATTGAGGCTAATCTAGATAAATATCAAGTGGTGCTCAACATGCGTAGCCCTCAAAATATAAAAGAAGTACAGCAGGTGACTGGCTGGATTGCGACCTTCACACGTTTTCTTGCTAAAGCTGATCACAAATCTCTTCCTTTATTCAAACTGCTCAAAAAAAGGAAGGATTTTGACTGGACTCAAGAGTATGAGGATGCCTTTTCCTCTTTAAAGATTCTTCTATCCTCTCCCCCTATACTGACAAGACTAGAACCCAGTGAGACACTATACTTATACCTTTCAGTACATGACAAAGCTATAAGCTTAGTTCTAATTCGAGAAATGGTGGAGGGACAAAAGCCGGTCTATTTTGTCAGTAAGGTTTTATAGGGCTTAGAGCTCTTTTTCCGAAGGACCGAGGTCTATTATATATCATAGTATGCCTTCGAAGTTGATGTGTAAGGTCGAGATCTAGGGTGGATCACTCTGCTTACATTGTCATTCAGCCATTCGAGGTATATATTTTGTTGCCCCTATATGTAGTTCCCGGGGTCTTTACTCTTGTCCTTCCTTACAGCTTTTGTTCTATAATTTGTGACAGTCTGAGCTTACTTGAGAACTGTCGCTTTGACTTTATTGGGAATTAAAAGTCCTTTAAAAGAGGATAGCAATTTTATGTTGTTTCCCAACTTCCAGCTACTCTCGTGCCTAATAAGAGAGAGGGAGCATTAAAATGTAGCTTCCAACGTGCAATTAGTTCGCCTTCTCAGGGGCCAATTAGAATGCTCTGTTTCCTCTATAAATTGAGAATGCTTGCATTGAGGCTGGCATTCCTTTTGTTCTCTTTGATCTTGTTTAAGGATGAACTCTTTCCAGAGAATTCCTCTCCTATTTTTTGTATGCATGTGGAGGACTTTGCCCCTTTTGAAACCATCTTCCTATTCTTCCCAAAATCTTCAAAGATGTTCCTTTTACTACTGCCAGTCCCTCTAATGAAGGCCTTTCTTTCTCGGCATAATGGCTTGGTGAGGACCAAGTAACTGCCCTATGTGGGTTGACTAATATGCATTTGGGCAGTAGAAGCCTTTCTCTTCTGACGTATGCGGGAATATGCAACTTTTCTGCATGTACTAGGGGGATTCGCTATTTCTATGTAATTCTTGTAATGCATGGAGGTACTCCATACTCCATCATCCTCCTTTCTCGATTGTTGTGGAGGCACTTAGCCAAGTGCTTCCATAGTTTCTCTTTCTAAGTATAGTTGGATATGCAGAAGGGTTCTAAGGGTGGAACAATTTCTTAGAGCAAGTAGGAATGATTTGAAGAAACTTGGCGTGATTGTGAAGCCTGCTATAGTTTAGGTGGAACAATCTGTGATGTGGAGTATTCTCACATTGGCTGGCAAGGAAAATGTGAGTACTGGTGTCTGGAATAACCTTAGAGGTGGTAGTGACCGATGACTGTCATCGTCAACACTGTCTTAGCTTTCTTCCTGGCTCTTGCCAATGGCCATTCTTGACTTTTTTTGTCTTCGAAGAACTTTTATGTATTCCTCTTTTGTTAAAGCTGATGATGTATAAAATGTGAATAATAATAAAATTTCTTTTTCTGAATCTTGTATCTTCTATTTTCCATTTATGTTCTTCACTTTTTTTTTCTCTGTACTGAGTCCAACACTCATCATAGAATAATGTCATTTTGTCTCCAGCTTGGTGCTTGACTAATATAGCAAAGTAGAAAGATAAAACTCAATGCCCCTAGGTGATGGTATCTGTGCTTAATTTTAAACTGTGGTCATATGGAGGCGTTTTGAGTCTTTTGGCACTTGTGGAAGCATCGGGGACAAACAAGGTCCACGCGCCAGTTGACCATAAATGGACATTCCGGCTGTAGCTGGAGTCCATAGAAAAAATTCGAGGTCCATAGAAAAAATCTGGACTCAACTGCAGGGGTTGCGTGACATTTGATTTTCTGAGCAGCTGTCTCTTCAACTTCTACGATAACTGTGATGTCCACATGGCACATTCTAACTAGATAGTCGTGCCTAGTGTTTCGCGTGCCATGATGGAGTTTTTTTTTAAAACTAAAGGGGTTTTGACAAAATTATTCCCTAATTGCCTTATCCTTATAAATAAGGGTCGAGGGCGCATCATTCATACTTTTACTATTTCTGATCATTTTCTAGTGACTCGAGGTTTTCTGGTGACCTTACACGATGGAGAAACATGGTAGTGAGCGGTTCACAGTGATTTTGCTGAGTTTTCAACCTCTTCTTTCACCTAATCCAATTTCTCTTTCAAGGTACGCCTTCTTCTACTCTTCTATTTTTGTCATTTTCAATTTTCTAGAGGGTTTCTGTCTTCTTATTTTGGGATATCCCTATTTTCTTTTTAGTAAAAAAGTAGGGATACCAGCGTTTCTAGTCCCTTTATTAGTGTCGTTCTGTGGAGCGGCCTCTCTACAGTATTGTGGACAGCAAAGGTGCCCTACTAAGGCCAATACCTTTATGGGCATAGAGGTTGGCATTCGTAATGCTGAAGGGTGGATGCGGATATGAACTTTCAGTGATTCTTTTCGTAGTTCGCCCATTGCCATCTCTAAATCTATTCAGCCAATATTCTTGATTCTGACATTAACTTATTACCCTCTATGGGTGTTTCCAAGAGTTTCATGGCAAGGAGAAGAGCTTCGAGGCAAATAGACTTGGCTGCCGAAGAGCCTTTAGTGCTTACCCCCATGAGGAACGTGTATGCCTAGGTTGGGGACGATGTCTGGGACCACTTGTCCGAGCTCTCTTCTAAAGAGTACCTTAGAAAGGTCTTGATCTATTTACAGCTGATACAAAGGCTACTTAGGATCGTGAGTATCAGGTTTTGTCCCTAGAAGAAGGTGAAAGAGTATGTTTGGGCCGGGAGGCAAGCCCACATTTTGTGTTCCTGTATGAAAGTCTCTTCATTTGATTGGGACTCTGGATATCGTTCACTGACTTTCAAGTTATGGTTCTCCGGACTCTCAACGTAGCTCCATCCCAACTTCACCCCAATAGTTGGGGAAACATACTTGCCTCGAGAGGTTCTGCCAAGTAGTCAGACTACAGTACTCGAAGAGGGCCTTTTTCTATTTCTACACCTGATGGTATCTCCAAGGTGTAGCATACCAAAAGAAATGGCTGACACTCCAGTCTAGATCTGGGCGGCAAGTCTTTACTATTTTTCAAGAGAGCTTTAAGAACTTCAAAGTGAAGTTTTTCAAATTAGTGGGAGCACCAGGAACCAATCCATTTTCCCTAAATGCTAATGGGGAGCTAGTGTTCCCATTATACTAGATGACGCAGGCATGGAGCACCCCTATTGGGTTGATTAAGAAAGAGAGGCATGATCTTGATCAAGGCGACATCAAATGTGTTAAGTTTACGACCAGATGGGCCCAAAAATATGGGCTCACCAAATGCAAGGATATTCTTGACACTCTTGGTTATGATTATCTTGGGACCTTGCTAGGTAGGGGTTAGGCCGTCGGTGTTTGGGGTCCGTCTTTACTTCCTATTCTTAATATTTCCTATTCAATTATTTTTTACTTGTTTGCTTTTCTTGTCCTATTACATAAAGCATGGCATCCAGACCTTCATTTGTTTCCCAGAAGACTTTGAGGGCAAGGAAGGGAGGGGCAGGACCTTCCAACACTCCTGTACGAATTACTTCAGCTTTTGCCGATCGGGATCTTGTCGTTGAAATGGCCCTTGATCTGTCAGACTCTTCCACGCAACCTCTTCAGAGGAGGAAGAGAAAGGCCAATAAAAGCTCGGTGGACCGGGGAAAGAAAGTGGCAACAGAGGAGGGTGAAGAAGAGAGAGAAGACCTGATGCCCATAATTACGGGGCACGTGGACGTCAGAGCGTTTGTTGATGAATGGCTCCTAAGTGATGAGGTGGCAAAGTACATCACCCAAAGGAATATGTTGGAAACGTTGTCAAGGTTCCAGACCTTTACACTTTGGGCCGCTATTGAAGCTTGTTGAAACACCCTGATTTTTTTATTTTTCTGAATATATATGAGTTTTATAATTTTTATAATTTTTTTGAATTTTTGTGGAATTTTCTGAAATTTTGATTATTTTAATATTATTTTGAGTTGTATGTGTGCTTAGGGCGGGGCCAGAAAAATAAATATTTTTCTCAGACCCAAAAGTTTTGGACTGTTGATGCAGGGCCGGGGGAACTTACTAAACCCAAAATCAAAAATAGTTGACAGAAATTTTCTGTATCTGAGTTTTGATGCATTCTATTATCCATTACATAAAGCTATTACCCATTGGGTAATGTTATTGTCCATTGGACAATACCTGAGTTTTTCTGTTACATTCTATTATCCATTGGATAATGTTATTATCCGTTGAGTAAAGGTAGTCCATTGGGTAAAGCTATTATCCATTGGGTAATAACTTATGGAAATATCTAATCTAGTCAAGAATGGTAGGCTGTGACACCTTTATGCTTAGCCTATTATAAGCAAGCTTAGTGAAGACGCTTTCAATGGTTGTGGGAGCAAGGCAGCGCCAGAAAAATAAATATTTTTTTCAGACCCAAAAGTTTTGGACTGTTGATGCGGGGTCGGGGGAACTTACTAAACCCAAAATCGGGAACAATTGACAGAAATTTTCTGTATCTGAGTTTTGATGCATTCTATTATCCATTACATAAAGCTATTATCCATTGGATAATGTTATTGTCCATTGGACAATACTTGAGTTTTTCTATTACATTCTATTATCCATTGGATAATGTTATTATCCGTTGGGTAAAGGTAGTCCATTGGGTAAAGTTATTGTCCATTGGGTAATAACTTATGAAAATATCTAATCTAGTCAAGAATGGTAGGCTGTGACACCTTTATGCTTAGCCTATTATAAGTAAGCTTAGTGAGGAAGCTTTGCATATCCACTCTTGACCTAATCAATGGTTGTGGGAGCAAGCTTAAAGTTGAAGCCTTGGATGTCCACCATTGATTGAATCAATGGTTGTGATAGCTTGTAGCAAAATGAAAATATCTATTTCTCTCTCTGTCTAGTCTCATGGCCAAAGGGACTTAGGAGACATAACATCATATTTCAAAAAGCTATCATCTTTTCTCTCCAAACTTAACTCATTTTCTCTCATTTTCTCTTCCATACCTCACGTCCTTCACACCCAAATACACTATCCAATCACTTTTAATTCAAACAAAACATATCACTTAGTCCTAAACACCAATCCAAACAACTTTGAAGTTGTAATCAAGGCTTGATTCCATCATCTTCAAGCTTGATTTTAAGATTCAAGTTCTAGGATTTCAAGGTAGAAGTCTTGAAACTTGAGTTCTGATTTGATTTTTAAAAATCCTAATACCATGTTTGATCCATGGTTGTTTCACTTTCAACTTTGAATGTTAATATTTTGTGTTTGCTTTCATTTCTAAGAATTTTTGGTGGAAGAAGTTGAAGCAAAGGATCAAACAAGAAGCTTGGGAAGCTACATATAAGGTAAGAGGGAGATTAACCTCATCAACCATTTGTGGTGGTGAGGGACACAAAATTTGGTATGCTTGTGTGATTGTAATTATTTATCCTATATAATTTATGGCTTTGATATTATGCATGAACTTATTAAAGTAGGATTTTTTATGTTTAAGCATGTTGTATGCTATGATTTAGGCTTGAAATGAAAGAAATTTTGGTTCCAATGGTCAAGTGAGGCTCACGGCCTCTATGCCTTCCAAGGGGGTTTCTATTTCAAAAATGTTTTATTAAATAGTAATCTAGAGGATTAGTGATAATAAACTTAATTAAGGATTTATAAAATACAACTGGAAATGAATATATTTTTATTACTAAATAAGAAATTAATTTTTGGCCATATAGTGTATTTAGGACAAAAATGTAATTTAGAGACTTTAAAATAATTCATTTATGATGATATCAATATATTAAATGGAAAAGGATTTTTGTTTAAAATTAAAATAATAAGGATTTTTAGAAAAATGTTAGAAATATTATTTAAAAGTGATTTAATTAGGAAATAATGGAAATAAAGTCCAATTTTTATATTAAACAAGAAAAGTTTTATTTTGAACTTAGAATATGATTAAAATATTTTACCCAATTAAAAATACGTAGAAAAACTTCTATGCGATTAAAAAATGGTAATTTTTAGCTACGCAATTGAGAAAACATTTTAAAATCCCTACGCGATTGAGAAAACGTTGAAAAAATGTTGCGCGATTTGAAAATGTAATAGAAGTTTTTTGCGATTGTGAAAACACAATAATATCGCTACGCGATTGAATGGAACAACAAGTTTTACTGTCGGACCGAAATAATGGACCTAGATATATCAATGTGTACTTATGGCCAATAGTGACCCATAATGTGTATTAAGTCATTGGACATGCATTTGTCAAACGGACGGTGTCTGTTAAGGCTATTGTTACGTAGGAGTTGAATTACACCTAAGTACATATGCAAATTGCGTAGTGTTGTAGGAGGCGTAGGAGCACAGGAATTCCACAAATAGACAGTAGGTAGCTCCACTGGGTCGTGGTAACTGAGCAATGCTCCGACCATCTTGACTAAACACTATTTTATTCATGATTTGGCGTAAAATGTCATGTATAATGCCTGATGTGTACTTTGAGAAATTATAGCACTTGATCTGAGGCGGCTGATATACTGACATATCTTTTGGATCATTCTCTCTGAAATTGAGTTTAGCTCCATGGAGTAGGAAATTTGGTTCGTTGTGTATGTGCATAATCAATCATTATTTATTGTGTTATATGTATATGTATGTTGTAGTAATTATTTGTTATTTAATGCAATAATTATATGATGCTATGAATATATCTGTCCAATATTGTGTATGAATAGTATGTTGTTTTACTATCTTTTTACTATATGATGGTATTGATGTAGGGGATCTCACTTCTTTGCTATGTATTCTGTTTATTTGTATGATTGTTTTAGAATGTGAAGAAGAGGAAGAAGAATGCCTCATTTCTGTCTGGGTTAGTTGTCTGTTGTTGTTATGGCGTCGAGGGGTTTTCTAGGTTATGTGAAGGTTTTGTTTAGAGGCAGTACGAACGCCTGGTGCTATGATGCTGATGAGGATCGCGTGGTGTATATAGGAGGGGTGTCTGTTACCCTTAGTAGGACTTTTCATGGGGTTCCTATATTTTCTTTTAATGCTTTTATGCATTTACGTTTTACCATGCCTATGGAGTTTTTATGGAGTACTCGTCGTGTTATTCCTACAGAGGATTCATTTGTATCATCTGCTTGGACTCCTGTTCGTAGCCCTACGACCCATTTGGGGTTATTGTCTTCTGAGGAGTCGGAGAAAGATTCGGAGGAGGATCCGTCTGAGTTTCCTTCTAATTAGATGTGTGGTTTTAATTTAGTTTATGTTTGGGTAATGATGTCTGTATAATTATTAAAAGTTGGATGTTTTAAAAGTACTATACTAGACTTGTATATGATGTAAATTATGTTGGTCTAATATGTTATGCATTTTATTTAATTTGTTAGTTTTTAATTTTTCGCAAAGAAGAACATTTGAAAAACATACAAAGAATATTAATAATTTTTATAGCTTGGTAAAATTTAGTATATGAAAATCCAAAAATGTGGTGCCCTAAAGTGGGTGTTACACTTGTTGTCTTGAGAGGTCTATAATGGAGGCTGAGAGGAAGATAGCTGATCAGTTGAAGGCAATAGAGGAAGATAGAGCTCGAAATCTTTCTTCGACTCTCAAGCATAAGGAAGATGCTGAAACAAGGATCATTGAGTTAGAAAAAGAGCTATCCGAGTCCAAGACCATTAGGAAGAGAGAGAAGGCCAAGTCCGATAAGGCCATTGCCGACCTCAAGGCTAGTATAACACAACTGGAGAAGGAAAATGAAGATCTAGAAACAATCTCTGCAAGCATTTGTCCAGAGCAGTTTCAAAACACTATTGCTCAAGTCTAACACTTCAACCCCGGCGTTGTTTTGGCCTTGGAAAAATTAAATTCTGAAATGATTTTCTAGGATGTACGCCTTGTGATGGCGGAGAAGGTTGCTCAGACTGCTACCAGGGTCCGTAAAGCTGAGCCTCTGATTGTCGTGCTTGATCTAATGGAAAAGATGGAGCTGCGGAGCCTGGAAGGAGATAAATCTAAGGCTTGACCTACCTTTTCTTTTGCATTCCTTTGCCCCCTACGTGGGGCACTTTACTTTTTGTAAAGACAATTGCCTTGGTCACCGGGGTATTTTGAATGCTTTTCTTTACTCTTATAACTTGGCGTTATATGTTTGTTCATTTTTCATGGTCCGTTTTGGGTCCAACGCTTTTTCTGTGTACTTAGTAGTCACTTAATGGATTTAGAAAAAAAATTAATTGAATTGAAACCTTGGTCAGGGGTCCAATGTCCAAAATATTAAGCATTCGAAATTCCACATGACTTAGGCAAAATTTAAAATCGAGACCTTAGTTTGGGGTCTGATGCCCAAAACATTTTGGCATTCAGAGTCCCACTTGACTTAGGTAAAATTTTAAGGTGATCCATACTGGGGTCTTTAATGTTTATAGTCTACTGCGAAAAATTGCCTAATGATTAGGAATTTTTTTCTTCATAACCTATTTAACATAAGACATTTACGGTGAATACCTGGTGGTGGACCATGGATGTCATAACCCGTGTTTCCACTTTATTTCACAACCACAAAATGGTCATGGCCGAGTGTTGAGGATTGGGTATGGACCCATAACTCATGATCAAAACGCTCAAACGGGTTTTATGGGTTATTCTTCTTAACCTGGACTCTTTAAGAAGCCTTGGATCCCATAGGGAATAGGCTCTAAACGTTCTCAATGCGTTCTCTGGCTTGAGGGTCCTTTAAGTTTGTTGAAATATGGATCCCATGAGGAACAGACTCAATAGACATTCTTAAGGTGGAGTTTGACTTGAGAGTCTTTTGAGACTTCAAATAATACAAGACGATGTCTGAATAACTCTATTTTATTAATAGATCGGAGGACTAAAGTCCGTACAAAACATATAATCACCAGAATTGAGGCAGACCAAACAAAGTAAACTAAAAGACTAGGCCTTCAAAGGGCACTTAGCTATAGTACTTCCTAAGTTTTTCCACATTCCAATAGTTCTTAATCAACTTGCTTGTTAATGTCTCCAAGATGTAAGCTGCTTTGCCAGTACTGATCAAAATGTGATAGAGACCTTCCCAATTAGGGCTAACTTTTCCTGTGAGGCATTCCTACCCCAATGTCTGCTCTTCGCAGTACTATATCCCATGGCTGGAACTTCCTTGGAACAACCTTCAAGTTATACTGAGCAGCGGTCCTTTACTTGATGGTGGCATCGTGTATATAAGCAATGCGCTTTCTTTCCTCCAAGAGATCCAAGTCTTCTCTAATTAGTTTGGGCTTATTGTCAGGTGAAAATTATTGGAGACGCCAACTTGGTCCCCTTATCTCCACTGGAATTATAGCCTCGCACCTATAAGTGAGTTTAAAGGGAGTTTCACATGTTGTAGAGTGAGACGTAGTCTAGTAGGCTCAAAGAGCATGGTCTAGTTGTTTAGCCCAGTCTCCCTTAGCTTCATCTAACCTTCTTTAAATTCCTCGGGCAATAACTCGGCTAGCAGCTTCTATTTGTCCATTTGTTTTTGGGTTCTCAATAAAACTACAATGATGCTTGATTTTAGCTGAGCAAGTAGCTCTTCGAAACCCTTATCTTTAAACTAGCTCCCGTTATTCGTCACAATGGACTCCAAAACCTTAAACCTGGCAATAATGTGTCACCAAGTGAACTTTTGGATCTTGGTAGAGGTAATCGTGACAAGGGGCTCTGCTTCGATCCATTTAGTAAAATATTTCACTACCACCACCAAGTATTTTAGTTGTTCAGGCGCCTGGGAGAACGGATCCAAAATATCTATACCCCATTTATAGAATGGCCAATATACAGACGTCATGGATAGTTCTTCTGGGGGAGCCTTATAATGGTTCAAGTGGCACTGACATTTGTCACAAACTTGGACATGGGCAAGAGAGTTAGCTTCCATTGTAGGCCAATAATATCTGACCATGAGTGCCTTCAAAGCCAAGGCTTTGCCTCCAAAGTGGTGTCCACAACTTCCTTCGTGGACCTCAGCTAATACATATTTCGCTTCTTTTGGTGCGAGGCATTTAAGGAGAGATGAGAAAAATCCACATTGGTATAGCTGTCCATCGTAGATGGTGTACTTGACTGCAGTTCTGATCAATTTGGAGGCTTCCTCCGGATCATCGGGCCTGGCTCTAGATTGTAAATATTTCATGATTGTGGTAATCCAAGTACTCTCTCGCTCTTCCACTTGGAAAACGGTTGAATCCATAATAGATGGTTGAGAGAGAGTTTCTTAGATCACAAAATAATTATTATCCGGGCTTTTAGTACTGGCTAGTTTGGACAGGAGGTCTACCATAGAGTTCTGCTCCCTAGGTATATGCATAATTTTAGCATCCTGAAAGCTTTTGAGGAGCTCTTGGACCTTGGCTAAGTATCTCTGAAGGAGGGGCTCCTTGGCTTGATAATCATCCTAAATCTGGGAGATCAAAGTTGGGAGTCACTGCACAATGTGATTTTGGTCGTTCCCGTGTCTATAGCCATTGCCAGTCCGACAATGCATGCTATATACTCTGTCTGATTGTTTGAGATTAGGAACTCAAACTTTAGGGAGTTTTCCACTATCGCTCGTTCAAAATTTTCTAAAATTTCCCCGACGTCACTTCCTTTGAGGTTTGAGGATCCATCAACAAATATGGTCTAAGAGATCCCTACGAGGTCGCCCGGGTTTAACGTGAATTCTGCCAAAAATTTGGAGAACGCCTGAATGCTTACGTCATGAAGATCATGCGAATTTTGATGATAACAAAGCCAAGTCGAAGACCAAGTCCAAAGGAAGCAAAGCTTGTATAGCTTTTTAGGACTTAGGATCTTAATGTAAGAAGCTCTCTTAATATCTCAGTGTTTTTTTTTAAAAGACCTCCTTTTTTTTAATCAAATGATTTTCTTAGCCTTGAATTATGAAAAACAAGCTTATTTCTTTAACAATCCAAGTTTTCTTAAATCTCAAAATTTACAGAGCTAAATTGGGCTTAAGAATGGGTTCAAGGATGTTTGTAAGGTTATCCTTAGACTTAGTAATCAGTTTAAAGCTTCTTTGGGAGCTTGTAATCGATTACAAAGGCTTGGTAATCGATTACAGACATACAGGAAACCATTTTTCAAAAGTTAGAAGCCTTGTAATCGATTACATGAGGTATGTAATCGATTACACTACTTCCAGAGGCTCGGTAATCGATTACATCAGATATGTAATCGATTACAATCAGCCCAGAAAACCTAGAACACGTTCAAGAACAATGTAATCGATTATATCACTATTGTAATTGATTACTTTGTGGCTACAAGTTCGCAACAATCAGTATTTTAGCTTTTAATGTGACCCTTAATTCCCCCAACAACCCTTTTCTCTCAAACCACTATAAATAGATGTTATTAGGTCATCTTTTATAGACAACACATATTGAAGAACATCATTCTATCGCTCTTAATTCGAGTTTCATATTTTCTCATCTTTTGCTCTATTTTTGAAATTCTTGAGATATACCTGAAAGAGCTTCATAGTGCTTCAAATTGTAATATACACTCTTTGAGAGAGTTTCTTCCTTTCCTATTCTTATTTGATTGTAACGAAGGTAAGGTATCCTTACTGTCAAGGTTCAAGCACATGGGTGAGGTATCCCAAGGTGTGAGAAGTGCTCAAGTTTATAACGGTAGTAAGCACCTGTTGAAAGCTTGAATTGTTAGTGGAAAAATCTCGAGTGGTTGCTCAAAGACTGGACGTAGGTCACAAGTGGTTGGTGGCTAAACTAGGATAAACCCAGTGTTTGCTTCTTTGAACCCTTACTCCTCATATTTGTAGTTTAAATTTCATATAATTGTTTAAATAAATTTTATTGGCTTGTTAAATTTGCGAGAATTTTTCTATCTTCCTTGTTCATTCATTTCAATCGATAAATAGCTTTAACGGAAATTATTTTTAAAGCATTTGTGAATAATTTTCAAAGATTTTTTTGATTACTTAATTCACCCTCCTCTTGAGTATAGAAGCTACTTGGGTAACAAGTGGTATCAGAGTTAGGCTCTTGTGTAAAGAGCTTAGCAGCTTCAAGAGAAAACGACTTCTTCAAACGGCTTTTCTTCATAAGGATCTTCAATAAATAGATCACCTTTTTTTCAATGGGATGGGTATGCTTATTAGAAAGAATGCATGAAAATTTTCATTGAAGCTATTGACCTAGACGTATAGGATGTTATTGAAAATAGCCCTTTTATTCTCATGCATGTTGTTGATGATGTAAAAGTTGAAACACCAATGAATGAATAGACTGACAAAGACAAGAAAAAGATTCAATGTAACTTAAGAGCCAAGAACATCATTACCACAACTTTGGGGTATGATGAATTTTTTAAAATATTAAACTGTAAAACTACCCAAGAAATATGGGACACTTTACAAGTTACCCATGAGGGTACTAGTGAAGTAAAGAGGTCGAGAACAAATGCTCTCACCGGTGAATATGAATTGTTTAGAATGAACCCAGGAGAAAGCATTCAAGAAATGCAAAAGAGGTTCACTCACATTATTAATCATCTTGCTTCATTTGGTAAAAAAATTTTTAACAAAGATCTTATTAACAAGGTGTTAAGATGTTTGAGCAGGATTTGGCAGCCTAAAGTGACAGCTATTGCAGAGTCAAGAAATTTAGCAACTATGACTCTTGCGACTCTTTTTGGGAAACTTCAAGAGCACGATTTGGAACTCAACAGGCTTGACCAAAGTGAGGAACATGATAAGAAGAAAAGGGGGATTGCACTTAAAACCATTTCCTCCACTATTGACGATGATGATGAAGATGATGGAGATAGCGTAGAGAACTTTGAGTTAAATGAAGAGAACTTCAGTTTCCTAGTAAAGAAATTCAGAAAATTCCTAAAAAAAAAAGGAACTCAAAGAAGGTCATCTTTTCAACCAAAGAAGACTCATCACAAAGGGGAAGGTACCTCGTCCACGCCTACATGTTACAAATGCGAAAAACCAGGACACATGAAGATGAAATGTCCCTTTTATCAAAAGAAGATGGAGAAATTTGAAAAGAGATCTTCTAAGGAGAAGAAATGAAGGAGAGCCTACATAGCATGAGACAACAATGACATGGACTCCACGGATAATTCAAACAATAAGGAAGCTAACCTGTGTCTTATGGCTAGAGGAGAAGAAGAAGATGAAAGTGACATGGAGGTAATTTCTAACCTTGACTCATCTCTTTCTTATAATGAATTACAAGATGCTTTCAAAAAATTGCATGATAAATCACTAAGGCTCACAAAATTAGTTTCTTCATCAAAGAAAATAATTTCTTCTTTGAAAAATCAAATTCTTATTTTAAACAAAGAAATTAAATAACTAAAGATTGAGAATAAGACATTAGGATTAATTAATGCTAATTCTTCTTGTACAATTTGTTCTTCACATTCATTAATATCTTCATCTTGTTTATCATGTAAAGCTCTTGAAAAAGAAATTGAAGATTTAAAAAACATTCTTGCAAAATTCACTTTTGGTAGAGATGATTTAAATATTTTACTTGGAAAACAAAAGTGTTTTTTTTTTTCAAAAAGTGAGTTTAGGATATAACCCCAAAAATAAATAATGATTTTACAAAAATTTCTTTGTTCCTACAAACACTTCAAGTAGCCCTTTTATTAAATGTTTTCATTATGCAAAGAAATGACATAGTGCCTCAACATGCAATGTGAGAAAGAATATAAACACTAAAGTGGGGACTAAAATGGTTTGGGTTCCCAAAGGTACAATGTCACAAGCTAACACACAAGGACCCAAGAAAATTTGGGTACCAAAAGTTAAAAATTGAATGTGTGTTGTAGGTGTGCTTGAAGGCCAAGAGTTCAACTTGGTATCTCGATAGTGGTTGCTCTAAGCACATGACTGGAGATAAATTCAAGTTTTTGTTTCCTTGTTCCCAAGACACATGGACACGTAACCTATAGGGATAACAACAAAGGGAAGATTCTTGAAGTCGGCAAAGTCAGTAAAATTCCTTCTTCTTCTATTGATAATGTGTTGCTAGTTAAAGGACTTAAACATAACTTGTTTAGTATTAGTCAATTATGTGATAAAGGTAATAGAGTTATATTTGATTCTCATTATTGCATAATTGAAGGAAAATATGATAAGCAAGTAAAATTTGTTGGTCATAGAGTAAATAATATTTATATGATTAGTCTTGATGATATATCTTCAAATGATGTGAAATGCTTTAAGAGTAAAGAAGATGATTCATGGTTATAGCATAGAAGAATTACACACATTCACATGGATCACTTAAATAAGTTGGTCTCTAAAAAGCTAGTAATTGGATTACCAAAGCTTAAATTTGAAAAAGATAAATTATATGATACATGTCAAAAAGGAAGACAAGTAAATGTCACTTTTAAAGCCAAAAATGTTGTTTCAACTTCTAGACCTTTACAACTTTTGTACGTGAATCTTTTTGGTCCCTTTAGAACAATGAGATTTGGTGGGAATTACTATGCATTAATGATTGTAGATGATTTTTATAGGTTTACATGAACCTTATTTCTTTATCATAAAAATGATGTGTTTTTAGTCTTTAAGAAACTTGTCAAAGTTAACCAAAATAAAAAAGGTTTTTGTATTACATCCATAAGAAGTGATCATGATGGTGAGTTTGAAAATCATGAGTCTGAATCTTTTTGTGATGAACATGGCATTGAGGATAATTTTTCTGCCCCTAGAACTCCACAACAAAATGGAGTTATAAAAAGGAAAAATCGATCTTTAGAGGAAATGGCGAGAACTATGCTCAATGAGACTATACTTCCTAAGTATTTTTGGGCGGATACGGTAAGTACTGCTTGTTATGTAGTGAACAGGGCCCTAATTAGGCTAATTTTAAAGAAAAACCCCTATGAATTATACAAAAGAAGGAAGTCAAATGTCTCACATTTTCATATTTTTAGATGTAAATGTTTTGTTTTAAATAATGGAAAGGATAACTTGGGGAAGTTTGATGCTAAGTCAGATGAATGTATATTTCTTGGCTATTCAAATCATAGTAAGACTTTTAGAATTTACAATAAAAGAACTATGACTATTGAAGAATTCATTCATGTTGCATTTGATGAAACTAACCCAAATAGACCGAGAAAAGATCTTCTTGTTGATGATGTTGCAGAGATTTTGGCAAAAACATATTTGGACAACAAGAAGAAAGAAGAGAGGAAGCAAGAGGAAAGTCAAGAGGATCCCCAAAAATAAGCGGATTCACAAGTCATGGACCTTTCCAAGGAGTGGCAGACCTCAAGATACCATCTGCTTGACCAAGTAATAAGTGATGTATCTAAAGGTATAAGTACTCGAAACTCAATTAGAAATGCATGTGACTACATGGTTTTCGTTTCACAAATTGAGCCTAAAGACATAAATGAGGCCTTTAATGATGAATATTGGATCTTGACCATGTAAGAGGAGCTAAACCAATTTGAAAGAAATCAAGTTTGAGAATTGGTTCCAAGGCCCAATGATCATCCAATTATAGGCACCAAATGGGTCTTTAGGAACATGCTTGATGAAGCAGGTTTAATAACAAGAAATAAAGTTAGGCTTGTAGCTAAAGGGTATAATCAAGAAGAAGGCATAGATTATGAAGAAACATATGCACCTGTAGCTAGATTAGAGGCCATTAGAATGCTTCTTGCATATGTATGCATCATGGATTTCAAATTATATCAAATAGATGTCAAAAGTACTTTTTTAAATGGCTTTATTCAAGAAAAGGTGTATGTTAAGCAACCTCCCGATTTCGAAAATTATGATTTGCCCAACCATATTTTTAAATTAAAAAAGGCTTTATATGGTTTAAAACAAGCTTCTCGAGCTTGGTATAAAATGTTGAGTAAATTGTTTTGGAAAAAGGTTTTACAAGGGAAAAGGTTGACATAACCCTCTTTATTAAAAATAAAAAGCATGACATACTTCTTATACAAGTATATTTAGATGATATTATCTTTGGTACCACTAATAAGTCTCTTTGCAAAAATTTTACTAATACCATGCAAATCGAATTTGAGATGTCCAAGATGGGAGAGCTCAATTTCTTCCTTGGACTTCAAATCAAGCAAACAAGAAATTGAACTTTCATTAGTCAATCCAAGTATTGCAAGGAACTTCTCAAGAAATTTGGAATGAACAACTCAAAGCATATGGACTCACCTATGAGCACCTCATGTTACTTAGACAAGGATGAGGCAGGTAATCCCGTAGAAATCATTAAGTACAGAGGTATGATTGAATCCCTTATTTATCTCATTGCTAGTAGACCATATATTATGTTTAGCATATACATATGTGCTAGATACCAAACAAATCCTAAAGAGTCACATTTAAGTGCAGTAAAACATATCATGAAATATCTTGTTAGTAATTCACAAGTGCGCTTGTGGTAACCCAAAGGTGACACTTGTAGTCTTATTGGTTATTTCGATTTCGATTTTGCTGGATGCAAATTGGACAGGAAAAGCACTACTGGGACATGTCATTTGCTTGGAAACTCTTTAGTTTCTTGGCATAACAAGAAACAAAATAGTATGACATTGTCTACTACTGAGGCTGAATATGTTGCAGTTAGAAGTTGTTGTGCCCAAATCCTTTGGATGAAGCAATAACTTCTACACTTTGGACTTTAGCTTGATCACATCTCTATAAGATGTGACAATACTAATGCAATTAATTTGACCAAAAACCCCCCCCATTATGCACTCTAGAACTAAGTACATTGAGATAATGCATCATTTTATAAAGGAACATGTACAAAAAGGTGATTATATATTAGAATTTGTTGAAACAAATAATCAACTTGCTGATATATTCACAAAATCATTACCAAAAGATATTTTCTTTCATATAAGAAGAGAAATTGGTATTTTGGATCAATCTTGCATTTAATTTTGTTGCATGATCTATTTTTTTGCATAATTATATTCTGCATACTTTTATTACTTTCATTTATCTTTGAATCTAATATTAACTTGAGCTTCGGAGGCTCCCCTAAGTTTGTTTTGTAGGTACCCCATCATGACTAAGTCCTCAACTGCTCAAGATACTCTTTGCTCTATGCTAAAGTCAAATTCTTAAAGTTTGGAGAAACTCAATCATAATGGTTTGATCCTTGATACAAGCTTAGAATTGGCAAGAACAAGTGTTGAACTGAGTTTGGATAAATTTCTAGTTTACAAGATGATTTGGAATTAGTTTGAGAAAGGTTTGGAAGTATATTGAAGAGTTTGGGATCAGTCTTCGCCTGTTTGAAGTGCAAATACAAGTTTAGAAGGCTTATAATCGATTATAGACTCTCTGTAATCGATTACAAAGGTTTTGGAAGGTGCAAAATGAAAAGTCAAAATGCCTGTAATTGATTACATCCCCTATGTAATCAATTACAAAATTCCTAGAAATGTAATTGATTACAGGCTCCTTGTAATCGATTACAAGAAGGTTTAAAAAAGGTCTTGATGCACGTGAACTCCATTTTTGCCATGTTATTAAGCTTTTTCTCTCTTCAACCACGACCTACCTCACTTAAAACCCCCAATTTCTCTCTCTTTTCTTAACCAAATCACATCATTCTACTTCTTATTCACTCGAAATCCTCCTCCCAACAAAACCCCTCAATCAAATCTCACCAAAAACCACAAAAACCACAAAAATCACCACCCTAATCCCCCACCTATTCACGTTCTTTCTCTCTCCTCACCCACGTCCCTCTCTTCACATTTTCCACTATTTTCTCCTCTTTTCTCACATTTTTCTTAACCCAAACACTCCTAAACGTCATTCTCCTCACTCTTCTTCCATCCTTTTTCACCTCATTTCAACCATATGGCTGAATCTTCAAAGCGCACCAAAAAACCATTAGTAGGGGCTGCTGGTGCTTCATCTTCACAGGCTCCTCCTCTCACCATTCTGAGACTTGATCTTTCTACACACTTCAGGACCTCCAAACAAGCATAAGTTTTTCTCTAAGAGTTTCATCTGCGAAAAATCATTTATCCCAAGTATCTCCCTACAGAGTTCTGCTCTAATGAGCCTTTGCAGTCTTTTAGGTTGATTGAGCGTCTAGACTTGATTAATTTTTTAGCATTAAGAATGACATTTATCCTGATTCGGTTGAGTATTTTATGTAAATTTACGATATGAGAATGCCTATTTGGTGTTTGAAGTGAAGAAGAAAAAGATAGTCATAAATCATGACCTTTGGTATAGACTGACTGGGTTAACTTTTGATGGTGCCAACTTTACTGGGGCTAATAAATGGGGAGATAAGTATGATTACAAGGATGTATTGAACTCCTTATTAAGGACAGGTCACACACTCAGTCAGATGGTTAAGGCTACAGGGCTTACAATGGAAAACAGGATCATGCACTACATTGTAGCAGGGCCTTGATTGCCAGAGGAGGAAATTACTCACAGGTCCTACACGATGATGTTCTCACTTTATGGGCCATGAACACAGACTGATCCATCAAATGGTCCTATTATGTCATCCAGCACATGCTGAAAGCAAGGAGAACTCATCATCCTCTACCCTATGCCATGCTTGTCACTGATATCTTGACTTCCACATTCCTTTGTCTAGGGAGGCAAAGGATGAAAGCTCTGATAGACCAAAATCCATTAGCATTCATACTTTGTACAAACTATAGTTAAGAAAATATAATAATGTATGGTATTATTTGCATCACAGGGTTGATGGGAACATACCCCGAGGAGATGACGAGGACACTGAGGATGCACCTCTACAGGCTGGTTCAGCTGAGCCTCTCATGCAACTTCTACTTTAGGAGATCCGCAGCCGTTGCTCTCACGTTGATGATCAGTTCAGTGAGTTGTGCATTTTGTTCATCGCCTAAAAGAGCGCGTGACTCACACTAATGAGGTCACCATTATTCGTGCCTTGATTAAGAGTGATTGGAGTCTTCAGCCGAGGCGAGCTTCCACCTCCCATGTTCCACCACCTCCATACTCAACTGGTGATGTAGCTGGTGATCCCGCTGCTACTGCTGGCACTGATCCTGATGATACCTTTGTTGCTGGAGAGGATAGTGAGGCTACACAGTGACCATGGAGAGACTTAGTCGTAATATTCATCTTTTGACTTATTATATTTTGTTTAACCCCTTAGCTCTTTTATTTTGTATATACTCTTGATGCTTCTGTTGTTCATATACTCTGATCTACTTATTATTATCTATATTGTTTGATGATCTGTAATTCTGGTTGATAATCCTAGTTATGTTATCACGTTGCTGAAACTCTGCCTGATTATTTTTTTGAATGCTTATGTCGCTTATTATTTTGATGCTTATAGCTTTTTTATAATGCCAAAAAAAAGAGATACTGTATGATTGCATGAGTAAAGGGGAGTGCATGATAGTGTTTTGAAAAAAGAAATTATATATCCCTTTGAACTTCATGCATAAATTCAGGGGGAGAGCGATATTTTATGTTTTGACTTACATGTATACATATATTTCTCTTTTTTTGCTTGTTGGTTTGTCATCATAAAAAAAGAAGAGAATGTGAATGCTTATGTCATGAAGATCATGCGAATTTTGATGATAACAAAGCTAAGTCGAAGACCAAATCCAAAGGAAGCAAATATGGTATAGCTTTTTAGGACTTAGGATCTTAATGTAAAAAGCTCTCTTAATATCTTAGTGTGCTTTTTTTTTTTTTTTAAAAGCCCTTTTTTTAATCAAATGATTTTCTAAGCCTTGGATTATGAAAAACAAGTTTATTTCTTTAACAATCCAAGTTTTCTTAAATCTCAATATTTACAAAGCTAAATTGGGCTTAAGAATGGTTCAAGGATGTTTGTAAGGTTATCCTTAAGCTTAGTATTCAGTTTAAAGCTTCTTTGGGAGCTTGTAATCGATTACAAAGGCCTGGTAATCAATTACAGACATGTGAGAAACCATTTTTCAAAAGTCAGAAGCTTTGTAATCGATTACATGAGGTATGTAATCGATTACACTACTTCTAGAGGCTTGGTAATCGATTATAATCAGCCCAGAAAACCCAGAACATGTTCAAGAACAATGTAATTGATTATATCACTATTGTAATCAATTACTTCACGGCTGAAAGTTCACAACGGTCAGTTTTTTAGCTTTTAATGTGACCCTTAATTGCTCTTAATTTGAGTTTTATATTTTCTCATCTTTTGCTCTATTTTTGAAATTCTTGATATATTTCTGAGTGAGTTTCATAGTGCTTCAAATTGTAACACACACTCTTCGAGAGAGTTTCATCCTTTCCTATTCTTGTTTGATTGTAACGAGGGTGAGGTGTTCCTTAAGAAATTTGTAAGGGTGAGGTATCCCTACTGTCGAGGCTCAAGCACATGGGTGAAGTATCCCAAGGTGTGAAAAGTGCTCAGGTTTGTAACGATAGCAAGCACCTGTTGAAAGCTTGCATTATTAATGGAAAAATCTCAGGTGGTTGCTCGAGGACTGAACGCAGATCACAAGTAACTAGTAGCTGAACCAGAATAAACTCAGCGTTTGCTTCTCTGAACCCTTACTCCTCATATTCGTAATTTAAATTTCATATAATTGTTTAAGTTAATTTTATTGGCTTGTTAAATTTGCAAGAATTTTTCTATCTTCCATGTTCATTCATTTCAATCGATAAATAGCTTTAACAAAAAAAAATTTAAAGCATTTGTGAATAATTTTCTAAGATTTTTTAATTACTCAATTCACTCCTCCCTCTTGAGTATAAAAATCATTTGGGTAACAGATCGGACTATACAAGTCTACTTGGATAACTCCCAAGCGACGGCATATGTAACACCCCAAAAATTATTTATTTTATTATTAATCATCATTTTATAATATTTATAATTTTTGAAAATTTTTGTGAATTTTTTCGGAAACGTTGAATATTTTAATATATTTCTCATTTCGCATGAATATATTCCTCATTTTACGTGCACACTGACCAGAATCAGTGTAACACCTCGGAAATGATTTGTTTCATCATGAATAGTCATTTTCCAATATTCATGATTTATGGAGATTTTTCTGAAATTTTCTAGAAACGCTGAATATTTTAATATATTCTTCATTTTACGTGCACACTAAGCAGAGTCAGTCAAACGCTCTGAAAAATTGTTTATTTTGTGATGAATAGTCATTTTTCAATATTTGTGATTTTTAGGAATTTTTGTGGATTTTCCTAAAAACGTCAAATATTTTAGTATATTCTTCGTTTTGCGTGCGCACTGAGCGGAGCCGGGATAACGAAATGTTTTTCCCTGAGGCTGGTAAACCTTGAACTATCAACATGTCGACAGGGGATCTTACTAAACTCGAGGTCAGACACAGTTTACGAGGTTTGTATTTTCCAATGTTTATCTGATAAATAAAATCACTGTATCATAAAATTATCCGCTGAATAATAAAATATTATTTTCATCAACTGTAATTTTTATTCACTGGAAAAATAATTCTAACAGTATAATTAATCATCTGTCAGATGTATTTAATTAAGAAGACAAGCTTACCATGCACTTTATTGAGAATTGTGCAAAGCTTCGCAAGGAAGCTTCAATGAAGCTTCTTGAAAATTTTCTCCAAGCTTCCTATAGATGCCACACACACTCTCTCCTCTCCCCATGCACTCACGGCAGCAGCCCCCCTAGGGAGCACAAATTGTGCTTTAATTCATTTAATCAATTATATTCAAGTTTTCAAAATTCAAAAGCTATCACTTTAATTTTTTATTCACTTCTCTGTCTAAGCTTCATCTTTCTTCTTCACAAAACCATTTTCTCCTCCTTCTCTCTAGAGCCATTCGGCCAGCAACTCCTTCTCCCCCTCATCCATCACAAAATTTTCATCCAACCCCATTTTCTTAATCCTCCCCATCTCCTAAACACTTTTCTAGTTGGTGGTTCTTTGAAAATCCATCATTTTCACCATTTTCTTCAAGTTTCAAGCTTAGGGTTCTTTGGGTAAGTTCTTGATTCTTCACTTCCCTTTTCTTATTTTCGTTTCTATGGTCTTCCTGGTGACCATCCATGCTTTATTTTTCAAGCATTGGTGCTATTCTAATGATATTGAAATTTCTAGGGTTTGATTGGGTGCAAATCCGAAATTGCAAGGTGATTCTTGGAGGCTTCTCTTGTTTTCTTCACTTAGGTAAGAGGAAGACACTCCTCCTCAACCTCTATTAGTGTTAAGAAATCTTGGTTGTGATTGATTTTGAGAAGACCCTATTGAGGGTTATTCTTTGTTTGCTTGATTAGTATGTGTACATGTTGTTTACAATTTGTTTGTGCTATTGGATTAATTCTTTATGTATATTGATATATTGGAATGGATTGAATGGCATGAAATGGAAGAAAATGATGTTGGATTTGTTCTTGGGTGGCCACGGTTTTAAGGCCCAAAATGTGGGGTTCTTTGTGAACAATTTTAACAAGTGGAAAACATAATTAATCAAGTATACACTATGTAATTAATGAAGAGAAAAATTTAGGGTCTTAAATCACTAGAGAGGCCACGGCCTCTAAGGCTATTTAGGGCATGATTATGCAACTTTGGTAACCTTGGGACTTAATACTCTAGTGATTAAATTAATGGTAATAGGATGCAAGAATTAGCAAATTGGAAAATTAAATTATACCTTGAGATTGATAAATTTTAAAGAACCAAGAATGGAATTTTTCATAAGACTTAGGGTAATTTTAATTAGGGTAAGAACAAGAGAGTGTGAGACTTTGAGATCTTAGAATAACCTTCTAAGTGTATGAGAATAAATTACATTAGAGAATTTAATTAATTATGAGAATTCATTTAGAGTCGAACCTTGTAAGAAAGGCTAACCTTAAGTAAGAATTCATAATATACCTTAAAAATGTATTAATATATTTAATTATAATATTGTGATATTGGGTCCATGTGAGTGACCAATGATGTATTGATTCTTACTTTGGCCAATTGTGGCATATTGTGAAATAGTATGTAATGATGATCATACATGATTATGCATAGAGTCTGTATGCATCGTGAATGTCTGTTTGATTGTTATTAAGGCCGAGTTGCCTACGAGTTGAACACACCTTAGTGCGGGTGCGAGTAGACTAGTGTAGGTCATATTGTTGACCACGGGGGCGTCGGGGTGCGAGTACCTCGCAATGGACAGTTGGTAGCTCTTCTGTCTGTGGAGCAGACCGATGCGAACGCACCGACGATCTTGACCGGGCACTATCCTATATCATGATCTAGTGTAGACTGTCTGTACAATGCCATGATGTGCACGTGGATAAACTGATGAATTATAGCACTTTGGCTGCGGTAGCCGAGTTGCAGACAGGTCTCCTGATCTTTCTCTCCGATTGTTTGTGTCTAGTTTCATGGAGTAGGATTTTGACTTTGTATGCATGTGCATAGTGGGTCCATATATTATCTGGCATCTTTTTATTATTATTATAATTAGAACTATTATGCTACTGTTATATACATAATTGCCTGCAACTGCTTATTTGTCTATTTCTGCTATTTAATGCTTATGATTATTATTCGATATGCTTTGTGGGCGCTTTGCGCCATTTTGTTTCTTGCTGCTATAATTGGTAGTGATGGTAGGATGTCTTACCTCTTCATGTATTTCTGTTATTTTCTATCTGTATATTGTGTCCCATCGAAAACGACGGCAAGGAAGTTCGAGCTCCCGATTTCCCCAGCTTCTGGCCTGATTACGAGTAGCATCTACTGTGGAGCATGGAGGCACGCATGCATGGATTTCTGGGTGATGTGCGTCTGACCTTCCTTGGAGGGCCAGAATGCTGGCACATTAACCTGAATTCCGACCGCTGTGTCTACCTGAGAGATGTGTCGATCTCTTTGGCCTGGAGGCGTCATGAGCCGCCGATCTTTACCTGCTGCATCAGCTTGCGTTTGGAGTTTTATCTGCCCATCTGAGAGATGTGGGGTAACCGCTTCTACACCCCGCAGGAGGACTCTTTTGATTCCACAGCTCGGGCTCCGGCCCGTAGCTCTGTGGCTCCTATTGTGGTTTCCTCAGATGAAGAAGACCCCGAGGAGGTTCCCGAGGATGACCTTGCGGAGGATCCTAAAAAGGATCTTGAAGAGGATCCTGATACGGTTCCTCCTCATTTGAGGGACTGATATTACTGGTAGCTACTGATGGCTGCAAGTGTTTTTATTTTGGGGGCCTGATGTCTTTTGTAGTGGACTGTATATTTCTGATATCTTAGAGATGTATATGTATGATCCTTTGGGGTAGGTATAGTTTTGCTTTTTAGTATATCAGGCTTTGTAACCAAACAGTTTGATTATATATATATAATATATTATATATATATATATATATATATATATATATATGAATATGCAATGTTAATTCCAATATATGTTTTACCTCTGTTTTGTTCTTTATTTCCATTTATGTTTCATCTTGTGTTTATTAATTATTGTAATTAAAAATATATATATATATATATATATATATATATATATATATATTATTCGCCAATTTAATTACATGTCTAAAATCAGGTAAATTTATATTATATTATAGGAAACAGGGTCTTAACGTACATAATTTTATTTTCGCATTGTAATTGACAATGTGATGTTCCCTCCCAAAAAGAAGCGTTACAGCATATTCATCAAAGATAATAAAAATAAACCCACTTGTGAATTTAGTCTCATATGAACCAAATATCCAATTAGCATTAGAATACCCTTTACCAACAGCGGGGTATCTGACATAGCATAAACCAAGATATATAGTTCATCAAAGATATTTCAAATCTCTATATAAAGTAGCCCAAGAACAATCAATAGTTATCATAGACCACTATACACGTCATGATTCAAGAGCTCGTATTGGCGTCTATAGAACAAAGTCAAGGCATTATATTCATAAAACCTGTATATGTACTTCTTTATAACACAATTTTGCCGTATGGCCTTCTCAATTCATGAACAAGATTTCACATTCATACCTTAAACGTAGTTACGATTATATTTCCAACAAGACAACCATTCAATCACAAAATTAGACACACAAAGCTCAGCTAATCTGAAACTAACCGTAAGGTTACATAAACAACAACCAAGACAGCAACATGATTCAAGAGTTTGTAGCTTACTCTTCAATACTTTCATCCTATAGCCAAAGGTCACATAAATAAGCAACAATTTATAGAATCATTCAGTACATGTGTATTCATTCATATACATGTATAATTGGCCAACATCTCAAGGCTCCACAAAACCACATGATCACGACTCAAGACAAAAAGGTAAATTCATTCTATGATTATATTGTGGAAGAATTAGTATCTTCATAGAGGAAATAAGCTCAACAAAATATATAAATTCTAATTAGGATTTCTAACTATACTTACTTCACTTTCCCATTAAACCCGAGACGATTCCACTCACTCTCATCACATTAACATGGCAATATTTGCCAAGATTTTCTTTTTCAAAATTATTGTGATGCTGACAATTAACTACCTATTCACTCACTTATAATCTCATTGGATTTTGATGTGAATTTTAAACAACTCCAACGTTTAAACATAATTATATGAGAGAGGGGCATCAAAACAGAATATTACGTCAAAAAAAAAAGATTGGTCTTTCTAAAAAATTTATTTCATACAATTAGAAACGGCAATAGATAAGAAGCGAATTTTATTTAGTATTAGTATTATTATTCAAAGTATATGTGAGGATGAATCTGACCTTATGTTTTAAAAAAATACCCCCACACTTTAGCTAATACGTATATAAATTTTTTCCCGATAATAAAACTTTAACTAAGCACCCCACACTTTAGCTAATTTAATTTAATTTGGAAAATTGTAAACTATACTTCATCTTTATTTTCATATTTAATTTATTTTCTACTTCCTCTTTATACATGAAAATCTATCATTCCATAAATCAATAGAATCAATCAAATACATCATTTTCATTCATAATTAAAGTATCACTCAATAGAAACTATAATATCCTTTTCCTACAAACCCCCCCCCCCAATTTAGAGAGTAAATCTTCGTCAGACTTGAAAATAACAAAGCATAGCAGTATCCATCATGAACATAGATTGAAGGAAAAATAATAGATATAAAATAGATGGATAGCTAAAACTAAAGTAACATAAATAAAATAACTTATCGTAGATATTGACTAAGGCGTGCAAGCGCACTGAACTTAAGAGTATTTCGCCATTGCAAGTTGATTATTTAGTACAAACGGTCTCATAGCAAATACTATCCAAAATACAACAGTCACTTTTTACTAGCTCCACACTTAAAATAGTAAAGACACAGGAACAAATTCGTAGATTGCTCACAGGAACTCAAAAGAAAAGAATAAAGAGAAGAAATGATGTTTTTGGTGTCTGTCGTAAAAGCCGCCGCCTTTAGTATTTATAAAGGTAGAATAAAAAATGACCGTTGTATTTTTCTAAGCAAAAGGCTCCAGAAAAATAGTTGGATAAGAATATGGTAAGTGTTCCAACGTGCAATCAAATAGTATGAAGGAAGGTAACAAAATAAAAGATTGAAACAGAAGTTACACCGGTCACCAAAATTGAAGGAAACAACTATGTATGTACCAGTCACAAAGTGAGATGGATAGAGAAAGATAAAGTCAAAGGTTATAAATTTGACTTTGAAATAATTAAATAATAATAAAAAATACAACATAATCACAAGCTTTATGATAGATGGGAGGTTATTTATTACAAGCAGAAAACACTGATGGAAGCAAAGTACTATTATTGAATAACAAAGTCACTTAAGGATAGATGACCGAAATTACCATGCAAGCGTTTACTTAGCAGCACACCTAGGTGCATGATAACTTCAGATATTAGATTTGCAACCCTGTGTGTACACAACAGAATTCCAAGATGGGTTCCGGGGAAGAAATGTGTCCTGCCAACAACAGAAGTTGTTACAAGAGTAAAACAAAAAGAACATGTAACATTGAGAAAAGCACTGAAAAGTAGGTCAAGTGCAAATTGCAAAAAGTTGTCGAGGACAGAAGTTAAAACTGGGATCTGTGGGATTTTAAGTCTACTTATTATGTGTCTCTTGCATAGACACAGGTATAAAGTCACAATTTGACATATATCAAGTGGCCATGGGATAGAAGCTGCTGCGACTTTCTCTAACGGCTGCAAGCTTCTTTAAGTAAATGTACAATTTTTAAGCTTGATTATTGCTTGCTATATTAGATGCATGTGTTACATTATGACCAACATCTCAAAAATATCTCCTGAGTTGGTGAAAACAAGATTGATTCATGCAAGGAAGGATTATCAAATATTATGTCAGCACACTCAGCATAAAAACTAGTGAAAAATCGTAGAGAAGACAATACTCAAGCCAAGTGAGCAATTGAGCCTTGTACTTTAGGTTTAAGAGTTACCAGGTTCCTATTTCAAATTGAGCATTGTAATTTTACCCCTAAATTCTCCATTTGTTTAAATAAGTACTTTCCTAAGAACAATCATATTTGTTTTACTTTGGCTGCTGATATAATCATATAAATTTCACAAATAACCTTAAGAAGATGCAGGGGCACTTTCAAGGAAGCTAATCCTATAGATTTTTAAAAGGATAAAATTAGATAAACTTCCCGTCAAATTTTTGCCTTTATTCCCTGGCAAGCTATCTGTTGTTTCATTGACCTAATAATTCAAAATAAATCAACTATCAGGTGGTATAAGGTATCTTATAGCTGCAGGTTCTGATATGAGCACTTCATAGCCAACAAATTTAGTAGTAAAGTAATTCTATCTTACTGGAGCTGAACTCAAGAGTGGATGACGCTTGGCTCCCTACAAAGCAGTGTGATTTTGGGCTAATGAAGCTCATAATTGAGATTGCTTCTGTTATGACATAAATCTTAGAAACCTCAACCATTTAAGGTGGCTTGTCCAGACAGAGACAATGATTTGCTGCTAAGATTCCTTAAGCCTATCATTCGAGTTGGTTGGATTTTAGGATCAATAAAACTGACAAGGGTAATTGGAGAATATAGTTTTGATGACTGGAATATTGATAAAGTTCATTATAATGAACCTATATTTTTTCTATGTGGACATGAGTTTTCTACCATGCCAGAGTAACCTGAATACTAAAGTGATGGGTTTGAAAACTTGCCAACCACTAGGTCAGGCCCTTGATGAGATTCAAGCTATAACAGAACAAGGATAAATGATGCAGGCAAAGACTGTCTGGAATTCTTCCGAGTCTGGTTCCTATATCCTACTCATACCAATAACTTTGAAAATAAAATACTACTTGTCATTTGGTGAAGTATCTAGAGAATGTGCCAAAGAATAATAGGCTATCAGCAAAAGACCTATTGTGCAATGAGATATGCTGCGAATATTAATTCTGTTTTCAGCAGCATTTTGTGTATGCCACAGGGCATTTTCTCTACAAGTCTAGCTCAGCTAGAAGGAGAGGAAAACTTGCTAATGAAAGGAAAACCCAACCTTATGTGGACATTTTGTGGGGTTACTGCTCCTAGAACACCTGCTGTAGTTTTCCTAATAAGTGATTGTGGGGAAACTGAGACATTCAGTTCACATCAGCACAATGTAATTAGCTAATTCTATCGTTTTGTTTGAATTACAGCTAGCAGTTATCTGCTCTTTAGAATGGCTTGTGTGTTAAAACAGAAAGATAATAATGAAACAAAAGCAAAATGAAATTGCCTATTCTGGGGTAGTCATCTTCATAACCTGGGTTTACAAATACCTGATCAACTGAGAACAACATGAGACTAATGACTATCTTGAAGAATTTGTAATCAATATAAAGACAGATCCATGATGAAAAAAAAGATTGAATATAGCATCTTCTCCTACTCTTTCCACGATCACATACATATAAATTTGAATATGCAAGCACGAGTGCATTACCAGATGCATATGAACTATCATTCTCCAACAATTTATAAGCTGCTCTCACAGCCCCTCACATCATACAATATAGATACCCTTTTCTCACCTCTCACCAATGTCAATGTGGGGAAGAGAAGGATACTAGAACACATGTTACAGGTATCCCTCTCATTAACTAGAACAGCTCATTTTAAATTCAGATTGGTAATAAGAGTATAAAATTCTTGAACTTTTGGGAGAGTTCCTAGTTCATAAGCCAAATTCATGGATTACAAGTTATACTAAATTCTGGTTCCGCCTCTTACTTTTCCTTTGGTAAAAAAATAAAATTCAATTCAGAATGGTAGTTTTTAAATCATATCACATAACAAAAGTAAAACAAACCCAGAAAGAAAACGTTGGGAATGAACTCACAGAGACGTAAGGACAGGTGGGGATGATGAATAAGGAATGGGATTTGGCGTGTTGAAAGGCAGCTAGACAGAGGTGGGAAGCCAAGCCCAAACCTCTCTTGGAAGATGGCACAGAAGTGTGGACCAAGTCCATCACCTTACCATTATCTCTCAGGACATACTGCACGTACGCCTCCTTGTCCTCAGTCTCGAACTTGTACTGGCCTTCGTTCCACACGATGTTCGTACTCTTGGCAGTGGCACCACCCTCTGCTTCTGATTTGGTGATCGTTGCCATTTCCCTGATTTCCCGAGTAGCTGGCCTCGTGTCCCTGACTCCCTTGTCTCGTGTTAAAATACTACTTTGGCATTGGCAGGCTTGTGCCACTTGTAATTACGAAATTCCAAATGACCAAGGATCGAGAAATTTCTCTTGCCATGTAAAATTTGTCCACTTTACGATGGGAGCAATTATTGTCTCCATTCTAATTATATTTTTAATATTATAAGAGATTTCTTTTACTTAGGCACAGATCTACACCCCCCCCCCCAAAAAAACAAAAAAAAAGAGGAATAACACCCAATGATCCAAATTGCCCCCATTGTGGAAACCAACAGATCACCGAGGATCACTTATTTCTTCATTGCCCTTATGCCGTGACTTGGCTGTGTGGGAACAAATGCCCATCACGTTCTCTCCTTATGGGACCTAATCCACTATCAAACATTGGTTGGGATTGACTCTATGTCGATGTAAAAGAGGAGGGCAGCATGCGGATAACATTGAACTTGCAATGTAGTTGCTTTCGCAACATTGAAAATTAAGGAATGTCAAAGTTTTTTTATCCCAACACCCATCTCCTTTATAGAAACCTTCACCATTGCTCAACAAAGGAAAACGAAATGAGAAATGTTTTGTATTAACTTTGGAACAATTGAGATAAGTAGTAAATATTTTTAAGATAAGTAATAATTTTAATTATTTATGTGATAATTTTTTTTATTATATATAATGAGTTGAAATTTAAATTCATCAAAAAAGTAATAAAAATTATTACTTATCGTCTCATTAATGTGTAACATGAAATGAAGTTTAATTTTAACTCATTATATATAATAAAAAAATTACTATATAAACAATTAGAATTATCACTTATTTTAAAAATATTCACAACTTATTTAAATTGTCTCAAAGTTGTTCATTTTAAATTATACATATAACATGATTGAAAGAGAATATATGAATGTAACTAACCACTAGCTTAACCGTCCATACCACTTGTATTGTTTTTTGGCCTTTAGGCCCCTTTCTTCTATTTTTGGGAGCGTTAAGTTCGTCTCATTTTTAGTAATGAAATATCTATCTTGCAAAAAGAAAAAAGAAAAAAAATTCGTACTTTAGAAGCACATATCAATCTCTCCTTATAATTAAATGGTAGATTACGCATTACTCCCATGAGATTTTACTTATTTACACTTTTCCTACATATATATAGCTGCTTAAACTATGATAAAAAGTGCAATATTATATTTTATGTTAATTTTAACATTGACAATCTACATAAGTTGAGTATTTTAAGATTATGTTAAAATAGATCAGGTGTTTCTCACGTGTAAATTACCACCCTTTAAATTGATATAAAAAAATACATAATTACACTTTTTATCATTATTTAGAGGGTTATGTGTTACAAAATAAAATTTATGTATGAAAAATAAAAATATACTAGGTGCATTTATTTGTGCTTAATTTGCAAGAAAAGCACTGTTTTATTAAAAAATAACTTCATAAATATACATACTTGTTTGAATAAAATTTTGAAATAAAGTAGAATCTAAAAATAATAATTTTTTACTTTTAATCAGAAGCTAAAATGAGTAACTTGTTTTTATAATAATAAATAAATTTTACGAGAGATGCAATAGAAAAGAGAGAAATAAAAAAGTGTTTTTCGTAATTATATCCAAGCACAAAATAGCTTCTGATTTTTATAAAAATCTCTACAAAAATAATTAATTTTTTGTCCTATTTTAAAATCACTTTTTCAAAGCTTATTCAAATGCATCACGTCAGGGACAATGTATAATTTACCTTTATTTTAAATACTAATTGCAACTAATACCTATTTTTCAAAAGAAATGGAAAATTAAAAAAGAAGAAGAAATTAGGTGTGTTTAAATTAGCTTATTTTATATTCAAATTAGTTTATAATTAAAAATTCCTTAAGAGAGATTTAAAAAAAATGTAATTATTTCCCTCAAAATAATCATTACCAAACATACTTTAAAAATGATTTTGCCTTTTCTAATAAGTTATTAAAATAAATGTTAAATAAGTAAAGAAAATGACTCCTCAAACCCAGCAAGTTGATTTAGTCATGGACGAACATATAATACATTGGTAGAAAAATAGTTACTCGTTCCAATCATAATTATGTCAATACGGTATGAGCATACCCTATCTTACAATAAAATAACTGGGTTTTTCCTAAGTATTACAATTTTACAAACTATTTATTAAATTGGAATAATTTTAAAATTATTTATCAGTTTGGAGTCCTTTTTATCATATTGACAAGAGACTCTATATTTTATTTTATTTTTTGTCATGTCATGTAAAGAGTAACTTGAAGTTGTTTTTTACAAAAAGTTGTTATTGTACTTTCAGTCAAAAGAAGAATCAAGTTAATATTTTAATAAAAAAGTGAAATAGCAAAATCAAGTTGCTCTTTTCAAATTGTGTCTTTTCAAATTGTGTCAGTAAAGTACAATCAGGTTCAGAAGAATCAAGTTTAATAATATTTTAATAAAAAAGTGAAAGAACAACTTAGAATTACTCTTACTACATAAAGTAACACGTGACTACATGTAACCTACTAATTCCACTAAACTTATTGTGGAAGTTCACTAACAAGTAATGATGATGTAACTGTAGAAGTCATAACAATTGGGGAAACCAAGCCAACAACATCAAAATCAACATCGAAATCACCCTCAATTTCAGTGTCAGACGAATTGTCATCAGGAATTTCACTTTCGTCTTCATCTTCACTAGACTCCATTGTTAGGTCACTATTCTAATCTTCATCATCATCTGAAAGCTCAATGTAGGCATCAGATTGACCACAAAAAGGTGCACCAGTAGACTCATCAACATGGTCTTCTTCATAAGCAGATCCTAGTTGAGTATTCATATGACATGAATACGCAAGTAATGATGAATTGCCTACAACTTTGATCTCAACGTACAGGTCCAATACTGTCATAATAGAGTGTTGATCAAAAATGTTGATCATGCACTCAACATCTTCATCATCAAATATTTTAAGAGCAATTTATTTGATCTCATCTTGAGATATAAAAAATTTATATGCAAGACTAAAAATGATTTGATGAGATTGAAAGTTCAATTTAGTATGAATATTTCTTTTCAACATCTTATAACTAATGTCGCGTTTAATTTGAATTGATCTCGTGTCGCCTTCAAATATGAGCCTCTGTGACCCTTCAAACTTCCTACCATTTGAATAAAGAAAAACAACAAATAAACTCATTTTAGAAGGAAAATGAAAAATGTAAGAATCTGTGAGAGATGACAGAGAAGAGATAGGAAGAATGCATAGTGCATGCCTAGGTAGGGATTTAAATAGAGAAGACATTGACCATGAGGTGGTGCAGAACAACTTTTATGAAAAAACAACTTAAAGTTGTTCCTTTCATTTTATTATTAAAATATTATTAAAGCCGATTCTTTTTTGATCGATGGATATAACTTTAGCTTTTGAAAAGAGCAACTAGAAGTTGTTCCTTTCATTTTATTATTAAAATACTTGTTAAACCTAATTCATATTTGACTGACGGGAGTTGCGTCAAACTTTTGAAAAGAACAACTTGATCTTACTATTTTACTTTTTCATTAAAATATTTTTAAACTTGATTCTTCTTAACTTGATTTATACTTAATTGACACAAATTGAAAAGAACAACTTGATCTTGCTCTTTCACATTTTTTATAAAAATATTATTAAACTTAATTCTTTTTTTGACTGAAAGTACAGTAACAACTTTTTGCAAAGTTATTCTCTACATGACGTGATAAAAAAAATAAAATAAAATATGAGATCTCTTATTAATATGGTAAAAAAGACTTTAAATTGATAAATAATTTTAAAATGACCCTAATTTAATAAATAATTTATAAAATTACACTACTTTTGCACAAAAAGTCTAAAATAACTTCTGTTTCTCCTCGACTCTCTAGACAAAATATAAAGGTGTCTTCTGTATGTGATACACTAGTCTATACATTATTTGAGAATACTTGAATACATAATATAATGTCTTTTTAACTTCAATCGATGAACAATTTTCATATGGTCAGACTTTGTAGCGCAGGCCATTTTTTTATTGAATGTTAGAAATATATTTTTAATTCCTATACGTATGATTGATTTTTATTTTAACCTTTGTATAAAAAAAGATTTCAATTTAATATTTATATGTATAATTATTTTTAATTTAATTCCTACCAAATGTTATCATTTATAAAAGTAAATTAAAAACACATGTCACATGCAAGAATAAAAATATAAGTTAAAATATGTTTTTAATCCTTATATATATTATTTATTTTCAATTTAATCCTTATATTTTACAATAATTTAGTCCTTATACTTAGGGCAACAAACATGGAAGACTAAATTAAAAATAATTATATGTATAAAAATTAAACTTGTTGAAAGAGAAAAAAATGAGAGACATATGAAGAAATCGTGTGTTTAACTACACAATGTAAACTAAATATATACTCAATAAGTGATAACTAATTACACAATTTACATGATATGGGACTTACAATTGTACAACTAATTCCACCTAATTACATATAGTTTCCAACACTTCCTCTCAAGCTGGAGCATATAAGTCATATGTACCAAGCTTGTTACAAATATAGTTTACTCGAGGACCTCTCAAAGACTAAGTGAAAACATCTGCCAGTTGATCATTTGAATTGACAAAGCTAGTGGTGATATCTCTAAATAAGATCTTTTCTCTAATAAAATGACAATCTATCTCAATGTGTTTGATCCTCTCATGGAACACTGGATTGAAAGCGATATGCAATGCAGCTTAGTTATCACAAATAAGAGTCATTTGCATAACGTTTCCAAACTGAAGCTCTTTAAGAAGCTGTTTTAACCAAATGAGCTCACAAGTGGCTGAAGACATGGCTCGATATTCTGTTTCGGCACTTAATCTTGCAACCACATTTTGATTCTTACTCTTCTAGGATATCATATTACTCCCAATGGATACACAATAACCAGAAGTGAATCTCCTATCAGTAGGAGAACCAGCCCAATCAGCATATAAGTACCCAACAATCTGAGTATGTCCTTTGTCTTCATAGACAATGCCTTTTCCTGGAGCTCCCTTAATATATCTAAGAATACAAATCACTGCATCCCAATATCCTTCACAATGTGAGTTTAGGAATTGGCTCACTACACTCACCACAAAGGAGATATCTGGATGGGTAACAGTAAGATAGTTGAGTTTTCCAACCAATCGTCTATATCTTCTTGGGTCTGAAAGTGACTCCCCCTGATCCGGTAAAAGTTTAACATTGGTATCCATAGGAGTGTCAACTAACTTTGCATTCAATAGTCATATTTCTTCAAGAATACCCATAGCATACTTCCTTTGTGAGATAATTATATCATCCTTGGATTGTGCCACTTCAATTCCTAAGAAATAACAAAGTTTGCCAAGATCTTTGGTCTAAAAATGATGACAGAGATGTTGTTTTATCTTAGTTATACCTTGGTGATCGCTACCTATGATAACAATGTCGTCCACATACACAATCAAATAGATACAGCCTCGGACTGTATGACGATAGGAGACAGAGTGGTCAGCCTCACTACGAGTCATACCAAACTATTGAACAATAGTACTGAATCTACCAAACCAAGCCCGAGGAGATTGTTTGAGACCATACAACGACTTGTGTAGACGATAGACGAGGCCAAAAGACTCCCCCTGAGCAACAAACCCTAGAGGTTGCTCCATGTAGACTCTTCTTCCATATCACCATAGATAAAAACATTCTTGATATCCAGCTGATGAAAGGGCCAGTGGCGAATAGCAGCCATAGACAAAAAAATCCGAACAGAAGCCATCTTCGCCACTAGTGAGAAAGTGTCTCCATAATCCAAACCAAATATTTGTGTATACCCTTTTGCCACCAGACAAGTCTTTAGGCGATCAATAGTGTCATCAGGGCCAACCTTGATCGTATAAATCCATCTGCAACCTACAACAAACTTCCCAAGAGGAAGAGGAACAAGTTCCCAAGTATCATTGCTCTGAAGTGCACATATTTCATCAATCATTGTTTGTCGCCACCCAAGATGAGATAAAGCTTCACCTAGAGATTTAGGAATAGACATAGAAGACAAGGTGGAAAGACAAGCATAATGCAATGAAGAGAGACGATGATAATTTAGAGTAACATAGTGAGAAGAAGGGTTACGAGTGGATCATATACCTTTGCGAAGAGCAATGGGAAGGTCAGGCGCGGGAGGCAATTCTGGAGCTGGTAAAGGAGGTGGAGCCAGAAGAGAGTCCACAGGGGCCTCAGTAACCTATACAACCTCTGATGATGGTGGCGGTGGCTATGGCCGACGATGATAGACCTGGATGGGACAAGTAGTAGGGACCAGGGCACCAACAGGAAAAGGTGATGATGGACCAGAGTCAATTGGGACAAGAGGAGGAAAAATAGGGAGGACCTCAATAATGGGTGGAAGTGGCAGGTCAGGAGACTCAAAGAAAGGAACAAACTCAAAGAATGTGACATTGGCAGACACTAGATAACCTTAAGAGTAGGTGAAAAATACCGATAACTCTTTTGAGACCAATGGTAACCGAGAAAAACACATTTTATGGAGCGAGCAGACAGTTTGTCAAGACCTAGAGTGACATCATGGACAAAACATGTCGAGTCGAAGACATGAGGTGGAAGAGAATAGAGGAGTTGGTGAGGGAACAAAACAGAATGAGGTACGCGATTATCAAGCACAAAAGAGGGCATACGGTTAATCAAATAGCAGGCAGTGAAAACCACATCGTGATGTGTGTAAAACAATATCATATCTTGTTCTTGTTTCGCATGCATTTTTAGGCATTCTAGGCATTTTAGTTTCTCTTTCTATTTATTTTTCTTTTAGTTCGGATAACTGTGGTATTTGTGGTGTTATTGTGCAGAATTGGTGCTCAATTGGCCTTGAAATGGATCTAGCAAATAGGGACAAAAAGCTCACTCTAGAGAGATCCACGGCCTGCCTATGGAATTTTCCACAGCCATGGATATAGCAGCAACTTGAAAAAGCAAAAAAGAAATTCTAGAGAGTTCCACAGTCAGGCCGTGGAATGATCCACGGCCGTGGAATTCAAGTTGAAGAAAATTTTCCTGTGGCAGAGAGATCCACGGCCAGCCCGTGGAATGATCCACGGCCGTGGATCGAAGTACGCATCAGTTTTTAAGTTTTATTTTTTATTTCTTTTGGGGCCTTTTAGCCAATTAAAACCCTAGGGGTATAAATAGATGTTCTGAATACAGTTTTGGGATTCCAATTATGTTTGAAGGAGGCACACTTGGAGGCTTTAGATCTTGATCTTTCTTCTCTCTTTCTCTTTGATTACGGGTTTGGATGTTCATGAATATGTTTTCTTGTTTCTTCTTCTCCATGTCTGAGTAGTTCTCTTTGTTTTTAGAATTGGGCAATGCCCTTTGATACGTTGATGATGATTAATTGACTTTATTTTCCCTTTTTATTAATCTTGAATGTTCTTTGATTCAATCCTTATTGCGCTTATTCATGTGAATTTGCTGGCCACATATTTGCATCTCATAGATATCTAGGGACGTACTAAGAGATGAACCTAGGTGTTGGAACCATAAGAATTGAACTTAAGGTCTAAATCACGAGAGTAGGTTTAACCTTTCGAGAATTCAATGAATTACCATAAAGCGTAATGAGTATAATTTAAATTCAATTACCATGAGAGTAGGAATTGGTTTAATTGGGCACGATTCTTGTCTCTTGAGAAAGAACATTAACTAATTTAGGGTAATTCACCTTCAATTGAATTTCAATTTTAATAAAAGGGTTGTCAATTAGGATTTGTCTTGTATCATTGTGGTTACCCCAATCTTAGAAGCTTTCTTGAATCTGAAAAACCTTTCTTAATAACTTGCTATTTTTGTTCTTAATTTTGCACTTTAGTATTTATTTATTTAATTGTTTGGTTACTAAGATCTCATCAATCAACGATTATATTTTTTTTTTGTTTAATTTAATTGAATTAATTAATTAATTGGTATTCGTAGACACAGTCCCTGTGGATTCAATCTTTTATTACTTTACAACGAAACCGTACACTTGCGAATTTCACACACCAAGTTTTTGGCAAGCCATGGACGTTGCTACCCAAATTTAAAATCCATGACCTCCACTTCCCTTCCTTTATTTCACTCCCTTCTTTGCTTCTTCTCCTTCTTCTCTCCCTCAACCTCCATACCTATCATCCCAAACCTCCATTACTCCTTATTTCCCTCACAACCACACATAAACCACCTTCTTCCTTACTCTCAAAGCTTGACCCTTCACCCTCATTCTCCCTCCTTCTCCTTCTTCCTTCTCCACCATAGCCACCATAAACCACCATATCCAAACCTTGAAAACCACTACTTTACTCCACAAATTACCCTTTTTCTTCCATTTTTCTACCATTTCTCACCTTCCTAACCTCTACCCAACCACTCACTCCTTCAAATTTGGAAAACCCCAAATTTGGCAAATTTGCCCCAATTTCGTGAATAGCTCTGAAAAGAGGGAATTTTTTCTTTGTGCTTGCTGTGTTGGTGTGGTTAAGCAGAATGACGAATAAGCGTCAGAAGGGAGAAGCTGCTTCAAGCTCAAGGACACGGGGAAGAGACATTGTTGCTCCAAGAGGTAATCCCCCTAATCCCCATGGTTTTAACTTTAAGAATGATGAGCAGAGGGATCGGTACAATGTGCTTGTGAATAGGAGGATAGTTAGCACTAGGTATATGGATGATGCTGTTCTAGATACCTTAGGCTTGCGAGATGACTTTGATTGGATGCTTGACAGGGCGGGGTGGACTTATTTTTTTAATTTAAAATATCCCACTTACACTGAGCTTACACTGGAGTTTCTTAGTTCTATTGAGGCTCATATTATTCAGGGGGAAGGCTGCACTGAAGGCCGGATCTCTTTCCGGCTGTTCAATAATGACCATTGCTTAAACTTGAAAGAATTTAATGAGAATTATGGATTGCCTGCTAGGGGGAGAGGAAGCACCTATGTGGTTTTTCAGCAATTTCTTTTTGGGCTGATATCTCTTGTGGGTCAGGCATATATGATTCCTCAAATTGTAAGGCATCCTTTATGCCAAATCCTTGCCTTCGCTATCTCCACTGAATCATGGCTCATATTCTATTTGGGCGTGGGGATAGTGATGGCAATGTCCGTGCTGACGAGCTTGCTTTTATGTGAGTCATTCTTAATGATGTCAAAATGGACACGAGATCTTTTCTTGCTAGGCATCTACTTAGGGTAGGTAGAGCCCAATCGGGGACCATTGTTATTGGTAGGCTTATCACAGCGATAGCCTATTTCTTTGAATATGACTTGGATGGTCTGGAGGCAGTTAGAGGTAACTCTAGAATTGATCTAGAGTCTTGTTTAGCCATTAAGATGATTGTCAAAGAGGACGAATTTTATTGCCTCCGCTTGAACAATCGAGCTCAACCCTTACCCCTTCCTAACCCACCCGCTATCACTGTGCGCAATCGAGAAAATTGGTGCACACTTGGGAGTGCAGCAGATGAACCAATTGATGTTCAGCGCCCCCTTCGCCCTCCACCAAGGGTAGGCACCTCTCGTCCTTCTTCTTCTTCTTTTGCAGGTCCTTCGGAGGATGGTCTCACACTGATTTATACTTCTTTAGAGGAACTTCATGCTGAGCAGGCGTAGCAGCGCCACATGCTAGAGGAGCTTCGTCAGCAGTGTCAGGCTACTGATGGCCGCCTGCAAACCTTGGAGGGCACGGTTCAGAGTATGGCGAGCATGGTCCAAGCCATTCATAGTTGGCATCTAAGTCAACACCATTTTCCACCACTGCAATGAGTTCTTTTCTTTTATCCCTTATCTTGTTATAGATTTTTACATTGAAGACAATGTAAGTTCTAAGCTTGGAGGGTATTTTCATATTTTTATTTTCAATTTCATTTTCATTTTAGATCATTAGTTTCATGCATTCTCATGTCATATTTTGCATTGCATCCTCATATTGTATTTTCACACCATTTTATCTCTTGGTTAGTTGGTTGAACTTATGCCCCTATCTTTTGAGGATTTTAAAATGGTATTGATTTGAAACCTAATTTGTTGATTCTTGTAGTAGGTAACAAGCATTGTTTTAATTGATAGTTGAGGTGATCTCTTGTTAGTTGATAATTAGCATATATTCTCTGACTTTGTGCTTGTAATTGATTTTTAAACCTCCAAATGATGTGAGTTTTGAGCCTATATAAGATTTATGCACTATATGATTTTTGCTCCCATTCTTTGTGTTGAGTGATAATTCCTCATTGATCTTGTGCTCTAGAACTTGATTTGAAACCATTTTGAGACGAAATTTTTGTTTGCATGTTTGAATGTGATTAATGCATCTTAGGTATTTTTTCTGGCCTTTTGAAATAATTGTCACACTTTCATCCACTAGTTTCCCATTTTGAGCCTATTACATAATTATTTTTCTTGATACCTATGATGATATATTGTTGGTAATCATTTAGAATATTAAATGGAGCAAATTGGGTTTGAAAGTTGTGTAAAGTTGTATTGAGAATCATATGTGAATGGCCCTTCTCTTTCTCAAATGAAAAAAAAAGGAGAAAAGAAAATCATAAGATGAAACCTTGAAAAAGAAGAGAAAGAGAAGAAGGAAAAGTAAGGAAGAAAATACTTGAAAATGTGGAGTTATGCTTTTGATTGAAAAATGCCTGTGCTCCATTTATGTTCTATTGGATTTCTTGTACTTAGCACTTTATGTATACCTTCTTTTCTTTACCCTACCTAACATTATTCCCATGGCCCCATTACAACCCTTAAAAGACCTTTTGATTCTTGTCTGCATGCTGATTATTAGTGAAAATTTGGTTTCTTATCAAACTTATGGAAGTGTTATTTCTTTGAGGAATCTTGAGCGCATTGTCTTCACCCTTAAACACTTTGAGTGTGGTTAGTAGAGTGAACCTAATTTAGTGAGGAGCATGATTTCTGAGAACTTTAGCCTCTAATTGGACTTGATTTTGATTACCTCTCTAATTCTTGGTTTGCCTTTGCTTATTGCTTGGTTGGATGTTTTCTCGGGTTCCTCATTCATTATTGTCTCTTGATCCCACTTCTTGGTTTGGCATTAGTTATTGCTTGGGGACAAGCAAAATCTTAAGCCTGGGGGATTTGATGTGTGTAAAATAACATCATATATTGTTCTCGTTTCGCATGCATTTTTAGGCATTTTAGACATTTTGATTTTTCTTTTTATTTGTTTTTCCTTTAGTTCGGATAACTACGGTGTTTGTGGTGTTATTGTGCAGAATTGGTACTCAATTGGCCTTGAAATGGATGGAAAGCTTGCATGATTGAAATTAGAGCTTTACGGATAGCAAACAGGGGCAAAAAGCTCACTCTAGAGAGATCCACGGCCTGCTTGTGGAATTTTTCACGGCCATGGATCGAGCAACAACTTGAAAAAGCAAAAGAGAAATTCCAGAGAGTTCCACGGCCGTGGAATTCAAGTTGAAGAAAATTTTCCTGTGGCAGAGAGATCCACGGCCAGCCCGTGGAATGATCCACGGCCGTGGATCGCAGTACGCATCAGTTTTTAAGTTTTACTTTTTATTTCTTTTGGGGCCTTTTAGCCAATTAAAACCCTAGGGGTATAAATAGATGTTCTGAATACAGTTTTGGAATTCTAATTTGGTTTAAAGGAGGCACACTTGGAGACTTTGGATCTTGATCTTTCTTTGCTCTTTCTCTTTGATTACGGGTTTGGATATTTATGAATATGTTTTCTTGTTTCTTCTTCTCTATGTCTGAGTAGTTCTCTTTGTTTCTAGGATTGGGCAATGCCCTTTGATACATTGATGATGATTAATTGACTTTGTTTTCCCTTTTATTAATCTTGAATGTTCTTTGATTCAATCCTTATTGCGCTTATTCATGTGAATTTTTTAGCACATATTTGCATCTCATAGATATCTAGGGACGTACCGAGAGGTGAACCTAGGTGTTGGAACCATAAGAATTGAACTTAAGGTCTAAATCACGAGAGTAGGTTTAGTCTTTCGAGGATTCAATGAATTACCATAAAGCGTAATGGGTTTAATTTAAATTCAATTACCACGAGAGTAGAAATTGGTTTAATTGGGCACGATTCTTGTCTTTTGAGAAAGAACATTAACTAATTTAGGGTAATTCACCTTCAATTGAATTTCAATTTTAATAAAAGGGTTGTCAATTAGGATTTGTCTTGTATCATTGTGGTTACCCCAATCTTGGAAGCTTTCTTGAATCTGAAAAACCTTTCTTAATAACTTGCTATCTTTGTTCTCAATTTGCACTTTTATATTTATTTATTTAATTGCCTTGTTACCACGTTCTCATCAATCAACAATTTTATCCCCTTTGTTTAATTTAATTGAATTAATTAATTAATTGGTATTCATAGACACAGTCCCTGTGGATTCGATCTTTTTATTACTTGACGACGAAACCGTACACTTGCGGATTTCACACATCACATCGCCCCAAAAACAAAAGGGAACACGACCATGATGCAAAAGGGTCCGAGTGGTTTCAATAAGATGTCTATTTTTGTACTCAGTAACCCCATTTTGTTGTGGGGTATAGGCACAAGATGTTTGGTAAAGAATGTTATTAGATGCTATAAAAGTTTGAAAATTATGAGATAAAAATTCACAGATATTATCACTATGCAAAATACGAAGTGGAACACTAAACTGAGTTTTTATTTCATGGTAAAAGGTCTGAAAAATTAAAAACAACTCTAATCTGTTTTTCATTAAAAATAATCACGTACACCGAGAATAGTCATCAATGAAAGTAACAAAGTATTTAGACCCAAAAGTCGACTCAACACGACTAGGACCCCAAATATCAGAATGCACTAAAGTAAAAGGAGAAGCAGCTCGACGACACACTCTATCGAGAAACGGACTACGGGTGTGTTTCCCAAGTTGACACGACTCACAAGGTAAACTAGATAACTTAGAAAAGGGTAGCATCATTTGCTGTAATTTGGCAAGGTTAGGATGACTCAACTGAGCATGAATGGTGAGAGGAGAATCTGTAATAGAGTACACACGAGAGGTGGCAGAGAGTTGGTAAAGGTCATTAGACTCATATCCGGTGTTTAATCATTCGTCCCGAACTCCGATCCTACAAAATGACAGGGTCTTTAGTGAAACTAATATGACAATCTAAAGAACGTGTCAAACTACTAATGAACAGTAAATTAAAAGGACATCCAGGGACATAAAGAACAGAATCAACGGACAGAGAAGGAAGAGGATGGACAGTTCCAATCCCTTAGGGCTGTGTTTGGGAACCATTTGCTAAAGTAATCATAGGTAAATAGCCAGAGTTAAAAAGTTTGGAGAAAAGACGCTTATTACTAGAGATATGGTCAGATGCACCAGAGTTAAGGACCCAAGGACCTAAGGTTGGTGATTGAGATAGACAAGCAAATGCATTACCAGTGTGCTCAATAGATGCAGTAGAGTTAGAAACTTGTTGTTACTCAAACCATTTCAAAAAATCTGCATAGGCAACCAGAGATGGGGTTAGTGGTGCAGAAGGCTCAGGTAAATCAGGTACAGCAACCTGGGCAACATTGGCAGCCCATGGAGGATGACCATATTTAGTCCAACATCTATCCTCTGTATGACCCAACCTGTTATAAAATGTACACTTCGGACGAAGCCTACCCGAGACGCTAGTGCGAGAACGACCATGATTGGCACCTTGGGAGATGAGGACAGAAGTATCAATCAAAGCCGAGGCTAGGACAGAATCAGAGGAGTGCTTAGCCGAGACCCGGAGCAAAGTAGACCAAGCAAAGGACAGAGTAAGGATAGTAGGCGAACCCAAAATCTGATCACGATTGGCAAAATATTCCGGAGGCAAACCATACAAGGTCATGAGCATGAAGAAGGTGCTGCGTTGCTCGAGTTCTTTCGCTAGGATAGCAGCAGGGGGTAGCAACTCATTAAAATCATGCAGAGCTGCATGAACCTTTCCCAAGTAAGCAGACATAAGGCCATCAAACTGCCAAAGAGCAATGACACTCATTAGGTTGTGACAAACCCCATATAGCCGCTAAGTGTCGTTAGTGTAAAGAACCTTGGCTTGCTCCCAAACAGAAGCACAAGTGGTCTGAGCACGGAAGATCTGCTTGAGGGAAGAGTAGATGGTAGACTTGATGACAACGCACAACTGTTTATCAATCTTCTTTCACTTGGGTTGTTCTTCCGCAGGCACAGAAGCGAGGTCCGTGGTGATGTGGTCTTCATATCCTTGACCCTCAAGCAACAACTTGACGTCTGAGGTCCAAGTATCATACTTGCTGCCATCTAATTTATCAGTGGAGAGCGGAGCATTAAGGTAACTCGTGAAAACAGGAGGCTCAACCTTTAGGTTGTCTTTAGAACTATCTGAGGAGGTAGATCTAGTCATGGGTTAGACTTTAAAGTGTTAAAAAAAAAAAATGAAACCACAAGGTACCTGAAAGTACCGATTCAAAAGAGGTCGCAACAAACGGTCACTAATACAAAAGGCGAGGATAGATCCTGACAGAACAGAGAAGGGCGACCAAGGCGCTGCAAATAGCTAGTGGAGGTGGTAGGATTTTCCGACTGGAAATGTCGCCAAAAAAGTTGTCGGTCGTCGGAAAAGTCACTGGAAGATCGCCAGAAAAGTTGTCAGTCGACGAAAATCGTTGGAAATGTCACCGAAAAAGTCATCGGAAGTAGCCAAAAATATCACCGAAAAGGTCGTCGAAAAGGTCGTCACGGCAATGGAGAAAGACCGGCAAACCGGAATGGAAACACAATTAGTCGGAAAAAAATTTCACCAGAGAGCAGTGGACTCACGGGGCGTTCACAATTCTAGGATTGCCTCTCTTTAGGCTCTTGATACCATGTTGAAAGAGAGAAAAAAGAGACATATGAAGAAATTGTGTCTTAACTACACAACAGAGGCTGAATATATACTTAATAAGTGATAACTAATTACACAATTTACATGATGTGAGACTAACAATTGTACAACTAATTCCACCTAATTACATATAGCTTCCAACAAAACTAAACTTTTTTTATAAAAATTAAACTAATAATTATGAATTTATCATAATAAATAAGTTTAACTCATTTTAATTATTATTATTATTATTATTATTATTATATTATTATTATTATTATTATTATTATTATTATTATTATTATTATTATATACCATTATTCATAACCACTCTAATGCGTACGATTCTTCATTAATACTTATGCATAAATGACTACTATGAGATAAAAATAATATCTCTCCCTCATCGAGATTACTTTTAAGAGTTTCAACAATGACTTCTTCATCGACATTTTTTCAAAATAACCTTAAAACTCTTTATATATTTTAATATGTCAATAAATTTTGAATTAATAGATCTGATAAATTTCTATCATATTTTCCACTTCCATTAGCTTCAATGGAAAATAGTCCCCAAAAATATTTTCCCTTTCAATCTCGTTTCAAAAGTAATTTCAATCTTTCATCATCCAAACAACATTCATTTTATCAAACTTACTTTTGAAATAAAAGTTCTTAAACATAAATCACGTTAGTGCAAACTCACTTTCAACTAAACTTAAGTTTACAAAACTAAATTAACTCAAACTTAAATTTACCAACTTTAATCCAAACACACACTTAAAACTTTTTTGGGAAATGTTTTACATACAACTATTATACACATTGTATTTATACCGTATATTAATGTGTGTGAGATGTCAAATCAATATATATATGATTATAACATTTCTGCGAAATACAAAATAAATTTATGAGTAAATTAAAAAAAATTAGACATATAAAAATTAAACAAATAACATGACTAAATTTTTTATCACAATGGAAAGAAAGAGCATTTCTTTTTCTTCGAATAGCCTTTTCTCACAGGCCATGATAAAACACGTGACAATAACCCTACTCTCTCTCTCTCTCTCTCTCTCTCTCTCTCTCTCTCTCTCTCTCTCTCTCTCTCTCTCTCTCTCTCTCTCTCTCTCTCTCTCTCTCTCTCTCTCTCTCTCTCTCTCTCTCTCTCTCTCTCTCTCTCTCTCTCTCTCCCTCCCTTGTATCCATAATTTATAAGTTCACATTGGAAACAAATATATGCAAGTCACCAATTTTTAGAAAAATGCCAATTACACAACACCTATATTCTCACATCTCTCAAATCTATCTATGTAGCAGAATCAAAGTATAAGTGAATATAAAACAAGGTGGCCTAACTGTAATTAAATAGTAAAAATCGTATAAATGTGAAGTGATATGTGTATAACCTAAAATTAATGATGGTTTTAATAGTTGTATCAATAATTTGCACTGAGTACAACAAATAAGTATCATATCATTGCCATCCAAATTAATAGTCCGCAGGAAAATGCAACGTCATAAAAGTGATAGATTTCAGATAAAGGGTGTGTGTACTAAAAATAAATGAAATAATAGTAATCTACTCAAGTCAAACAATTCCCATTTCAAACACAAGCCAGACATTAAAATTTTAATGGACTACCAGCTATCACTGATTCGGCTTCATTTCAATCAGCACGAGATTGGCCGGCTCGGGATGAGAGGATGATACCGACAATGAGGCCATAGAGCGCAAGAGCTTCAGCAAAAATCAAGATAAGAATCATACCAACAAACAGCTTCGGCTGCTGGGCATTAGCCCTGACAAAAAGGAATCACCTTACTCAGTGTCCAAGCATTCAGTGTGCAATAACATATATGTTGCATATAATCATGGATGAAATGATAATTTTAGTTGAGAAAAAAGCGAGCACCCGCACACATGCACACAACATGAAGGTGAAAGAGCAAGATGATAAGGCATAAGAATACATAATAACATAGCGAAACAGCCTATAGGGAATTGATTAAGCATCAAAATGGACAAGCCCCAAGGACCAAGCACTAAGCATCTGAAAATGCTTGTAGATATCATTTATATCAACCTTCCACTGAATGACAGGTCATAGATAACATTTGTAAAAAGGGGGGAGAAGGAGAGAAAGGGAAAGCAGCCGAAAATGTTTGCAGCCAATATTTCTTTTAAACAAAAACTACACGAAATAGAACTTGGTTCCAAAATGAAATTCTCAAATAGATATGTATCTCCACAAGTAACATATAAAGTTATGCATTTGCCTTTCTAATGATTTTCCTTTCTAATGACAATCGTTGGAAAGGGGAAAACAGGTCCACATTCACAAAACACAAGTGATGCAACAAAATTCAATCTAGCCACCCCCTCCTCATTAGATTGATAAAATTTTAACCTTTCTACCTAAAAAAATGTTGACTAAAAAAAGACACGGCAGTTTTCTTAAAATTAAAAACTAGTACAACAAAACTGATAGCAGTTTATGAATAAATTTCATTAGCTCAATCCACATTAACCAAGACAACATTCAAATTTCCACCTGAGGCAATATGCATAAAAATTTTGAAGTACATAAATTAATAAAGACAACATGATCATTAGACATTCATACTCCAACAACAAATATGAACATGCAAATACACAGCATACTGTAGCAGGAATTAAACTGAGCGGCAACTTCCACGAGCAAATATTTTCAAAAGTTAAATATGTTTATTTAGCCAGCATTAGTAATTTCCACAACGCCAAAAGGAATGCTCCAGAGTAAGCATGTAAAGAAATGATCGTTCACAATCCATAATAGATAACAGAAAATGTGTAATGCATCTAAACTTAGTGTTGAGGAACACAGTATATTTTAGTAAGGAGTAAAATGGCATATCGATCCTTCAAAATGTATCTCACTCACAATTTAGTCCTTGATTTTAATAAAGTGTATGATTTAATCCTTAAATTATACAAACTCATTTCACGTTAGTCCTTTTGCTATCACTTTTAAGAACTAACAGGAAATGAATTTGAATAATTTAAGGACTAAATCTTATTACTATAATCAAATAAATCAAGGACTAAATTGCAAATGTAACACATTCTATAGGAACAATATGACAGTTTACTCTTACAATAATAACAAGTTTGTGACTTTAAAGAACTATTTAAGCACCATATAAATTTTTTAGATTAAAACTTAACCAATTTCAGCTCATTGGAAGAAAAGGGACTGACTACTTCAAGTTGTGTCAGAAACCAAAATGACTTAATATTGCATTTCACATCGTTTACATGTTTCATTTATATTAAGTAATTACTTCTATTTTATTTTTGTTTACTATTTCATTTCTTACTCCAATGTTGTATAAAGCACTTTCCACAGGCTTTACTGCAAGTAAGCAAAAGGAAATGAAACAGAGTAACAAGTAAAAGATATGATAAAAAAAGAGAGAAAAGGAAAACATACCTCACTCCAGCATCACCAACAATTCCAATAGCCATTCCAGCAGAGAGTCCAGCAAGGCCACAAGCAAGGCCAGAGGACAAGTGGGCATAGCCATCAAAGAGATAGTAAGATTTAGCCTTGGGGTTTATTCCAGTACTAATGATAACAGCTATAATCAAACCATAAATTCCCAGCACACCAGCCATAACAACTGGGACAATAGATTTCATCACAAGCTCAGGTCTCATAACACCCATAGAAGCCACACCCACTCCACTCTTTGCAGTTCCATAAGCAGCTCCCATACCTATGATCAATGATCATCCCACAAAACAAAAGGCCTTAAAATTCAAACTGATTTTCTTCTCTTTTTTGTTTTTTTAATTTTCTTATGGCATTAAAATGATATTATTGCCAAAGTGTACAAACTATTTCCCCAGAAATGAAATTTCACCGTTTCTAGTTATCTCGTTATCAGAAAAAAATTAAAAAGACAAAGGGAACGGCGATCTACATAGAATCTATATTTTGTTTTGTGGGGGGATAAAACAAAGAAAAGAAAAAGGAGAGAGAGTGACTAACAGGAGAAGACGAGGGCCGCAGCGGCTCCGAGGAAGCCGAAGAATGGAGCAGTTTCGTCACCGCTGAAGCCTGCCATCTTTGCTTTGCTACGCTAATGCCTAATGCCACTCTTTTCTTTCTTCTATTTGGAAGATGAATGAAATTGAAGATGGATAGATTGGAGTTGCACAGATCAGATCAAAGTAAACTATTGAATTGAATATGGGAAATTTTATTATTTGGATTGTCACAGAGAGGAACCGACAGAGACAGGTTGGGTTAGTGTAAGAGAGGTCGTATTCTGTAATTTTACCATAATGCCCTTTTTCTGTTCGCTTCTGGAATTTGACGTCGCGTGGATGTCGTGCGTGGCACTAGCATATCCTAAATTCTTTGATTGGCGCATATTCTAAATTTCAAGAATGGAAAATTAAACTGAACAAAAATATTCGAATGTGGCTGAGATTCATCCACGTGATTTTAAAAATGGTTTGGAGGCTGAATTAACTTCACTTCACTCATACATCATTTTTTTTAATATTACTATTCATTTTTTTTTGAATAATAGTGATTAAGTGAAAAATAATAATAAAAAAATAATATAATTAATAATATTAAAAAAATATAAAATATATATATATATTATTTATAATAAAAATATCATCATTGCTTCTTCTATTCTTCTATACTTTTTATATTTTAATATTCTATAAATATATCATATGGAAGGGAAATAAATTTAACAAATTTCTTATTAACACATAAAATTTTGAACTTAACAGAATAATTCTTCATAACTTTTACCTGTAACGTCATCGGATGATTTATAAAAGATATGAAAAGTAATTATATATATATATATTAGAAGGGATCAAATTATATAATATAAATTAAAATTATTTTATATCTAATGATAAATTTAATAAAAAATTATTTAATAATATAAAAATGATTTTTACTTATACTAATATATATTTAATAGTGTAAAAAACTGGGTATGCGTTGAAAAAAAAAATATATATGTAAATCGTATATTATAATTTATGGTTTATTAGTTCATTCGTATTATTATTGATTATAACTAACTGTTATATACTTATATTTTTTTCTAAAATACTCATTATTATATTATTTTGATACTTATTGTGTTAAGGAAAGTTTGAAGAAAATAATTTAATATTTAGAATCTAAACAAATATATTAAACGAGTGAGTTACGAAAAATGTAATATTCGGTGACCAAATGAAAAACCTAGCAATGTGATCATTATTGAGAATTTTTAAAAAATTAAAATTAATTATTCATTAAATTAATAAAAATAAGTTTAAGAAAACTTCTATAGTATCTTAATAGATACAGTATTTAGAGTGAGTCAAGTATTCATGGATACATATTTCATACTATATATTTAAAATTGTATTAAAAACAACTCAAAAATGTTTAATTAGTATCATACGTTGAGAAAAAAAAAAAGAATTGATACCATAGGATTGACTGTAGTTTAGAAATTAATAGTAACAATAAAGAATTCATATTAGACTATTAGTTTGATTAACAAAGGGAAAAAAGAGTATTTTAGAGAAATTATATAAAAGTTAGTTAAATAGGAATTTCAATAGACACGTAGGAATGACAATCAATACTCATTTCAATTAAATATGTACTCATCACCAATTATTTAGAATACTATTTACAAGGGTTAGCGCAATGATAAGCAAGTTGTGCTTCAATGAAGAGGTTTAAAGTTCATGTGAAGAAGACAATTATTAAGAAAATCTCTTAGTCGTAATAGTACCTAAGAAGTTAATCTCATGACAATACCTATAGAGAAACACTGGTCAAAGATAAAAAAAAGTTTACTAAGGGTACTAATATATACACAAAAATAAATGGTATCCATTATTGTATAAGAATATTAATAGAATTTAATTTTAATATACTATTAGTAAAAATACATTTTACACTTTACACCAATAATATGCTGCCATATCATTTACTTTTTTTTTTTGTATGAAAGAGGGCCAATGCCCCTAAACAACAACTACAATTCTAAGAAAAGAAATATCAATCATATCCTCAAGTAGAATCTTGTAACAACCATGAAGGAGAGCCTCCAAGACATGGAGACCAAAGGCAAACTCATGACAATGATTAGCTAGTCAGTCCACTACACGATTACCCTCCCTATACGCATGAGATATCCTAACAGTCCAAGTCGAGTCCAACATCAGGAGCCGAATAGAAGCCACAATAGCAGAACAAGGATGAGTAAGAAGGCACCCTTCCTTAATAATCTTTACAGCAATTTGAGAATCCACTTCCAACCATAAGTGAGTGATTCCCTTCTTCTTGGCTAAGTCAAAACCAGATAATATACCCCAAAGCTCAGCTTGTAAGACTAACGAGGACCCAAGATTACGCACAAATCCACTTACCCAAGTCCTAGAGGTATCATGAAATACTCCACCATAACCACTAACACAACTAACATGCAAACAAGATCCGTCAATATTAGCTTTGGTCCAGTTACTATGCGGGAAAATCCAACCAATAGTCTGTTGTATATATTAGTTTCTACCTGTAAGAGTAGCTAAAGTAGAGCTAGCCTGAGATGTTTCCTCCACCTTCTGCTAAACTATAAAGAACACACTTTGAACATCATCATTCCTATCACCAAAAACCACATGATTCCTATTAAGTCAAACAAGCCACATAGCAAAGCAAAAAATTAGATGCCAATTACCAATGTCCTACCTACCAAATCGATCAATAAGACCAGCATAAACCCAATCTCTAAGGTTAGAGTCGAAGAAGGAGTTCTAGCAAGAAGGCCTGACTAATCTAAGTCACAAGTCCCTAACTTTGACACAATCCTTAAGAGCATGAAGAGAGCTCTCAGGAGGTTGCCCACACCTCGGACAAAGAGCAGAAGAAGTAAGGTAGCAACGAATACGACCAAGATTAGTAAGCAAAGCATATTTAAGCAACAACCAAAGAAAGCACCTAATTTTTTGCGGGCCAGGCCAACGCCATATAGCCTTCTAAACATGATCATACGGGTTATGAACATAGTTGGTAATGGATGTATATGCTAGCTTAGTAATAAATTTGTCATCACTTGTACACGCCCAAGAAGGGCAATCTAGACCTAAGGAAGGTTGGGGAGCCAGAATACTGGCAATTTCAGAGCAAACTTGAAGGGGGGAGGAGGTACTAAAACAACCCAAAGTTCCACTACCCAGCAGCATCAACAAATTTAGTTATAATGGAATTCTTCATATAAACATGAATATCCAGTAACGCCACTTTCTCAAGGTTGGTGCCTGAGATAAGCCATGTGTCTTCCCAAAATCTCACTAATTGACCATTGTCAATGTTCCATCTTATCCCTACCTAGACCTTATCCCACACAGCACAAACACTTTTCCACACTAGAGATGAATCTTTGGCTCTACTAACTCGCAGGATAGCACCATCGGCACAATGATACTTAGTTTTCAAAAGTTGAATCCGAAGAGCATTAGGCTTACTAATCAATTGCCACTCCAACTTCATGACCAAGGCTTAATTAAAAAGTCATAGGTTCCTCAATCCCACACCACCTAAGGGCTTGGGCACACAAAGCTCGTGCCAAGCCACCAAATGACATTTACAGTCCCCATTTACGAATCCCCAAACAAAGCTCCTCGATAGCTTTTCCAACTCATCATAAGTGCTTTTTGGCAAGAGAGTTGTCTGCTTAGTATACGTAGGAAGAGCAGACAGAACAAACTAAGTGAGAGTAATTCTCTCAGCTAAATTTATGAATCTTACTAACAATGCATCAAAATTAATGTTTTGAAAATTGAATCAAATCGGCTAGTTCAACCATCGACTGGCCATGTTAGTGGTAAAAAAACTAGGAATGCTATCGAACCAAACGAATCGACATCAAATCAGAAAAATTTCTAAATCGCACAGATCAGAGTGGTTTTCCAAAATTTGGCTTCTTACTTCTCCTCCATCTCACCCATCGTCTCATTTTCAGCCATTGATCTAGCCTCCAGCGTCTACTCATCACTATCTTGCTGGCAGCTTGCTACCTCACACTGTCACGATCTAACTGACAACTCATCTGCCTTGCGCAGCTTACTATTCTTCAGGGATTGGATAACCATCTTCTTAAGTAGGAGAGAGAGAGAGAGAGAGAGAGGATGACCATCTCCTTACTTCATTGTTGTATTCAAGCACTATCCATAGGCTTTACTACAAGTAAGCAAAAGGAATTTAAAATAAAAAATAGAGTAAAATGTAAAAGATATAATAAAAAAATAAGATAAGGGAAAACATAACTGACTCTAGCATCACCAACAATTCCAATAGTCAATCTAGCAAAGAGTCCAGCATGGCCACAAGCAAGGCCAAATGACAAGTAGGCCTAGCCATCGAAGAGATAGTAAGATTTAGCCTTGGGGTTTATTTTAGTGCTATAACCAAGCCATAAATTCCCAACACACTAGCCATAACCATCGAGACAATGGATTTCATGACAAGCTCTGGCCTTATAACACCCATAGAAGCCACACCAACTCCACTCTTGGTCGTTCTATAAGTAGCTCCCATACCTATGATCAATTGAATCATCATCCTATGAAATCAAAGGCCTTAAACTTTAACTGATTCTCTTTTTTTTTTTAGTTTTATTATGTCCTTAAAATGTTATTGTTGTCAAAGTGATAAACTATTTTCTGAAATTCCATTGTTAGTCACTTATTGTTTTGAACCTAGTCCCATTTGAACTGTAATAGTTAAAAATTAATAGAAGGGTAAAGAAGGAAAATGCTAATCGAGTCAATTGTTATAAACTTAGCCAAGGCACAAAGGATGAGGCCTAGTTTGAGCATGGGGGCTTTTATGCTAAGAACTCTAATTTGTTATATGACTTGGAAGGCTTTGGGTAAAGAATGCTTCAGAGGCATCTCAGGTCTCGAGATTGGAAGCTTTGTGGTGGTTATAGGATAGGGATCACGAATCCCATGATGCCTAGGGTACAGTATCAGGGAAAGGCGCCCTAAATCATCCTATCTTATCCTATTCTTTAAATGACTAACAGCAAAATAAAACTCAACCTCTAAACACTCTAAAGATGACTCTTTGCACACAAAAATGGGTTGAATTGTGCTTCTTTTTTAATTTTCTGAAAACATATCTAAAACTTAAACAAGTTTTCTCAAGTATGATAACTTGGATAATGTGATCAGAGAGTTAGTGTAGAAGTTCAGAAAGCTTGAATGGAGATCTTGACTACAGAAAACACAAATATTAAAAACTTGATACTATTGAGTTCAGAAAAATCGCTAGAATGCTTTAAATGCTTCTCTTTGAGTTTGAACAACCTTCATTAAAATTTTAAGCACAGAAAATGATTTTCACAAACAATTCTCATTACTTAAAAGAACTTAGAATACCATAGCATTAAAGAGAAAGTCCATAAAGCAAAGAGAAAGGTAAGAGAAAGCTTTACATATTATTTTTCTACTGATTCGGACAAACTACTTGACTACTTTCAATTTTCAAGACTTAACCGAGATTTTTATATAACTAAGTAGTTTTCTTTCACCCTAACCTCTCCAAGCTAAGATTACAAGTATTATTTTCACACCTAGCTAATTCGGGATCACTCAGAAATCTCACAGACCATTGTTGAGTCAAGGTTACAAAGAGAACATGTGTTTGAGCTTGTGTTTAAATGCTCATACACTCACTGAGTGGATTACAACACTTAAGATCATAGCAAGAGAACTCTATTATAGGAGATATACAAAAGAATGTACAAATAGATTAACCATTCAAGTATCAGAAAGCAATATCATAGTAAACTGGTAAAGAATGGCAAGCAAGCACTTGTATAAAGAACTGATAGTGGAAATCCTGACTAAGCTCCCTGTAAAATCTTTAGTGTGATTCAAATACTTAAGCAAAGCCTACCATACTCTTATCACTAACAATAGTCTCATCAGTAAAAACTTTTCCTACTCCACTTTCGTTGCCAAATACCTAGCCTTGTCATCTTTCATTTTCGAAAGAAGTTTTCAATAACATTGGTTTCTGATGATAAATTATCACAGTCCCCCCATTGATCTAAGGCTACAATTCCTATTCCGAAAACACCTTCTAGATAACATCATAGCTTATGGTCCTTATAATGTCATATTCTATCTTCAAATGAGTCTTTTACACAACCCTGATTGGTTGATGCTATGGAATCTGTCCACAATAGTGGTCAAGGTTCTTCCTTTTCCTCATTGCAAGTACATCTCACTTGAGGAATACTTTGTAAAAGTAATGGATTTGGTGTTGATCCAATAACAAATGACTACAAGGTTGTAAGCATTGTGACGGGTGTGACATTTGGCATGAAAGAAGGTATATAACCTATTTCTCATGGAACATGGTTGATGTTACCATCTCTACTGATAATATATTTAATGCGTCATTTACTTCCTATTTGAATGGAGTTTATCATTGGCTGATTAAGTATGAAAATGAAAAATTGATCATTTGCTTTAACAAGAGCAACCATGTATTTTGGAAAATGAATTTGCCCCCAATTTCTCAAGGAGATACAAATGAGTTGCTTATGAATAGTAATGTTGTTATTCTCAATTATTCTATTACTTATATTAAGGAATACAAGTTTTCTTCTCTATTAGGAACTTATGTTAAGATTTGGGTAATGAATGAATACGGTGTTGAAGAGAGTTGGACTAAAATATTTAATATTGGACCTCATCTTGGACGGTGGAAGTTTTGGGGCTTTTTGGAAAAATGATAAGGGTCTTATAATAGGATAAGATTACAAACCATTGGTTTTATATAGTATCAATATCTAGCATCCAGTGAAGATAATTCATGTAGGAGTAATGCTTCATGCTTTTTGATATATGGAAAGTATTATTCCTTTGTCTGCCTTGGTTGAGGAGGAAGTTTAAATTACTGGTTTGCCTATATTCACGACATTTGAAAATGATTGTTGCATTGTAATAATTATTACATTAATTAGCTTATCTTTCATATGATAAGATATATGCTACTACCATAAACATTAGCTTAATTTTTATCTACTTTTGTGGATATTTTCTGCTTTATTTATGAATTCTTCAATTCATGCTTTCTTTCATCTAATATAAGTTTTGGAATGAAAATTTTCTCAAAAGTTAAAGTGAATAATGAAACAATTAGGGATAATTTTTGATATTGTAGAAACAAAGAAAAAGAAGATTTGAGAGTTATTTTTTCTTTTATATCTCTTGTCGTATATTTGAAATGCAAGGACAAAAGGAAATAAAAAGCTTAAGTTATTAAGAGGAAGTACGTGAATAATTTTTACATATTTTTAGCATGATGATTTGGTTCATTTGCATAAATCTAGTCATATGTCCAGTCTTCTATTTCCTTTGTAGACACAAATTTTTTTTTTTTGGGATGATACATAGATAAGGACATTCACTTATTTGTTTGCTCTTAGTCTTCTTCCACTCTCAAATTATGATCGACTTCAAAATCATGTTAATAACGTGGGGTAAGTTTAGAAACTGATCATCCAAATGATACAATATAAGGATATCATGCAACACTGTATGTAGCTTACTTGCTGATGATATATTATGATCATATGGACCTTGAACTTGATAAGTTTTCTTAAATCGCCCAATGCATTACCTTTTGGGAGTTAGCTTTTCTTGACTTCTAGCCTAGAAATTGGGGCATAGGTCCCTCATAACAAAAAAAAAATGCAATATCAGGCAAAGTCTGGAAATTTTAATTTCTTTGAGACTCTAGTAATCTAACTGAACAAAACAAAACAAATGGTTTGGTCTACTTTTCTAAGTGACAAATGGATTAAGGTAATTGATTAAAGGTAAATGATTTTTCAAATGCAGTAAAACTCATTTGAGTTTATGAAATATTACGTGCATTAGTATAATTCCCTTCAAAATAAATGGTTTGGTCTCATTTTCAAAGTAACAAATGGTTGTTGTGGCATCCTTAGAAGATACAAAGTCATTGTACACTCTACTGAGTCTAAGGTAGAGGAATGTTGGTTGGTGTCCTTGTAAGCAATAACATGGTGTGCATTGAAGAAAATCTTGAATAGTTGCTTGGAGACCATATATAGGTCATATGTTGTGGCTGAACTAGAATAAACTATTTGTGCAATCCTCTTAACCCTATCTCTTTTACTTTCAAGCACTCATATTTGTTTGTGTTATACTTTTGTAGTTTTAATTTTTGGTTTGGGCTAAATATGTTTTTAGTCCCTCTAAATATAGCGGTTTCTAGTTTTGGTCCCTCAATTTTTTTTTATGGTTTTGGTCCTTGTAATTTCAAAAATAAGTGAAATTATGTCTATTGCTATCACAAGTCTGTTAAGTGATGATGTGGCTAACGAAATTCCAAATCACACCTGCCACCTGTCATGTATAGCCCATATGGCATTAAACCACTTGCCATGTCACCTCCTCTCTTCTTCTTCTTTTACTTTCCTTTTTTGCCCTCTCTCTAGCCCTAGTTGCAGAGGACCATGACCAAAGAAACCCATAACAGGTGATGAAACTACCACTACCAAATACACACACACACACACACACTAGAGATAGGTATGCACACACACTAGAGAAACCAATAGATCCCCCATGAAGTAAGCACCATCAGCCAAACCCTCACCATCAACCCTATACAAACCCTCATCTCAGATGCACCACCCTTGCAACAAACTTGAAACGACACTACAGGCAGTTGTCCTCTAACCCATCAAGTTGTTGCATCATTATTATTGAAGATCAGAGTGTGAATCGTTCGATGTTGAAGGTTGGGTTATGGTTGAGGTGAGATTTAAAGGTGCGGTTATGGTTGAGGTAAGAGAGGGAGAGGTTTGTTGCGTTGCGCCCAAGAACAAGAAGGTGAATAAAAAATTTTGGACTTTCCATAAGAAACCATGCCAATGATGGAAGAATGTTGGACCATGGTTTATGTGGATTTGTCTTTGAGGTGAGAGAGAAATTGAGAGAGAAAAAGAGAGGAGAGGAGAGGAGAAAAGAGGAAGAAAAAGATGGGAGAGGGTGGGTGACATGGCAAATGGTAGTGATATGGCAAATGATAACAAATGGTGTAATGCCACGTGGCTCCATGTGGATAATGAAGGACATATGGCAAAGGTGGCCTGGATCGCCGTTAGCCACATCATCATTTAGCAGACTTAGGATAATGGCATGGACTGATTTCACTTACTTTTGAAATTATAGAGACCAAAACCATAAGAAACATTTTGAAAGGGCCAAAATCAAAATTCGTTATATTTAGAGAGACAAAAAATATATTTAAACCTTTTGATTTTTTTGTATTTGAACTCGAAGAATTAATTCACCCCCTCTTGGTGCTTTCACTTTGATACACCCTAACCATTTCCTAAGAATAAGATTTAAGTAGTAGTTTCCAAATACCCTCTTCTTGAGGGAAGAAACAATAAAATTGTAATTTATGTAAAAAGCAAGACACTTGACACTTCACTTTTTCTTATCAAATTCTACAACCACATTTGTCGAGTGTCTCCTAAGAGAACAATGTTTATGAGCAAACATGACAAACTATTTTATGACAAATCACAACCTTACATATAATTCAACACATTTCTTTTAACTTCTGGGTATATCAAATCCTAGGAACTCATCAGGTTCATCCAAGGCCCAATTAAAGTATGTGAAATATGGTGATGGTGGCACAATAGTATTGGATGATGAAACATGTGCACCTCTATGAAGTGTACTTTGGCTAAGAGACATCAATGATAGAACATCTTTTATATGAAGAACAAATGTTAAAGTAGCCAAAAAAGTCTATAAGGCTATATGTTATACACTATCATTAGCATCAAAGTCATCAACATAAGTATAAGATGAATCATCATTAGGCACTACTAATTCGTATTCAATAGTATGAAAAATTGCATTTCTAATGCAATCTTCATCATTGGTTGAAGAGAAACTTTTATTTGTTAGTTGAAAATAATAAAACTACATGGCACATCATTCATTATGCTTTTCTGTATTAAATCGTTCATCATATATACCATCATTGTTAGTTGAAAAGGCTAAACCAGTGTTAAGCTACTCATATTCTTAAAGTAATAACAAGATAAACATTCTCATGACTAAGAAAATGTTCATGGCAATTACCATTGTGAATTTCATATGGTAGATAAACATTATAATTCATCTATACTAACTTAAACATTATAATTCCTCTATACTATTTTAAACATTTCAAGTTCAAATTCATAATAACCTAAAGTGGCCCCATAATAAATAACTATTAGAAATCAACATTTGCTCGATGATTCATGTTTCGACTTGCAAGGAGAAGTATGGTTAATTATAGCATTGTTCGATTATAATAATAGAAGAAAAATATTTGATGAGAAACTAAATATTCACTAATATTTTCCTAATATTCAAATCAAAATGAACATTAATAATTTTCCCAATATTCTTACCATTTTCATGGTAAACATGACTATATCATTAAGGTAAAACATGAATATTTTATCAAAGCAACACCAGATCACTTTATAATAATAATGATACATCAAAGACACACAATTAAAGTTCAGCAACAACATATGGCACAATGTAGATCCACCTCGAGTTATAAATCAAATGCACCCTGGGTAGCTTTAACTAACACACAGTAACAAATTTCAATCTTTCGAGTACTAAGGCCGCTTGAGTGCTACATCTTTCACTCGAGTCTTGATCATGTCCCAAAGGATTTAAAAGATATTGTAGAACCAATCTTATCCCACATTTAAACAATAAAAGGCTAGTTTCACTACTATGCTCATTTGCTTAAGCCATGAGCTCACTTTGAATCTTGTGAACCAATACCATACTCTAATTTTTAAAAAAATATTACTTCTATAATAAAATTATAGAATTAAATCATCAAACAAATTCCATCCAATGAGCTAAAGTTTCTACAAATTACAATTTATATGCACTAAACTAAGATTTCTTGCCTCTACCATTGATTGGTCTGCATTAATTAGAGATTACAAAAAATAAAATAAAATAAATGTGATCAGCACCATGTTACCAACATTAGTAGCAATAGCAATAACATACTTAAGGCAACCCTATTAATATTTCAACAACTCTAGAAGAAAAAGAATCAAACAAACAAAAAGTTATTGAAAAACAAGTTTTTAATTATCATCAAAACCTTCATATACAAATTAAATTATGGGAGAAGTACTTTTTTTCTTGCCAAGGATAGATATCATGCTAAGACAATTCAATTTGAAAGATAAATGCAGCATGGAAAGAAGTTAAATTACTAGCTAAAAAAAATCAAATTCCACAATATTAAAGTGAACTTTCTAACCAGGTCTTATGCTTTATCCCAAGTGTCATAATTATTTTTTTTATTCAATAAATGAGGAAAAAGACCTATAAACAACACTAAGAAATATACGCCAAATCAGTGTACTTTTCTCCCGGTTGAGGAGAAAATTAAGAAGCTAGCAAATATTTTAGGGATTCTTTCTTTCTTCATTACCATGTAAGCCTTAAGTGTATTCAAGGAGCCTTATAATTGTGATTCCGAGTGAAAGACCTTCTCTTGCAGCTAAGCAGAAGATGATGATGATGTAAGCATTTGATGAAGAAAGGATCATACTATTAAGTTAGACTCTAGTATTACTAAATAAATTAATAGGAGTTATCAACAAGTATTGGTCCAAGAGAAAAGGATTTAAGTCCTTTAAGCTTGTGTTCTTGGGTTCGATCACATGATTCATGTATATGAAAATAACATCATTGGGAGGAATTTTCGATTAGGCATCTGACCATACCCTGAGAGATTAGTCTCTCATTTATCGGATGGATAGATACTTTAAGAAACAAAACAAAAATATTAGTAAAAGTTGCCCCCAAACCCATGCACTGTACTCTCTCTAAGTGTTATGGCCCAAACACTCTACCAACAGTATCATTAGGGAAAACTTTAGATTCGATATTGATAGTGCTTTGAGAGAATAATTTCAAGAAAAACTAACAAATCACATTAGAACTAGATATTTTGGGAAAAGACAAAAACAAAAATGAAAAGGAGTTTTTATACATGAATTCTGTCGCGCGTACTAGCACGATTTATAAACCAAAATCTTTCTATAAGACAAAAAGAGCAATAATTAAAAAAATAGTTTGAAAAATATATTTCAATAACTAATTTAGAAAGTGCATTATCTGCATATATTATATAAAAGACAGTCAATGTAAATTTCACTAATGACATCATATGGTAGTCATTGGTGAACTTTTTTTCTCTCTAATTTCCACTCTACTTTAATGAAGTTTTAAATGAGTAAAATTCTATTTTAGTCTCTGAAATTGTAACCACTGGTTACAATAGTTCCTAAAAATTTAAGAAATTGACAACTTAATCCCTAACTTTTCACTCTATCATTCAAATTAGTCTAGATGTTAACTACCAAGATAGACGCCTATGTGGCATATCAACCTCTTCCCTACTAAAAATGATGTCATTTTAGTCCTTGAAATTATAAATGTCAGTCATATCAGTCCTTTGATGTCCTAAAATTACACCATACTCACATCCTCCATTATAGGCTTATGATTCACCTGTAGAGGCTAGAGACTCTTCATATTTTCTTGAACAACTTTATAGGAATGATTCCAAACGCTTTAACTTTTTTGCTTCAACTTCAAGGCCTTCAGCTATGGTTAAAAAAATTAACAAGTGAGATTCCAAAATAGCTTGGGAAGCATAATAACCTTACTATATTAGACTTGTCCACCAACAACCTTTCAGGGAAAATCTTAGATAGCTTATGTGACACGGGCTATCTTTACAAACTCATCCTCTTCTCTAACTCTTTTGAAGGAGAAATCCCAAAAAGCTTAAGCTCTTGCAAAAGCTTACACGAAATGCATCTCCAAAACAACAAGCTTTCTGGGGAATTACCATCAGAATTAACCAAACTACCTCACTTGCCTTTGACGCAAGTTTATTCATCGACAACAACCTTTGTGATTGTGACAGTGATACTTCAAATGGTTTGCCACAATGCAAAAACGATCATAACCCAACTTGGTGGTTTATTCTACTATGTTTTCTTGTGGGGTTGACCGTATTCGTGTTGGTTGCTTTTCTCATCATTTTTGTCCGTAGAAAGAAGAATTTTGAACTAAGAAGAGTAGGGGTGTTCAAATCCAATCCAAATAAAAAAACAAACCAAAAAATCAAAAAATCAAACTGAAAAATCAAAATGCAATCAAAACCAAATAAGTTTGGATATTTTTTGTTTGATTTTTTTGAAAATCGATTGGATTGGATTGATTTTTGGTTTTGAAAATCAAAACCAATCTAATCCACTCCAAATCGATTAATATCATATAATGTATTTATTTGTTATTGAAATTATATTTTTACTTATAGTGGCTCTAATTTTTCAAATGCTTCTCTTACTTTACCTAATTAAATATTATTTTAGGCATATGAAATGAGTTATTTCTATTCTTTATTTCTTATTTTTATTTTTAATAGGCTAAATTACTTTTAATTTACAAAATTTCAAACTTAAAAAATTCTTGGTCAAAATTGATTAAACATATCCAATCCGACTTAAATCGGTTTGAATTGGATCGATTTTCATAATGTAATTAATCCAATCCAACCTGATGTACATAACATTGTTTGAATCAGTTGACTTTTTAACTCAAAACTGATCTAAACTAAATCGCGAACATTACTAGAGAAGAGTGGAGAATGAAGATGACACTTAGGAAATGTAACTTTTCGACACCAAGGCCTTGAAACGGATCACCATTAACGATGTTTTGTCATTAGCAAATGATGGAAACATCATTTCCAAAGGGAGGAACTAGGTCTCGTATGAAGGAAAGTGCATGGTCAATGACATGCAGTTCATGGTGAAAGAAATCAATGACACAAATTCACTTCCACTTAACTTTTGGGAAGACATGGTGGAGTCTGGTAAACTTCGGCACCTGAACATCATTAAGCTTATTGAAATATGTAGGTTTAGTAAAGGAGGGTACTTGGTGCATGAGTATTCTGAGGGAAAGACTTTGAGCTAAGTTATGAGGAATTTGAGTTGGGAATGACGGCGAAAAAATTGCCCTTGGGATTGCATAAGCACTGAAGTTCTTGGATTGTCATCATTCATCCACACTTTTGGTTGGCGAGTTATCACCAGAGAAGATAGTTTTGGCGGATGCCAAAGATGTGCCTCACCTAAAGTTGAGCCCTCCGGGATTGGCATGTATAAACGTTACAACAGCTAGGTAATTTTCTTCATATGCTTTTATGTTTCCACTTACAGAAAAGTTTTGCCATATTTGTGGGATCCTGGAAAAGAGATAGATTGCATGATGGGATACCTGCAAGAGATCATATCTACATTAGGAAATATTGGACATAGGGAACCTTATAACCAAACATAATTATAAAATAAAGCAAGTTGTCTTTTAGATATGAGATATATCTAAAGAGAGCATAGGGAAAGATCCTAGTTTTTGGGAAATTTTTGATACATCAAAGGACTGATATAATCGACACTTACAATTTCAGGGACTCGTTTTTGTTGGGGAAGAGGCTACTCTGTCACGTTGGCATCCATCTTGGCACTTAACATGCCACGTGAGCAAGCCTGTCAAGTTTAACTGACGCTAGTTGACGCCTAGACCAATTTGAATGACGGAAAGCACTGTCAAGGATTAATTAGTCAATTTCTTAAATTCAAGGATTATTGTGACTCGTGGTTATAATTTCAAGGATTAAAATAGAGGTTTACTCAATTTTAAATTATATAAATAAATAAATAATTATCAATTTAAAAATTACTATTCAAAATTTGAAACTTTGATAAAGGTTTAACATCAAAATTACATTTTTAATTATATATATTTTTAATTAATTAGTTAACCAAAACTTTGATGGAGCTTTTCAAAATTTAAATTTAAATTATCATCAAAAGTATCAAAAGAACTAAATAGCTTTATTATGTCAGAGATAATTCCAAATAGTTAATATAAATTATATGGATTTATTAATATATACTAACCCAAGATCCATTCGATTATAAGACATGTCATGTGAGGTTACCCACAAACTAATTAGCAAAATAAGTTCTTTTTGCTTAAATTCCTCTAATTTAGATAGATGAAGCTCCTAATACGCTTCAAATTTGTTTCTAGTAGATTTTTTTTAATGAAATATGTTCTCAATTAACTTTTTATACAAATCTAATATTGTGAATTATGAAGTAACATGTCATCATTAGAGACAAGCACTCAAAGACATCAAGTTTTATATTTTTATGCCAATTGTTTTAAATTTTTTTATGTCTTGAGATATTATTTATAGGCCAAATGCTTTATAATAATGTTAATTTTTTAGAGTTATATGATTTTTTCTTGAGATAAATAAACTAAAAAATAATTAATCTATTTTTTTTATATTGTTAGAAAGTAATTTATAGACAAATATCAAAAAAGTTGTGAGAAAGCATAAAAGAAAAGAAGATATATTATGAAAATTATTTTAGACATAATGATATAAAACTTAAGGATCAATCAACATAATATATAACAAAAAATTTAATCAAGAAAAAATGCAACAATATATTCTACTTTAATTTTATTTTATTATATTTCCCTAGATTGTTCAGGGTTAATTCTCAATATTCTCTTTTAATTTTATCCCAAATTAAATATTAAATTAATTTTCTAATTAATCAGAACCAATATTTAATAACTAGGATATATATATACATAAGTTGAAAATATTTTTATTAAAAATATTATATTATTTTAAGCAGGAAGAACAATTTTTAAGTTTACTTTATTTGTATTACTATTAATATTTTTTTATTTTTACTTTTCACTTTGTTTAGCTGTATATACTCATAAATGGAATTTTTTTAGTGCTATGTGCTATTTTTTTAAATCTTGTGTTATAATTACATAATCCAAAAATCATAGGTTATTAAGTAGTTACTCAAATTCACCTTCCCCATAAAGAGTGATTTTGGTACCCGGCAAAGCTAAGTTCCAACATGATCTTATTTTTGTTTCATAGTGGCGAAGTTATTGCCATTCCAACGATTATATTTTTTTTTCTCCATTTAGCTTTAATAATTAAATTCTATTGATCATATATAGGTTAATTCACATTGTTTGTTTGCGACTAAACTCTCGCTAAAAGCCTCTGACATTAAAGAAATATTTGCATAAAATTTATCTATATAGTTGTGTAGACTAAATTAATCAATATCTAAATAATTAGATAAATTTTTGTATCATAAACTTATTTTATATTAAAAATAACAATGTGTTATTTATTGATTAGTTTAGTCTATACAATTTATGTAACACCCACCGTAGGGTGTCACATTTATGTTACTTAATAACCCCCAAGTTCATATAAGGTGACGTTGTAATAAAAAGATAAGTCAATTTTTTTTTTGACGACCATAAAATAAACTTAGCGGAAAATAAAACATTATAGCAACCTTCCACATAGATTACATCATATACTTATTGCAAACGCGTCTTTGTTGGAATTATTTATTTTACTGACCCATGTCTCAAACTAAAACACACTTAAATAAATTACACACATAGTTCATATCGAGTTCAAACTTGCCCAAGTTTAACTAAGCAGCGGACCCCTCAGATGGGTCCTCCTCGGGTTCCTCAGCAGGTAGGAATCCGTTATGACGAGTAGCCCTACGGACAGGTGTCCGGGCTGACGATACTATACTGATTTCCGTTGGGACATAATTCTGGTGTCCCAGTGTCGCCTGATATGCAACGGAAATTCAACATGAACTAAGATAGTTACACAGAAAAACGGATCTCTACGAAACAGTCTGCTAATGCTAACAATCAGATATCCCTCATAAATAAGTCCTCGCTCATCGGGACTTGTCCTCCATTCTTCAGCTCCTCCGTGAAATTGTAGACGTACATATCCGAAGAAACTGGCTCTTGTCGTCATCCTGCCAGAATTCGACGTTCCCAGCCGTGAGAAGTAATTCTTCTTCTGCTTCTTGTACCGTTTCTTTCTCAACGTCTTCACCCAATTATCAATACAATATACGAGATATACATACAAAGAGGTGAGATTATCTCACGCCAATACAAGCATGATAGTACGAGAGATAATACAAACAACACATCATGCAAAATATCATATCATGATCACAATTATACCATCATCATAGTGCAAAATAATAATTACCATTGTGCCACTATCTTTGTTTAAATCATACAACAATTACAACAACACCATCATATAAATATAGATGCTCGATTTCATGCATGCATACATAGACTCAATGCCCTACTCCATGGAGCTAATACTCAAGTCGGAGAAATTGATCGAAAAGAGCTGCTTGGTATTTCGTGCTTCAGCACCAAGTGCTTATAATTATATCTTGCACATCTAGCACATACACAACAGTCTTTGTCAGATCTTGATTAAGAATAATGTCTCGGTCCAGATCACCAGTGTGTTGCATCGGTCTAACCCACGGTACAGAAGAGCTACCAACTGCCCATTGTGAGCAACCCGCACCCCGATGCCCCCAAGGTCCATAAGTGACCTACACTACGCGTATCGCACCCACTCAAGAGGTGTACGTTTCTCCTAGGCAATTAGTCATATCCAGTCCATCGGACCATTTTCAATGCATGTGTAATGCACCAATTACCAACCAAAGGTAAATCACATAATTTCTCATACAAAGTTCAAATACTATTTTACGTTCGTAAAATGGATTTATGCCAATTATAGGCAAATTGCTCAGTTTCTTGTACAATATTCACATACTGATTTTTAACCGTAAAGTTTTCTTGTAATTAATTAAGCAACATTATATTATGGTATTTTTATCATTCACAAAATATTTTTGTCACATTTTTACGGTCACGTAATATTTTATTACGTAAACAATGATTTGTAACATTTCTATTACATTTAAAAATTGCATAATAATTTTTTTTTACTGTATTCTAAAATACGTAAAAATATTCTTTCATTTTTAAATCGCATAGCGATTTTTCTACAACATTTCGATCGTGTAAAATGATTAAATGCTTTAAAAATTACGTAGAAATATTTTAACATTTTTTTAATCGTGTAATTTAAAAATTACGTTTTTGAGCTACATAAATCAATTTTCATCGTTTCTACACTTCGTAAAAATATTACTTAACTTTGAAATATTATTTTGGGCTTTTCTTAATATAATATAATCTCTCACCTCATTTCATTCCTATTTTTTTTTTTAAATATTCCTTTTCCGTAATATAATTACTAAAAATTTCATTTTACTAATTTGATCTTGTAAAATCTCATCTTGTTAATTTAATTACTATTTTTAACTTAAAATATCATATCATTTTCCAAAGCTTAAAAATTAAATTATCCTTAAATAAATTTAAGTTACAAACGTTTTCTAAATCACTTCTAAAAATTTATTCTCTTAAAATAATTTGATGTTCACCACTTTTAAATTTTCTTTTTCTTTATTTTACTAAAAATCCTTTCTCAACCAATTGATAACACTTGAATTTCCCTTTTAAAATCCTTCTATGGAAATTCTTATATTTTATAACATCAAAACATTTTTTCTAAGTTTATCAAAACCTTATAAATGGTCTTTGGAACCATCAAATATTTTTCTTTGAAACATCTAAGTTCAAATCTTGTTTTATACACAAATTATTTTACTAAAACTCCATACTAAAAACCGTGAGCATCATTGTTTGGAATAACAACCCTTTTTATTATTATTATTTTTTTTTCTAAAATCATTCAATTTCATCCTTCTTGAAAATCTAATTTTGTAAACACCAAGTTGGTTGGTGTCTTGGCTGAAATTTTCTTAAGTCTAAGGACTAAAAAAATCAAGTTCATTGTTCTTGAAAATTTTCAATAGAAACCTTAGTTTTAGAGCCAAAACCGTGAGCTTCCTATGACCTTTGAAGCCATAATTTCTTGTTTCCAACATACATTCCATCATAATATATTTAACATATATCATCATGCATATTATAAGCATACCATATAAACAAGTAAAAATCATACTAAGCATGCATACACAATTAATTCATGCAAAGCATATCAAGCATAAACAAAATAATTAAAAACACATAACACAAATAATTTATTACATGACCATGGATATGAATCCTCACATGGATTCATCATCCATCAAATATAACCATCTCTCACCACCATGCTTGGTTGGTGAGATAAATCTCCCTCTTACCTCTTGAAGAACTCCAAAAGCTCCTTGCTTTGAATTTAGAACAAAATCTCCTCCAACAAAAGTCTCTTGAACATAGAACAAATACAAGAAAATTAGTATATTGAACTTGATTAAGAGGAACCATGGATCAAACATGGTTTAGAACATGAAAAAGAAAAGAATAAAAGAAGTTTTCTTACTCTTCACCAACAAGAGCTCTAAAACTTGATCTTAGAAAAAGTCCTTCAAGATGTAAGAATTTGAGAAAATTCTCAACAAGAAAGTTGTTTAGAACAAGGTGATGATTTAAGAAACTAGATTGTATGAAATTAAAGAGTGATGGAGTGTGAAGAGGAGTGCTTGGCCGAATGCTTCACTAAGGAGAGGAAATAGAGTTTTTCTCTTCGGTTGGTTTTTGGAACTTAGAGAAAATGAAGAAATGAAGAATGTGAAGTGTGTAAATGAAATAATTTGGCATCCTAACTATGCATGACCGTGGACTTCATGAAGAGAAATGCCAAAATGGAGTTTTGAAAAGCATGCACATTAATTGATCAATAGTAACTTGTCTTCTCCTTTTTCTTTGGCCTAAAAAGGCTATGTTAGCTTTGTCTCCCATTCTCCTTGCTCTTCAAAAACCGCCCCCTCCTTGCATGATTCATGCAATTTGTCATCTTTTCTATCAATTATATGAAGCATTCCTAACCATTGATTCATTCAATGGTTAGGATTTAAGTAGATTTTGATTTTTGAAGACAAAATCTGCCCATTGGATCTTTCTTCTTTAAATCCTAGCCATTAGATGTGTCTCCAAATGAAAGGTCAAGATTGCATCTTCAAACTTTACATCCAAGGGTCCAAAATGGTTGTAGAAATTTTTTGATGACCAATTCTCCACCATTGATTTAAATCCAAATCCAATGGTCATTAATGATCCATCTCCACCATTGATTTATTTTACATTCAAGGGTTGATAATGGTCATAGTCCTTTATAAGATTAAATCTCTACCATTGATTTAATTTCCATCCAACGGTTATAATTGATCCTATTTACTTTTAAGATCAAATCTCCACCGTTGATTAAATCAAGATTAAATTTCCAATGGTAATTAAATTAATGGTGGATATCCAATCCGCTAATATTAACTTAATAATATAAAATATTATTTTGATTCACTGTAACCCCACAAAACATACATTTACTGTATTTTTACCGTCACAGTAAATAAATACAATAAAAAATACAGAAAAGAAATTTTCTAAAAGCTGTTTTCGGATTCAGGTTTAGTAAGATCCCTGTCTCCGTCTAAACAGTACAAATTTTTCTATGCGTAGAAAAATTTTCACTTTTGAGACCCACTGGGCCCACGTATGGCCACCTGAGCCCACAAACACCTGGGGCCCACAAATAGTAAAAAAATCAAAATCACACATAAAATCACAAAAATTAGAAAATTCACAAATATCAAATCGATTACGTAAGTTAATTAAGACCAAGCAATAAAAATTAATTTACGTAAATTTTTTCATCCAAAAATTATTATTTTCCGACACGGAACAAATCACTCAAAATGACCAAATATGCGAGACAGAATATTCAAAATAATTTTGCGGTGCACGTAAATCACTAAATAGTAGAATTCATTAGCTTGTCAAAATTACTTATTTAATACATGAAAGTTTGGGGTGTTACAATTCTCCTCTACAAAAGTTTCGTCCTCGAAACTTGACGAACTTGACTTCATATCCTTAAAATAAAAAGGGATCTTTGTTCTTTTATCTTTTCTTCTAGTTCCCATGTAGCTTCCCCGCTTACATCATCCCAAATAATTTTAACCAATGAAATTTCCTTACCTCGAAGTTGCTTTGTCTTTCGATCCTCAATCTTTACTGGAACAGTGTCATAAGTTAAATTTTCCTTCAGCTGTACTGTGTCTGGCTTGATAACATGAGTAGGATCAGAAATATATTTTCGTAGTTGTGATACGTGAAATACATTGTGAAGGTTTGACAGAAAAGGTGGTAATGCAATCTGATATGCCACCGGACCTACCCGACGTAAAATCTGATATGGTCCGATAAACTTTGGAGTGAGCTTCTTGGACTTAAGCACTCGTCCAACACCCGTCATAGGCGTCACTCGCAAAAATACATGGTCACCTTGTTCAAATTCAATAGATTTTCTCCTTTTATCAGCATAGCTCTTTTGCCGAGTTTGACTCATTCTCATTTTATCTTGAATCATCTTAACTTTCTCAGTTGTCTGTTGAACAATCTCTGGTCCTAATATAGCACTTTCACCGTCTTGATACCAACATAACGGTGTTCTACATCGTCTTCCATATAATGCCTCATAGGGTGCCATCCCTATACTTGAATGGAAACTGTTATTGTATGTGAATTCTATCAATGGTAAGAATTCATCCCAGCCTCCAGTTTGTTCCAGTACACAAGCTCTCAACAAGTCTTCTAACGATTGAATCGTCCTTTCTGACTGACCATCAGTTTGTGGATGGTAAGCAGAACTTAGACGTAACTTTGTTCCCATCGCTTCTTGAAAACTATCCCAAAATCTCGATGTAAACCTTGGATCTCGATCCGAAATGATACTGGATGGTACACCATGAAGTCTAACAATTTCACTGATGTACACCTGAGCCAACTTTTCCATTGAGTATTTAATATTAATCGGTAAAAAGTGAACTGACTTAGTAAGCCAATCAACAATTACCCAAATAGCATCATGACCCTTCCGAGTCTTTGGTAGTCCCATCACAAAATCCATTGCTATGTCATCCCATTTCCATTCGGGAATAGGCAAAGGTTGCAACATTCCCGAAGGTCTTTGATGTTCCACCTTAGCCTTCTGACAGACTAAACAGGATGATACATACTCTGCAACATCTTTCTTCATTCCTTGCCACCAATATAATTGTTTTAAATCTTGATACATCTTTGTGGCTCCTGGATGCATACTCAGTTTACTCCTGTGAGCTTCCTCCAAAATCAATCTTTTAAGATTTGGATCATTTGGCACACAAACTCTTCCTTGAAACTTCAAAATTCCATTAACACCTTCGCTAAAATCCAACACTGCCCCTTGACTCTTTGCTTCTTTTGCTTCTTGCAAATATTGGTCACTGTTTTGTCCTTCACGGATTCTATCCATCAAATCATTTGAAATGGTGATCATATTTAAACACATCTTGCCCGGCGTCAATTTTACAGATAATCGCATATCCCAAAATTCTTCTATCAACTCCTTTTCTTTGATCATCATAACAGAAGCACTAAGTATTTTTCTACTCAACGCATCCGCTACGACATTCGCCTTTCCGGGATGATACTGCAATTGAAAATCATAATCTTTCAGAAACTCTAACCAACGCCTCTGTCTCATGTTCAACTCTTTTTGGTCAAACAAGTACTTCAAGCTTTTATGATAACTAAAAACAGTGAACGTAGCTCCATAAAGAAAATGTCTCCATACTTTCAACGCAAACACCACAGCTTCCAACTCCAAATCATGAGTCGGATAATTCTTCTCATGATTTTTCAACTGTCTTGAAGCATAAGCTACCACATTACGATTTTGCATAAGTACACCACCCAATCCTTGGTATGAAGCATCACAATATACCTCGAAAGGTTCATTTGGATCAGGTAAAATCAACACTGGTGAAGTAGTCAATCGTCTTTTCAATTCTTCAAAACTTTCTTCGCATGCATCAGTCTACACGAACGGTTGATTCTTTCGTGTAAGTTGGCTAAGAGGTCCTACAATCTTTGAAAACCCCTTAATGAAACGTCTATAATAACCAGCTAATCCGACAAAACTACGGATTTACATTGCTGATCTTTGGTCTTTCCCATTCCAAAACTGTCTTCACCTTTGAAGCATCAACTTCAATTCCTTTCTCCGATATCACGTGTCCCAAAAATTGAACTTCATTCAACCAAAATTCACATTTGGACAACTTGGCATACATCTTATTCTCCTTTAGAATCTGGAGAACCACCCTGAGATGTTCAGCATGTTCCTCCTGACTTTGAGAATAAATTAAAATGTCATATATAAAGACAACAACAAACTTATCCAAGTATGAACAAAAAATTCTGTTCATGAAGTCCATGAATATGGCTGGTGCATTTGTCACACCAAACGGCATCACTAAATATTCATAATGCCCATAACGAGTTCGAAAAGCTGTTTTGGGAATATCCTCCACTTGAGTAGCCGTTAGGAATCTAAGATCCTTAGCCTCAGGAAACACTAATGTCTTATTCGAACAATCAATTAGGATATGGTTAGAAGACAACCAATCCATTCCCAAGATTACATTAATCTTGGAAAGAGGCAAACAGATCAAGTCCACATAAAAGATTCTATTCCTAACACAGACAGGACAATTCAGGCATACTGTTGATGTAACTACAGACTTATCAGTAGGAGTAGCAACATTCAGATCATATGGCAATGCAGACATAGTTAATCCCAAACGCTCAACACAATCACATGCAATGAAAGAATGTGTTGCTCCTGAATCATAGAGTATGGTTAAAGGATTACCTCCAATAGTACCCTCCTCCATTATCAAGTCCTCGATTTAGACTACTTCTCCGCTCATTGTATAGACACGACCACCTGCCTGTGGCCTTGCAGTACGAACATTTCCCACAGAGGATTCCTTCCTTATCTGATCACAGTCTTTAGAGAAATGTCCATGTTGTCCACACTTAAAACAAACAACCTCCTTATGTTGACAATTTTTCGTGAGATGGTCCTTCCCACATTTGAAACATCGAATAGGAGTCCCAGCTTGACTTGCCTTATTGCCGCTAGAACTTCCACCCACAAATTGCTTCTTAGTCTGACTTCCTGCAGGTTTCATATATGGCTTTTGCTGAGAGCGACTTGCTTGAGTACTCTTTCCTTTTTGGAACTTTACAGGTCCAAAATTCTTATTTCTTGCCGCTCGTTGATGATCAATCTTTTCAATTTTACGACATTTTTCAATCAAAGTTGGAAATTGATTAATCTCCAACATCGATACAACTCTATTTATATCCAGCTTTAATCCTTCTTCAAATTTCCTGCATTTCCAGCCCTCATCTGGATTCATCTGCAAATATCTCGAAAACTGAGACAGACTTTCAAATTTTGTCGCATACTCACTTACGGACATCAATCCTTGTCGTAAGCTCAGAAATTTCGTTTCCTTCATATGCCTCACACTTGCTGGAAAATATTTCTCCAGAAACTTTTGCTTAAAAACTTGCCATGTCACCATCCTTCCTTCAGCTTCCAACAGTCTTCTAGCTCCTGTCCACCAACGTTCACCATCTCCTACCAGCATAAACGTTGCCAGCGTAAGCTTCCATTCATCAGCACAACCCATACCATCAAATATCTTTTCAAGTTCTTGGATCCAAAGTTCAGCTTTCTCCGGATCAAACTCTCCACGAAATTTCGGTGGATTATTCCTTCGAAACTCAGACAAACTGTGCACATTTTCATTAGCCCGTTGATTTTGTTGTGCAACCACTTCCGTCATTCTCTGCATTCCGCTACAAATTATGACCATGTTCCCATTACCATTCCCATTATCGCTCCCATTAAGCTCCATATCTGAGCCATTATTTCCACGTCCACGTCCTCGTCCTCGTTCAGACATTACTTTCTTCACTCAAACTGGATAATACAAAGAAAGTAAGGTCAATCTTCAACAATATTGTTTTCTTCTCAGAAAATAATAACAGAGAATTTTTAAACAATATTATTTTCTTTTCAGAAAACAATAACAGAGAATCACACAACACAAACAAGACAGACCTAACCACAACCCCGAAAGACTCAAACTTGGGCTCTGATACCAACTAATGTAACACCCACCGGGTGTCACATTTATGTTACTTAATAACCCCCAAGTTCATATAAGGTGACGTTGTAATAAAAAGATAAGTCAATTTTTTTTTTGACGACCATAAAATAAACTTAGCGGAAAATAAAACATTATAGCAACCTCACACATAGATTACATCATATACTTATTGCAAACGCATATTGTTGGAATTATTTATTTTACTGACCCATGTCTCAAACTAAAACACACTTAAATAAATTACACACATAGTTCATATCAGAGTTCAAACTTGCCCAAGTTTAACTAAGCAGCGGACCCCTCAGATGGGTCCTCCTCGGGTTACTCAGCAGGTAGGAATCCGTTATGACGAGTAGCCCTACGGACAGGTGTCCGGGCTGACGATACTATACTGATTTCCGTTGGGACATAATTCCTGATGTCCCAGTGTCACCTGATATGCAACGGAAATTCAACATGAACTAAGATAGTTACACAGAAAAATGGATCTCTATGAAACAGTCTGCTAATGCTAACAGTCAGATATCCCTCATAAATAAGTCCTCGCTCATCGGGACTTGTCCTCCATTCTTCAGCTCCTCCGTGAAATTGTAGACGTACATATCCGAAGAAAGCGGCTCTTGTCGTCATATGTCGAAGTCGGCGTTCCCGTGAGAAGTAATTCTTCTTCGCTTCTTGTACCGTTTCTTTCTCAACGTCTTCACCCAATTATCAATACAATATACGAGATATACATACAAAGAGGTGAGATTATCTACGCCAATACAAGCATGATAGTACAGAGATAATACAAACAACACATCATGCAAAATATCATATCATGATCACAATTATACCATCATCATAGTGCAAAATAATAATTACCATTGTGCCACTATCCTTTGTTTAAATCATACAACAATTACAACAACACTATCATATAAATATAGATGCTCGGTTTCATGCATGCGTACATAGACTCAATGCCCTACTCCATGGAGCTAATACTCAAGTCGGAGAAATTGATCGAAAAGAGTCGGGCGATATTTCGTGCTTGCACAAGTGCTTATAATTATATCTTGCACATCTAGCACATACACAATGTCTTTGTCGATCTTGATTAAGAATAGTGTCTCGATCCGGATCACCGGTGTGTTGCATCGGTCTAACCCACTGTACGAGAAGAGCTACCAACTACCCATTGTGAGCAACCCGCACCCCGATGCCCCCAAGGTCCATAAGTGACCTACACTACGCGTATCGCACCCACTCAAGAGGTGTACGTTTCTCCTAGGCAATTAGCCATATCCAGTCCATCGGACCATTTTCAATGCATGTGTAATGCACCAATTACCAACCAAAGGTAAATCACATAATTTCTCATACAAAGTTCAAATACTATTTTACGTTCGTAAAATGGATTTATGCCAATTATAGGCAAATTGCTCAGTTTCTTGTACAATATTCACATACTGATTTTTAACCGTAAAGTTTATGTATAATTAACAGCAACATTATATTATGGTATTTTTATCATTCACAAAATATTTTTGTCACATTTTTATGGTCACGTAATATTTTATTACGTAAACAATGATTTGTAACATTTCTATTACATTTAAAAATTGCATAATAATTTTTTACTGTATTCTAAAATACGTAAAAATATTCTTTCATTTTTAAATCGCATAGCGATTTTTCTACAATATTTCGATCGTGTAAAATGATTAAATGCTTTAAAAATTACGTAGAAATATTTTAACATTTTTTTAATCGTGTAATTTAAAAATTACGTTTTTGAGCTACATAAATCAATTTTCATCGTTTCTACACTTCGTAAAAATATTACTTAACTTTGAAATATTATTTTGGGCTTTTCTTAATATAATATAATCTCTCACCTCATTTCATTCCTATTTTTTTTTAAATATTCCTTTTCCGTAATATAATTACTAAAAATTTCATTTTACTAATTTGATCTTGTAAAATCTCATCTTGTTAATTTAATTACTATTTTTAACTTAAAATATCATATCATTTTCCAAAGCTTAAAAATTAAATTATCCTTAAATAAATTTAAGTTACAAACGTTTTCTAAATCACTTCTAAAAATTTATTCTTTTAAAATAATTTGATGTTCACCACTTTTAAATTTTCTTTTTCTTTATTTTACTAAAAATCCTTTCTCAACCAATTGATAACACTTGAATTTCCCTTTTAAAATCCTTCTATGGAAATTCTTATATTTTATAACATCAAAACATTTTTTCTAAGTTTATCAAAACCTTATAAATGGTCTTTGGAACCATCAAATATTTTTCTTTGAAACATCTAAGTTCAAATCTTGTTTTATACACAAATTATTTTACTAAAACTCCATACTAAAAACCGTGAGCATCATTGTTTGGAATAACAACCCTTTTTATTATTATTATTTTTTTTTCTAAAATCATTCAATTTCATCCTTCTTGAAAATCTAATTTTGTAAACACCAAGTTGGTTGGTGTCTTGGCTGAAATTTTCTTAAGTCTAAGGACTAAAAAAATCAAGTTCATTGTTCTTGAAAATTTTCAATAGAAACCTTAGTTTTTGAGAGCCAAAACCGTGAGCTTCCTATGACCTTTGAAGCCATAATTTCTTGTTTCCAACATACATTCCATCATAATATATTTAACATATATCATCATGCATATTATAAGCATACCATATAAACAAGTAAAAATCATACTAAGCATGCATACACAATTAATTCATGCAAAGCATATCAAGCATAAACAAAATAATTAAAAACACATAACACAAATAATTTATTACATGACCATGGATATGAATCCTCACATGGATTCATCATCCATCAAATATAACCATCTCTCACCACCATGCTTGGTTGGTGAGATAAATCTCCTTCTTACCTCTTGAAGAATTCCAAAAGCTCCTTGCTTTGAATTTAGAACAAAATCTCCTCCAACAAAAGTCTCTTGAACATAGAACAAATACAAGAAAATTAGTATATTGAACTTGATTAAGAGGAACCATGGATCAAACATGGTTTAGAACATGAAAAAGAAAAGAATAAAAGAAGTTTTCTTACTCTTCACCAACAAGAGCTCTAAAACTTGATCTTAGAAAAAGTCCTTCAAGATGTAAGAATTTGAGAAAATTCTCAACAAGAAAGTTGTTTAGAACAAGGTGATGATTTAAGAAACTAGGTTGTATGAAATTAAAGAGTGATGGAGTGTGAAGAGGAGTGCTTGGCCGAATGCTTCACTAAGGAGAGGAAATAGAGTTTTTCTCTTCGGTTGGTTTTTGGAACTTAGAGAAAATGAAGAAATGAAGAATGTGAAGTGTGTAAATGAAATAATTTGGCATCCTAACTATGCATGACCGTGGACTTCATGGAGAGAAATGCCAAAATGGAGTTTTGAAAAGCATGCACATTAATTGATCAATAGTAACTTGTCTTCTCCTTTTTCTTTGGCCTAAAAAGGCTATGTTAGCTTTGTCTCCCATTCTCCTTGCTCTTCAAAAACCGCCCTCCTTGCATGATTCATGCAATTTGTCATCTTTTCTATCAATTATATGAAGCATTCCTAACCATTGATTCATTCAATGGTTAGGATTTAAGTAGATTTTGATTTTTAGAAGACAAAATCTAAGCCATTGGATCTTTCTTCTTTAAATCCTAGCCATTAGATGTGTCTCCAAATGAAAGGTCAAGATTGCATCTTCAAACTTTACATCCAAGGGTCCAAAATGGTTGTAGAAATTTTTTGATGACCAATTCTCCACCATTGATTTAAATCCAAATCCAATGGTCATTAATGATCCATCTCCACCATTGATTTATTTTACATCCAAGGGTTGATAATGGTCATAGTCCTTTATAAGATTAAATCTCTACCATTGATTTAATTTCCATCCAACGGTTATAATTGATCCTATTTACTTTTAAGATCAAATCTCCACCGTTGATTAAATCAAGATTAAATTTTCAATGGTAATTAAATTAATGGTGGATATCCAATCCGCCAATATTAACTTAATAATATAAAATATTATTTTGATTCATCAGTAACCCCAATAAAACATACATTTATTGTATTTTTACCGTCACGATAAATAAATACAATAAAAAATACGATAAAAGAAATTTTCTAAAACTGTTTTCGGATTCGAGGTTTAGTAAGATCCCCTGTCTCGTCTAAACAGTACAAATTTTTCTATGCGTAGAAAAATTTTCACTTTATGGACCCACTGAGCTCACGTATGGCCACTGGGCCCACAAACACCTGGGGCCCACAAATAGTAAAAAATCAAAATCACACATAAAATCACAAAAATTAGAAAATTCACAAATATCAAATCGATTACGTAAGTTAATTAAGACCAAGCAATAAAAATTAATTTACGTAAATTTTTTCCGGTCCGAAAATTATTATTTTCCTGACACGGAACAAATCACTCAAAATGACCAAATATACAGATGGAATATTCAAAATAATTTTATAGTGCACAGAAATCACTAAACAGTAGAATTCTATTAACTGTCAAAATTACTTATTTAATACATAGAAAGTTTGGGGTGTTACAATTTATATAGACAAAGTTTATCTAAATATTTCTCTTGAAATTAGGTGACTTTGAAATGAAATAGCATTTTTTTTTCTTTAAATCTTCTTATACTTAAAAAAATATTATGATAAGTCTTCTTTTTAGCTGGATAAGTCAAATTTTTTAAATGAACTAATAAAGTACGATTAAATGATAATATAAATAAATTTTGTCGAAAAAGTTGATCAAAATTAAATTCTATATTTTAACTTAAGCGTTAAATTTCTTTATATGGATCCACTTTGTTTACACCAGCTAATGTGTTGAAGAATCAATTATCTATAATGTTAGCGTAGCACTAGCAGTAGTCAGTGAGTAGCATATCCTAGTCTCATTTAGGAGTGTATATATCAAAAGTTAGAGCAAAAAAAAAAAGACAAAAAAGGTGTATAACAGCATTAAATCGGTTTGGATTATATCGATTTTCATAATGTAATCAATCCAATCCAATTCAACCCAATGTACATAACATCATATGGATCAATTAGTTTTTTGACTCAAAATTGATACAAACCGAACTGTGAACACCCCTAGAGAAAAGTGAAGAATAAAGATAGCACCTGGGAAATGCGACTTTTTGACACCAAGGCCTTGAAATGGATCACCATTAACTATGTTTTGTCATCAACAAAAGATAGAAACATCATTTGAAAAGGGAGGAACTAGGTCTCGTACGAAGGGAAGTGCATGGCCAATGACATGCAGTTCGTGGTGAAAGAAATTAGTGACATAGATTCACTTTCTCTTAGGTTTTGGGAAGACAAGCTGGAGTCGGGTAAGCTTTGGCACCCAAACATCGTTAAGCTGATTGGAATATGTAGGTTTGGTAAAGGAGGGTACTTGGTGTATGAGTATTTCGAGGGAAAGATTTTGAGCCAAGTTTTGAGGAATTTGAGTTAGGAGTGATAGTGAAAAATTGCCCTTGGGATTGCATAAGCATTGAAGTTCTTGCATTGTCATTGTTCATCCACACTTTTGGTTGGCGAGTTATCACCAGAGAATATAGTTTTGGTGGACGCCAAAGACGTGCCTCACCTGAAGTTGAGTCTTCTGGGAATGGCATGTATAAACTTTACAACAACTAGGTAATTTTCTCCACAGGTTTTTATGTTTCCACTTACAGAAAAGTTTTGCCATATTTGTGGGATCCTAACAAAGAGAAAGATTGCATGCTGGGATGCCTGCAAGAGATCATATCTACATTAGGAAATATTGGACATAGGGAACCTTATAACCAAACATAATTATAAAATAAAGCAAGTTGTCTTCTAGATATGAGATGTATCTGGAGAGAGGATGGAGAAAGATCCTGACGTATGGGGAAATTTTGGGATGTCAAAGGATTGATATGACCGATACTTACAATTTTAGGGACTAAAATGGCTCCATTCTTGGTGGGGAAGAAGCTGCCCTACCATGTAGGCATCATCTTGACACTTAACGTGCCATATGAGCATGTCTGTCATGTTTAATTGACGCTAGTTGATGCCTGACCCAATTTGAATGACAGAGTGTAATGTCAGGGATTAATTAATCAATTTCTTAAATTGAAGAACTATTGTGACCCGTGGTTATAGTTCCAGGGGCTAAAATGGAGGCTTACTTAGTTTTAAATTATCTAAATAAATAAATAATTATCAATTTAAAAATTACTATTCAAAATTTGAAACTTTGATAGAGATTTAACATCAAAATTACATTTTTTTAATTACATATATTTTTAATTATTTAGTTAACTAATTATAAAAACTTTGATGGAGCTTTTCAAAATTTAAATTTAAATTATCACCAAAAGTATCAAAAGAACTAAAGAGCTTTATCATGATGAATTTATCAATATATACTAACACATAATCCATTCGATTATAGGACATGCCCTGTGAGGTTACCAACAAACTAGCTAGCAAAATGAACTCTTTTTGCTTAAACTCCTCAAATTTAGGTAGATGAGGCCCCAACTATGCTTTAGGTTTGTTTCTAGTAGATTTTTTTTTTAATAAAATTGTTCTCAATTAACTTCTTATGTAGGATCCAGTATTGTGAACTATGAAGTAACATGTCATTATTAGAGACAAGTACTCAAAGACGTCAAGTTTTATATTTTTATGCCAATTGTTTTAATTTTTTTGACGTCTTGAGATACTATTGATATTCCAAATGCTTTTACAATAATGTTAATTCTTTTAGAGTTATATGATTTTTTCTTGAGATAAATAAATTAAAAAATAAATAATCTATTTTTTATATTGTTAAATTATAGTAAATAACAAATTATAATTTAAAAAATATTCACATTTAATTTAACAAATTCGTGCATCACACGAGTTATAAAACTAGTTTGTGTAAAAAAATCTTGATCAAGGTGGATGGGAAAGTAATTTATAGACAAATATAAAAAAGTTGTGAGAAAACATAAAAGGAAAGAAAATATCTTATGAAAATTATTTTAGACATAATAATACAAAACTTAAGCATCAATCAACATAATATATAACAAAAAGTTTAATCAAGAAACAATGCAACAATATATTCTACTTTAATTTTATTTGATTATGTTTTTTAGATTGTTTAGGGTTCATTCACATTATTCTTTTTTAGTTTCATCTCAAATTAAATCTTAAATTAATTTTCTAATTAATCAGAATCAATATTTATTAACTAGGACATATATATATAAAGTTGAAAATATTTTTATTAAAAAATATTATATTGTTTTTATCAGAAAGAATAAAATTTAAAGTTTATTTTATTTGTATTACTATTAATATTATTTTTTTAATTTTTAATTTTCACTTTGTTTAGCTGTATATACTCATAAATGGAATATTTTTAGTGCTATGTGCCATTTTTTTAAATCTTGTGTTAGAATTACTTAACCCAAAAATCTTAAGTTGTTAAGTGGTTACTCAAATTCACCTTCTACATAAACAGTAATTTTGGTGTCCGGCAAAGCTAAGTTCCAACATGATCTTATTTTTGTTTCATAGTGGTGAAGTTATTGCCATTCCAACGATTATATTTTTTTTCTCCATTCAACTTTAATAATTAAATTCTATTGATCATATTTAGGTTTAATTCACATTGTTAGTAATACTTCTTTTGTTTGCGACTAAACTCTCGCTAGATGCCTCTGACATTAAAGAATATTTGTATATATTTTATTTATATAATTATGTAAATTAAACTAATCAATATCTGAATAATTACATAAATCTTTATATTATATAATTATTTTATATTAAAAATAATAATATATTACTTATTAAATAGTTTAGTCTACACAATGTATATAGATAAAATTTATCCAAATATTTCCAGCGATATACGGTGACTTTGAAATGAAATAGCATTTTTTTTTCTTTAAATCTTCTTATACTTAAAAAATATTATGATAAGTCTTCTTTTTAGCTGGATAAGTCAATTTTTTTAAATGAACTAGTAAGGTATGATTAAATGATAATATAAATTGTACCAAAAAAAATGATAATGTAAATAAGTTTTGTCCAAAAAGTTGATAAAAATTAAATTCTATATTTTAACTTATGCTTTAAATTTCTTTTATATGGATCCACTTTGTTTACACCTGCCAATGTGTTGAACAATCAATTATCTATAATGTTAGCGTAGCACTAGCAATTGTCAGTGAGTAGCATATCCTAGTCTCATTTAGGAGTGTATATATCAAAAGTTAGAGCCAAAAAAGACAAAAAAGGTGTACAACATATACAAACCTTGCATAGCCAAATCAAAAGAAAAATACTTTTAATATTTTTATCATTAACAATATATATATTTCTTTTTATACTCTTCTCAATATCATTTATTATATTTACTTTTTTTTTATCACTTTTTCTCACTAAATCTAACACTCTTAAAAAAGATATCAACAGTGCATATATCCCTAAAAGAGGTGTATGACGATCTTTTTCCAAAGAAAAATGATATTTCTACATCATTTTTCTTGATACACTATTTTTCACATCATTTTCAATGGTTGTGATTAAGCGAGAGAAAGTGATAGAAAAATAGTGATATGATTAATGGTATGAGAAATAGTGTAAAAAATGATGTGAAAGAAAAATGATGTAAGAAAATCATGGTTGAAGTCAAAATGCTTTAGACAGAGTCCAACGTTTGTCGTTCTGTTTGTTCTCCTTGTGGCCGTGTGTGCATCTCTATTTTTTCGTCTTTGGCATTTCTGAATAGCCAGTGCTACACATAGACATGTCATATTCAAGGGTGGAGACGATTGCCATATTAGCCCAATGGAAAATCGAGCACTTTGGACCCTGTTGCTACAAAAAATCTGACCCTTTCAAGGTCGGAATATGGAACTAGCATGTCATGTATATGGACAAGTGGTGGTGCAGGCTGAGGAGGTGGAGTTGTCCTCATCCTCTCGAGCATCTTCACATTCATGGAAGTCTGCTTCCTTATAGCATCTACCATAGTCATAAAGGCTCCATCTATATCTGGGCCTTCATTTGGTGAGTTCCTATTCCCTCGGGCTAGCCTCGGAGGTCCCATAGTTTCCTATACACACAGAATAATACATATTGTGTTGATCAGTCTCAATATCATGTAACAGTACGACAGTAGCTAAGAACAAACATACCAAAGGCAAGTCATGCAATTCCATTCAAACATCTCATAATGAGACAAGAAAAGCACAACACACACATAATGGAACTCTTAAACATGCCTAAGCATAGTCAGTCTATACCCCAATTCAACAGGATGAACTGTTCTGATACCATAATGTAGCACTCTAATCCTAATACAGTAGTATATTCGTAATATACTAAAGTAAAGAGAGTTAAGCATGTCACTTCTACTTTAATAATATGATAAAGTAATCCATAATAACCACACATGCTATTATAGAGAGTAAAGAGGGAAGAAAAGTTCGATATATACATCATTGGCCACCAACGGGCTCATTTTTATATACGAACTTTACACAAACTCAAAGCGATATAAATAAATACATGTTTTGTGTCAAAAGAAACCAAATAAACTACTCTAAGTCTTTTGCTTCTTCTTCTTCCTCTTGGAAGATTCTTAACATGGATTTATCATGAAAACAAGTAAATAGGGTGAGAATTCGCAATTCTCAGTAATCAATTTAAAACATGCCATCATAATAAGTCCAGCTGCTTCGGAAAAACAAGTTATACACAAATAACTAGAAAGGTGGCATAAGCTAAAAATATTTATTTATCTTCCTGAGGTAGTAAGTTCATTCATTTACAAAGTATGGTTTAATCATCACACAATCAACCCAATTCTATGAATCGAACTAACAACTACAACAGATTATGTTTGCAATAGATAAATGAGACTCTACTCATTACTATAAGAATATATACATACTCACTATATAATACTTATAAAGCAATCATAACCTTATTATACTTTGATACCCAAAAGAGAGACAACTACCCATACAATTGTCAAATAATGCAATGTATAATATGTAAGATGATTATGCCTAAGAAAAGTCATAAAAGTACGCTTGTACAATGCTTGTGCAGATTTTTATTTTAGAAAACTGTGATACTTACTCAATCCCAAGAACCGCATTCCCTTATATTTTTCTGGGTAGGATAGGTAAAAGAGCCCTTACACTACCTAGTTATTAGTGGATTCCTTCCCCTCACAATAGTAAGAATATTGTTACCACCCCATATATCGGTAACCCTGACCATAATAGCTCTATAGCTAAGAGAATTTAAGACTAGCCTTTATTCTCTGGCCAAATAGTTGTGCACACCATATAAGGTTATAATACATAGGAATAGCAAGTTTTTTTTAAAAAAAACATGCAAGGATATTTTCAAATCACATTTGAAACATCACAAGGTTCACAACAATCAAGTGAAAAAAGAAAACAAAAAAACATGAAATCTCAACTCAACTTCATTACCCAAAGGAGCTAAATCACGATTCTAGCATTTCTTGTAACTCAACCTTAAGGAACAAGAGAGCAAAACATGGGCCATATACCAATCAAGCTCAACTTTAACCAAAAAGGTAGTAACTAGTTCAACTTTAACATATAAAGAAGAGACTAAAACTTTTAGGGATCTTAACTTCCATAGACTAATTCAATTGGATCATTGATAACTAATACATAGCCTAACTCATGTTAATCTTAGCCCAAAGAGTACCAAACTTTGTTTTTCGAAGGTTACTAATCGATTATCCTCTTGATTAATCAGTTAGGACCCCTATTTTTATGTTTTCAAGCAGTCCATAACCGATTATCACTCCCTAGTAATTAGTTAGGACCATTCCTTTGTGTTTTTTGGATGCCTAGATAATCGGTTAGCATGCCTAGCTAATCGGTTATCACATGGTGTGACTCCTTGCCACGAGCCAATAACCTGTTAGGCTTGTTGCCTAACCAGTTATTGCTTGGCTTGGGTGTCTGCCAAGGTTTGATAATCGGTTATGGCACTCTCATCAACGGTTATTTGCTCTGACAGCAAAATGCACAACCCGGATAATCGGTTAGGCCGCTACTATAACTGGTTATCTGCTGCATTTTAGTAGAAAGTAGAGTTTTCCCACATGGAAACTCAACCCAAAACTTCTCTCAACTCAAGAACAATACTCCTCAACCCAAGTGTTTTTAAAACAAGTTCAAAGGAATTCCATGAACACAACCACAACACCAAAACCCAAGGATCATGTTCATCTAACTCAAACCATTGAGAAAACTCTCAAAAACTCATTTCTCACAACCCACGCATACCCCCATGTATCAAGAGCTTGAAAGAAAAAGATGAAGTTAAATGAACAAACACCCCTACCTCAAGTAGTATGGATGATGAACTCAAGCTTTAGCTTTGCCTTTAGCCTTCCTTCTCTTTTCCCCCTCTCCCTTCTTCCTTTTCTCTCTTTTTCTCTTCTCCTCTTGCTGCCTCTGGTTACAGAAAGTGAGAGTGGGTGAAAATGAGATAAAAGTCAATGAAATAGAAAAAAAGGGTCGTGGAACAAAACAAAACCTAATAATATCATAAGATATTATGTTGAAACTTTATATCTATTAAGAACACTTTAATATTACAGAAATAAGTTTCTTAACTTCCATAGGTATTAATTCCTAGGATTCATCTCAACCCTAGTTTTATCAATACCATAAATTTCCATATATGTGATTCATCAATTCGGTACTTAAACAGTCACTCAGTGTACTTAAAAATACCAAACTGACTTAGTTAACTCTAAAAAATTAACCATATCACATTCCACACATTTGTAACCTAGAGACAAATTCTCTATATTTATTTTCAATAACTAAGTAGTTTATGTCATTTCATGAGCTAATAACAACTATTTTTTATATATAGTATTACAACAAAGTGACTAAACTAAGTCAGAAAGTCACAAAATTAAACAGACATATCAATTAAATATTATACTACCTCTATAACTATATACAAGTCTAACATATTTAAGAGGATGTTACATATGCCATGTGAGGTTACCCACAGACTAACTAGCAAAATGAGTTCTTTTTGCTTAAACTCCTCAAATTTAGGTAGATGAGGCCCCACCCAACTATGCTTCAGGTTTGTTTCTAGTAGTTTTTTTTTAATGAAATGTGATCTCAATTAACTTCTTATGCAGGATCCAGTATTGTGAACTATAAGGTAACATGTCATTATTAGAGGCAATCACTCAAAGACATCAAGTGACATCTTGAGATACTATTGATATTCCAAATGCTTTATAGTAATAATATTTTTTTAGAGTTATATGATTTTTTCTTAAGATAAATAAATTAAAAAAAGTTAATCTATTTTTTATATTATTAAATTATAATAAATAACAAATTATTATTTTAAAAAAATATTTACATTTAATTTAACAAATTCATGCATCGCACGAGTTATAAAACTAGTTTGTGTAAAAAATCTTAATCAAGGTGGATGAGAAAGTAATTTATAGACAAATATCAAAAAAGTTTTGAGAAAACATAAAAGAAAAGAAGATATCTTATGAAAATTATTTTAGACATAATGATACAAAACTTAAGCATCAATCAACATAATATATAACAAAAAATTTAATCAAGAAACAATGCATCAATATATTCTACTTTGATTTTATTTGATTATACTTTCCTAGATTGTTTAGGGCTCATTCACAATATTCTTTTTTAGTTTTATCCCAAATTAAATCTTAAATTAATTTTTTGATTTAAAACATATATAGTAAGATAAGTTTTTATTGTGAGACGGTGAGAGGAGTAAATATTGACTATACAATAATACATGAATGGTTAAAATTAAAAGTTACTTAAAGCACTTTAAAAAGTCACATGCATATATGTTCTAAATCTTGATCATTCATGTGAGATCTAATGGTTAAGATTAACTCCTCTTACCTCTTATAATAAACACTCCTTTAACTAGATACTCTCTCTCTCTCTATATATATGAAAGTTGAAAATATTTTTATTAAAAAATATTATATTGTTTTAAGCATAAAGAACAAATTTTTAAGTTTATTTGATTTGTATTACTATTAATATATTTTTTTTTGTTTTTACCTTTCACTTTGTTTAGCTGTATATACTCATTGTCGCAACCGTCCCGAAGGGCGTCGCGAAAATAAAAAGAAAAAGGAGGAAAGGACCTCGGGGTGTTGGGAGTCGCCACCAATCGCTTTATCCATTAAATGGAATGGTGCAATTGGACACCTAAAAGATGGTCTACGTTTCAGAGTTTGAGGTTCGGGGGTTGCTCCTTAAGATTCATTTAATTTGCAATAATTCAATTTCGGTTTTGGAAGGCAAATGGAATATAAAATTGCTAGAAGCCTTTAATCCAATTCAATGCAGTTTGTGGAGGCTAGGGTTGCAGCAGTAGGAAAAAGGAAGTTGTGTTATGGGTTGAGAAGAGAAATTGGATCATGGGTTGACCCGTAATGATTTTTTTTTCTTTTTTCTTTTTTTCTCTTTTTTTTGTTTGTAAAGAAAGAAATTAAATAAAATAAAATAAATAAAAATTAAAAAAATGAATAAAATTGGGTATCAACAGCTGCCCCCCTTTGTTTTACATTTAGAATAAATGAAAAATAAAGGAATTGATTCAATTTTATTCATGAAAAGGTAAAAACTTGCGGATTCAAGTATCCGCTGAAATTTAACCAAAATAAGGTAAGAAGCTTACGGAGTCAGGTATCCATTGAAGCTTACAAAAACTTAAAGGCAATGGGTACGTGGACTCGAAAACATAAAACAATGGGTACAAGGACCCAAAAGGTAAAAAGCTTGCGGAGTCAGGTATCTGCTGAAGCTTAACAAAAACAAGGTAAGAAGCTTACAGAATCAGGTATCCGTTGAAGCTTAACAAAAAACTTAAAGGCAATGGGTACGGGGACCCAAAAACAATGGGTACGAGGACCCAAAAGGTAAAAAGCTTGCGGAATCAGGTATCCGCTGAAGCTTAACAAAAATAAGGTAAGAATCTTACGGAGTTGGGTATCCATTGAAGCTTAACAGAAAACTTAAAAGCAATGAGTACGGGGACCCAGAATAGGTAAAAAAACTTGCGAAGTCAGGTATCCGCTGAAGTTTAACAAAAATAAGGTAAGAAGCTTACGGAGTCGGGTACCCATTGAAGCTTAACAGATACTTAAAGGCAATGGGTGCGAGGACCCAAAAACATAAAACAAGGGGTACGAGGACCCAAAAGCAACGGGTACGGGGACCCATAAAAGTTAAAAAAGCTTGCGGAATCAGGTATCCGCTGAAACTTAACAAAAACAAGGTAAGAAACTTACGGAGTCGGGTATCCGTTGAAACTTAACAGAAAACAAGAAGGCAATGGATGCGAGGACTCGAAAACATAAAACAATGGGTGTGAGAACCCGAAAAGGTAAAAGCTTACGGAGTCAGGCATCTGCTGAAACTTTAAGAAAAACAAGGTAAGAAGCTTACGGAGTCGGGTATCCGTTGAAGCTTAACAGAAAACTTAAAGGCAATGGATGCGAGGACCCAGAAATAATGGACATAAGGCTCTGATTTGACTGAAAACAGCAAGTTGGACCTTTGTAGGTCAATGCTAGCAAAAATGAAAAATGTACTATGCAATGCATGCTTCAGATGTATGAGAGTATGAAAACCTTTTTTTTTTGTCTTTTTCCTTTTTTTTTTGTCTCTACGACCCCTGAGAACATGATTGTAATCTTTTTCAAAGATGAACTGGAATAGGATTTAATGGCATCCTTTCATTTGTCTATTCAGCTGATGGTTGAAATGTCCAACCAGAATGACCCTTAAAGTGACCTGGTTGTCCTTTCTTTTTATCAACATTCTTATCAGGAATCATTGTGTTTCCCATACCTTTCAAGTCAATAGCAATTCTAAATGCTCGGACAACAATGTCACGCATTTCACATTCCAATATATGATTATTAGAAAAATGCATATTGAGTCAAAGAAGAGCAAAGGTAAAAACATGATGATTTTGTATTGCAATGAGAATGGTGAAAAGAAAGTAATATTATGGTCATCAATCATAAAATTTACAGAGGGGTGATAAGGGTAAAGGTCTTCAGTTCTTCCAGTGAAACCCTTTATCGTAATCAGCGTCAATCCTCTGCATACCTGATTTTGAACACCTATTAACTAGCCTATGAAGACTTTGACTGCCCCAGTTGGGATCATTTGGCCTGCTCCAACATGGAAAACTTAGTTTGCTCTAAAGTAGAGATTTGCTCCTCCCTAGCATGAAGACTCAACCGCTCAGGTCTCACTTTCTTTGTCATATCAAGCACTATTGTCATTTTATTTTGGACCTTAACTTTTGCCTAGGTCGCTCTTTCGAGTTTTCAACCTACCAGGTCGCTCTAACTTTTGCCTAGGTAGCCTTTTCAGGTTTTCCACCTAGCGAGCCATGCTTTTCCCTTTTCTTTTCTTTTCTTTTTTTTTTTCTTTTTTTTCTCTTTTTTTTTTTGACAAGTAATGCTTTTACGCATAATATTTCTTGACTGCGTTCGAATTTACAGGAAGTGGTAAATCTTCACCGTCCATTTTTGTGAGAATCAAGGACCCTCCTGAGAAAGCCTTCTTCACGACATAAGGTCCTTCATAATTTGGAGTCCATTTTCCACGGTGATCTTTTTGAATTGGCAGGATCTTTTTGAGCACTAAGTCTCCTTCTTGAAATTGTCGAGGGCGCACTTTTTTTTGCATAAGCTTTCATAAGTCTCCTTTGATATAACTGGCTATGACACAGTGCAGTTAACCTTTTACCTTCAATAAGATTCAACTGATCTAGTCTGGCTTGGACCCATTCGGCCTCTTCCAATTTTTTCTCCATCAGTACTCTTAATGAGGGGATCTCTACCTCAATAGGGAGTACGGCTTCCATTCCATAAACTAAAGAGAAAGGAGTTGCCCCAGTTGAGGTATGGACAGACGTGCGATAACCATGCAGAGCAAAAGGAAGCATCTCATACCAATCTTTGTATGTCATAACCATTTTTTGGATGATTTTCTTGATGTTTTTGTTTGCTGCCTCAACAGCCCCATTCATCTTTGGATGGTATGGTGAGGAGTTATGATGTTGGATCTTAAAATTCTCGCACATTTCCTTCATCATTTTATTATTCAAGTTAGTTGCATTGTCAGTGATGATCTTATTCGGTAGACCATAACGACATATCAACTCTCTTTTGATGAACTTGATCACCACATTCCTGGTCACATTGGCATAAGAAGCAGCCTTAACCCATTTGGTGAAGTAGTCTATTACGACAAGGATAAAGCGATGCCCATTTGAGGCCTTAGGTTCAATAGGTCCTATGACATCCATACCCCACATAGAGAATGGCCATGGTGCTGCTAGGACATTCAAGGGGACTGGAGGCGCATTGATCTTATCAGCATATGTTTGGCACTTGTGGCACTTCCTGACATAATTGAAGCAATCAGTTTCCATGGTTAACCAATAATAACCAAATCTTAGGATTTTTCTTGCCATTGCATGTCCATTGGAATGAGTTCCAAAGGAACCTTCATGTACTTCTTCGATAATCTTTTCTGATTCCATTGCATCAACACATCTTAGAAGCACCATATCATGGTTTCTTTTATAAAGTATTTCCCCATTCAGAAAGTAACCCACCGCGAGCCTCCTCAGGGTCCTCTTGTCATTTTCTGAAGCGCCTGCAGGGTACTCCCTATTCTTGATGAAACATTTGATGTCATGGTACCACGGCTTCCCATCAGGCTTAACTTCAACCACTTGAAAATATACAGGATAGTCATGACTTTCCATTTTTATAAGTGGTAGGTCCCTTTCATGACTTACTTGAAACATTGATAATAGTGTGGCCAAAGCATCAGCCAACTGGTTCTCTTCTCGAGGAACATGATGAAAAGTGACTTCATCAAATTGCTTGATCAATTCTTTGATGTAAACATGGTATGGGATCAGTTTAGCATCACGGGTCTCCCATTCTCCTTTCAGTTGATGAATGACCAAGGCAGAGTCCCCATATACTTCCAAGATCTTTGCTTTTGATTCTATTGCTGCCTGAATACCCAAAGCACACGCTTCGTATTCTCGCTATATTGTTAGTACAAATCAAAACACAACCTTCTTTGTGATTGGGATATATTTATCTTCGGGGAGATCAAAATGGCTCCAATGTCGTGCCCCAGTGCATTAGAGGCTCCATCAAACCACATAGTCCATTTTTCTTTTTCAGAGGATTCCTCATTTTTAAACAGAGCCATTATATCTTCATCAGGGAATTCATATTGCATCGACCCATAATCTTCTATAGGTTGGTTAGCCAGATAATCTGCAAGGGCACTTCCCTTAATTGCCTTTTGGGTGACATAAACAATTTCATACTCCGATAATAAAACTTGCCATTGAGCGATTCTCCCAGTGAGAGCGGGTTTCTCAAAGATATACTTGATAGGATCCATTTTGGATACTAACCAAGTAGTGTAACACAACATGTATTGCCTCAATCGATGGGCAGCCCATGCCAAGGCGCAATAAGTTCGCTCTAACAATGAGTACTTTGCCTCATAATCGGTGAACTTTTTACTTAAGTAATAGATGGCTCGTTCTTTCCTACCGGACTCATAATGCTGCCCCAGTATGCAACCCATAGACTCATTAAGAACCGTCAAATACATAATGAGAGGTCTCCCTGGCACTGGAGGCACCAAAACTGGGGGTTCTTGTAAATACTGCTTGATTTTTTCAAAGGCTCTTTGGCAATCATCATTCCACTTGACTGGCTGATTCTTGCGTAACAACTTGAAGAGTGGCTCGCATGTTGCTGTGAGCTGGAATATGAATCGAGCGATGTAATTCAACCTTCCCAAAAATCCCCGAACTTCCTTTTCAGTGCGAGGGACTGGCATGTCCAGTATTGCTCGAACCTTGTCAGGATCAACTTCTATTCCTTTCTGACTCACCACAAACCCTAATAGTTTGCCTGATCTGACACCAAAAGTGCATTTTGCAGGATTTAGTCGAACTTTGAACTTCCTCAATCGCTCAAAAAGCTTTTGTAGATTGATTATATGATATTTTTCTATTTTTGACTTTGTAATCATATTATCCACATAAACTTCTATTTCTTTGTGCATCATGTCATGGAACAATGTCACCATAGCTCTTTGATACGTTGCCCCAGCATTTTTTAAACCAAAAGGCATCACTTTGTAGCAGAAGGTTCCCCATAAAGTGATGAATGTGGTCTTCTCCATGTCTTCCAGTGCCATCTTGATCTGATTGTATCCCGATAAACCATCCATAAAGGAAAAAAATGAATGTTGAGCAGTGTTGTCCACCAAAACATCAATGTGAGGTAACGAGAAGTCGTCTTTAGGGCTAGCCCTATTTAAGTCTCGATAATCCACACACATTCGAATTTTCCCATCTTTCTTTGGGACAGGGACAATGTTGGCAATCCATTGTGGGTATTTTGCAACTGTAAGAAATCCAGCATCAAACTGTCTTTTTACTTCATCTCTGATTTTTAGGGACATCTCTGCTTTTATTCGTCTCAATTTTTGCTTAGCCGGAGGGTACCCAGGTTTTAGTGGCAACTTGTGCTCAACTATGTCAGTGTCTAGTCCAGGCATATCTTGGTATGACCATGCAAAGATATCACTATAATCAAACAAGAGTTTAATCAACATGTTACGCTCATCTTCTTTCATCGAGGTACCAATTTTGATTTCTTTCTTATCATTTTCAGTCCCCAAGTTAATTACTTCAATTGGTTCCTCATGGGGTTGGATTTCTTTAGCTTCTTGTTCAAGTAATCTCATTAACTCAGGTGAAGTTTCCCAATCATCCTCATTATCCTCATCAGTATGATTAACAGGGTGTTCAAAATTATATGATGAGATATTGACACTGTCACTTTCAAGAGAGTCATTTTCAGATCTGCAATAAGTGATGTTGACACAAGAAAAATGAAATGAATAGAAGGTCATGATAATGGTGGGATGAAAGCTAAAAAATGAGAAATGAGAGAACTCAAAAAATGCATTTTATTAATAACAGTTATTGGAAAGGAAACATGTGAGCCCATTTACAAATGGAAATCCTAAAGCCTTGGGCATAGCTAAAGGAATAGCACTACAGAATTACTTTGATAGAGACTCTAAGGTTATGGGAAACTCGGAGATCTCCCAATTGTCGAGTCTTGTATCTGAAGAACATGCATATACCAGGTCCGTGTGACTGACAAAGTCGTCATCTTCAACTGCGGTCACTTGGTCTACGAACATAACTCCCGCGCTCCGGAAGCTTTGTCGTATGTCACAGATGGGGACTCCCTTCACTTTAGGTTCTCTATTTTCCAAGCAATCCAGCCTTTTCTCTTTTTTCTCTTCCATTATCCTCTTCTTATCGGCCTTGGTGGGTTTGTACCCCAACCCAAATCTATCTTTGTTTTCCAAGGGTTGAAAAAGTCCTGTGGCACCTTGTTGTTTCTTACCCAGCCCTTCTCCATACTGATAACCCCATTCTAGCATAACTTTAGCTATCATTACAGATGCAGTAGACGGCTGCGGTTTAGGAATTAGAGCTCCTTCCTTTATATAAATGGTATTGATAACCTCGAGTGCTTGAAAGGCAGTCTCCAAAGCCTATTCTGTAGCTTCAATATAAGGGGTGTCTAGCGGCTTGCTCACCAATAGGTCTTCTTCACCAAAGACAGTAATCATCTTGTTATCAACTATGAATTTGACTTTTTGGTGCAAGGTGGAAGGCACAGCTCCAGCAGAATGAATCCATGGTCGTCCTAAGAGACAATTGTATAATGGTGCAATGTCCATCACTTGGAAGAGTATGTTGAAAGTGCAAGGACCAATTTGAATTGGTATTTTTTTCCCTATGACTTCTCTCCTTGTGCCATCAAATGCCCTTACTATCATCGCACTTGATTTCATGTGTGACCCATCAAAAGGTAATTTGGAGAGTGTCGACTTTGGCATCACATTCAAGGAAGAGCCATTGTCCATCAGTACTCTAGCCATGATATGGTCTTAACATTTTATTGAGATATGAAGTGCTTTATTGTGTCCTCTTCCCTCATTGGGTATTTCATCATTGGTGAAAGTGATGTAATTATCTGCTGTGATGTTGCTGATAACGCCATTCAACTTGTCAACCGTGATGTTATGAGAAACATGAGCTTGATTGAGCACTTTCATTAGCACCTTCCTGTGTGGCTCAGAGTTCATTAATAAAGATAAGAGTGATATTCTTGCAGGGGTGCGGTTCAGTTGATCCACCACCTTGTATTCATTTTGCTTTATAAATTTTAAGAACTCACAAGCTTCTTCCTCAGTCACTTCTTTCTTATAGACCTCTTGTTGTGTTGCTCTTGGTTCTTCCTTTTCTTTCAAGGCTTTTTCAGTAGAAGTTTCCCCCATCTTGCCTTTCCCTTTTCGAATTCTTTCCACTTCCTCCACTTGGTCTTTACGCAGATCCTCGGGTGTATAAATATAACCACTCCAAGTTATTCCACTGATCCCAGATATGCTAGAGATAGCCGATGGGATTTTCATTTGATTATCTTGGAGATCATTTACAACGACTTGCACATCACATTTCCAAGGCACAGCTCTGGTATCCTTATAGGGAAAAGGAGTCGGCACTTGGATGGTGATAGGATTCCGACCAAGAGAGATTAGCGGAGACACTTCTTTACTGTAATGAATCGTCAATGTCCTTGGTATACCTGGAGCTTGCTCTATGATTGGATGCGTTGCATAGGTATTGGCAGCCTCTTGAACTAGTGGAGGTGTAACCTCTTTGACCATATAGACATCACCATTATCGCACTGATTGCTTATTTGTATTAGGTGACTGTCCATTAAACTTTGGAGGATCTGTTTGAATTCACCACATTCCTCAATACAATGCCCTACTTTCCCGTGGATCTTGCACACTATTTCATCTTCATTGACCTTTTTAAACTCAGCTTGGTTTTGTATCAACCCATATTTGCAAAGCTCTTGAAAAATTACTCTCATGGGAGTTTTCACATCAGCTACCCGACTTATGAGGCATCGTCTAGAAGACTTCTCTATGGCATTAATTATAGGACCTCCATGATCAGGCAAGGGATTGTGGCCTACATTAGGAGTTTTTTCTTTAAAGTTTAACCATTTGGCATTAATCAAGTCTTGCACTTTGAACTTCAAGGCTCTGCAATTTTCTGTTGAGTGACCTATAGCCCCAGCATGGTACTCACATTTAGCATTCTGGTCAAATCCTCTTGGGTAGGGGGGGTTCCATTAGCTTCATTGGGCAAGGAACCAATAAGGAGTTTCGGAAGAGTTGTGATAGTAGTTTAGTATAGGTCATGGGAATTGGGTCAAATTGGACAGGTTTCTTTTCCTGGTTAGCTGGCGGCCTTCTTTGGTTGGTATTTGGGTTTTAGGCCCATGGTTGGGTTGGTTGGTATGGCATGGTAGGGAGTGTTTGGTTTGGAATAGGTGATGGTGCACGATAAGGGATCATTGGGTGATAAGGTTGAGGGTATGGAGCTTGAGAGGCATTAACAATGTATGGATAGTAAGGCATGTAAGGAGATTGGAAGGATGGTTGAGGGTTAACAGGTGCTTGACTATGTCTCCCTTGGGTAAAACTCCTTTGATCGAAAGTTACAGCATGGGCTTCTCCTTCTCTTTTCTTCCCTGCTGGGGGCTTTTTGGCACTAAATGTCCCTGTTGAACTTTCAGCAATTTTTCCACTTCTCATTCCCCCTTCAACTCTTTCCCCGATAATAATCATGTCTGAAAAATTCGACGACACACTTCCTATCATCTTGTCATAGAAGGGTGACTGGAGAGTGTTGATGAATGTGGCCACCATTTCTCTTTCTGTTAATGGGGGTTCAACCTGAGCAGCTATCTCTCTCCACCGCTGAGCATATTCTTTAAAGGTTTCAGCTCCTTTCTTAGCCATATTTTACAATTATAGCCTATCTGGTGCTATATCGATGTTGTACTTATATTGCTTCAAGAAAGCATCAGCCAAGTCCTTGAAACATCGTATATGGGCACGTTCCAGGTGTGTGTACCAATTAGAAGTTGCACCAGCTAAGCTATCCTGGAAGAAATGAATCAACAGCTTGTCATCATGAGCATGTGATGCCATCTTGCGGATGTACATGGTCAGATGGTTCTTTGGGCAAGTGGTTCCCTTATATTTTTCAAAATCTGGGATCTTAAACTTTGGAGGAATCACCACATTCGGGACAAGACAGAGCTCTGCAGCATCCAGAAGACCATAGCTACTTGTTCTTTCTATGGCTCGCAGTCTTTCTTCAAGAACTTCTAATTTTTCCTTGGATTGAATGCCTTCAGTTGAAGGGTTTAGCAGAGAAGTTCCAGCAACCTTATGGGGAAAAACTATGGCATGTAGAAAGGAGGTTGGACCTGAGTCGAGCCTTGTGGCCCTGAAGTAGGTATTACCAATGATGAGCCGCTCTCAAGAGGGTTGGTAATTTGGGACGACATAAAACTAGGGGAAATGCCATAAGGTGGAATAGAAACAGGGTACTGAGGAATCTCACTGGTATTTGGTTGAGATCCTTGGGGAGGGTTTAAAGTCGTTGGGATTTGTCGCTGCTTGCACCGCCTCAAGAATATTGGTGGATAATGGTGGCACATAACCGGGTGGTAAGCCATATGGTGGGAATGAAGATGCCTGTGTTTCAGGATTATTTGAGTAGATAGTGAGTGGCATCATGGCCCCTTGAGAGGTGACACTAGGATATTGCCAAGGAACTGGCGTAAAGCCGGGCAGGTGAGCTGGCGTGGTAGAAGGATCATCATTTGCCTTTGAAGGAGTCCCCTCTGTGTTCCTTGTTTTTTCCAGAATTTCCAAGATCTTGGTCATTTGTTCCTTTAGCTGGCTTACTTCACTTCTCAACTCTTCTTGTGACTGACCCAGTTCATCCATGACTCTTGATTGAGAGCGAGTCCTATATGGGTGTCGTAGAGACAGTTTTCCTTTCTGTATTCATTATTATTTTTTATTAGAAAACATGAAAAAGGAAAAGAAAATGCAAACAAGAATAAAACTATGCATGTAGAGACATGATCCAAAGTAGCAAGGATATCAATAAACCTCATTCATTTAAAAGGAAAAGCTCTATGGTCATAGAGAATTTTACACATGTTGATTCTTGCTACTCCTCAAGTCAGATGGAGGAGTTAGCTTTACAAAACAAGATGGAAAGAGTCATGCTAACTCTAAATTACATCAGCATTCTTAGAACAAGAAACTAATTTCAGTGAAATTTTCCAAGGAAGTCAAGTTCCTTTCTAACCCGAGTCAGAATATCCTGGTTTTCTCCTGGTGCTAACTTGGCTTCCACTTTGATGATTTCTCTTGCTCTCTTTCTTGAATGGTTGGAGATTTCTCTCATATTATCAAGAACCATTTCGGCTTTCCGCTCCATTTCTTGGCTTGCATTAAGATAGAAATTCTTTTTATTAGTCAAGAAAAAAACATCATCCTCCAACTGATTCTTCTTACTTTCCAAGAAAATAGACCATTCAACATGCTTTTCCAAATGTTGATTCAAGATTTTAACTTCATTCTTGAATTCTTGAAGTTGACCATCTTTTCCCTGAATGATTATTTCGAGGGCTTGACATGTTTTCCTTAACCTCTCTATTTTAATATCTTTAGAGGCCATTTGTTCTTGACTTTGGATTTTTCTTCTTGCAGTGCTAAGTTGATCTTCCAATGACCTTCTCTCAGTGGTCCACTGCCGATAAATGATTTCGTACCACCCCTCTGCTTCAGCATAGTAGTCATTGGGTTCATTAAATTGGTGCATTGGTAACTCTGGACCCGGCACCTTGGGAGCAAGAAACCCCTTCTTCCTACTAGCCTGCCAAATTGGATATTCCGGTGTCGTTTCAGACGATGGGAGACTGGGCTTCACACTTCTTCTGTCCTTCCAATCTTCAATGATTTCTTTTATTTTATGACTGGTTCCTTCATCGCCATACGAGAATTCAAATTTGGACAGCCCATGAGTCATCGGAATGAATTGTAGGGATGCCATTTGTCTTCGGACCATAGCTGGAGCATACCCCACTACTCCCCATGGGCTAATAAGTGGAACCCAATGTTTGCTTCCACATCTATATATGGTATAAGTGAGAGAAAACCACTTGGCCCTCCAGACCACTTCTTTTATTTCCATGAAAAAATCGATCCATTGCCTCATCGTCGGAGTTCGGGGAGGCCAATTGTCACAACCATATAGAGAGAGCGGGTGCTTAGGTATGACATACTATTTTAGATCAATTTCTAGATGGTTAAAGCACTTCAAGGTTGGCATATGACTAAGCATCCATATTGCCAGTAATGGTGCACATCCCCAAAATCTTCTTTTCTGATGGACTCGACAATAATTCAGGGATCGAATTGTCTCAGCTAAAATTGGTGGGGCTGGGTGTATCCCATGCTCGATCTGCTTGAACAAATTGATCACATGTCCATCTATTTGATTTTTCCATCTCGGGAAAATTACTAACCCATAAATAGCGAGGGCTAGTGCTACCAAACCAAAACTTTGATCAACTTGAGCTTCAACCATCCTAAGCAAGAACTCCGAATCTAGACTTCGTCCTTCATCCACCATGTACTTGTCCAATTCATTGGCATGAATCCCTATCAATTTGGACAGCATCCTTCTTGGCGTCTTCTTAGGGTTATGTGAGTACACTTTGTCCTTTGGCATGTCGTCTCTATTAAGAAGCCTAGCATACTCCTCAATCGTTGGCACCAAGTCAAATTGTCGAAAAGTATAACATCGATATGCGGGATCCCAAAAATGGAGCATAGCTTTCAACATTTGGAGGTCAGGGGTGATGAACATGAGAGCTACAATATCTCCATACTTGTCATTGAACTCTTCTTGTCTTCTCATGCTACACCACACATTACGGAGCCTCCTTAGGTCATTTTGCTCAAAGTCATGGCTCCCCTTTAAGAGAGGTAAAGGAACATTCTCGCGATGCAAACTATTTCCTTCCTTGGCTTGAATTCTTGCAGACTCTTCACCGACAGTCCTGATACTCTCTGCCACCTCAGACATTAGAGTCATCTTTCCCTTATTCATGCTTGAGGTTTATCGATATCTTCACAGGATTGGACCACATATGCAAATGCAAGATAAAAGAAAAGTTAACAACTACAAAATAAAAGACAAACATAAATTCCTCATATGTTAGAGGAAAAGGGGTACCTAATCTTGGTACCCGTTCAACAGGATAAGTTCTATGGACGATGGTAGCTCTAAGATTATATCTACAAGTGAGAGCTTTGGTTCTAGACCCCTATCGGACAAAAGGTCCCTAAATTGTCCCTTGCTGTCACCAACACTTTGGCTAACAAGAGTCCTCCATCCTCACCCATGATAGGTTACAAGCGGAAAGAGTTCAATTTGAGCGAGGGGTTTTCATGTGCCTAAACGGAGACCAACGGTCCCACAAAGCAACACTACTTCACCCTCTATCTAAGCCTATAAGGTACTGAGCTCGGGTATAGAGCTTGTATATGCAGGTGTACATAAGAGAACTTTATTTACAAAGCAGAAATATAATACATATAATGCAAACAAAATATACAATAATATGAAACAAATAACAAATAAACAAACAAAAATGGACCAACATAATTAAAAAGCAAATCACATAAGATTAAAATAAGGTTTAACCCTCTAATTCTCCCCAGTGGAGTCACCAGCTGTCGCAACCATCCCGAAGGGCGTCGCGAAAATAAAAAGAAAAAGGAGGAAAGGACCCGAAGTGTTGGGAGTCGCCACCAATCGCTTTATCCATTAAATGGAATAGTGCAATTGGACACTTAAAAGATGGTCTACGTTTCAGAGTTTGAGGTTCGGGGTTGATTACGGGTAGAGAAAGTGTTAGCACCCTACACCGTCCGTTCTAAGAACGGTTACCTGTTTAATCTAATGTTATTTACAATATTAATTAAATTGGTCCTTTTAAAAAAAAGAAATATTTTTTTTATTTTTACTTTAACATGCTCCATTTTGTCAAGCATAATATCAAGAATGACAAATGACTACGACCAGAAATGGGTGGCTAAATAGCCATTATTTTGAAACAAATTCTAAGTCTACAACATATTGTATAAAAGTGGTGAATCAAAATTTTATTTTTTGAAGAGAAGTAATTTTCAAAATAAATGGCCAAATAAAATATTATTTCAATGAATAAATTTTAATTCAAAGAAATTTATTTAAGGTAGGAAAATGTTTCTTTAAGTAAATGGCCAAATAAAATCTCATTTATAATCAAGAAAAATATTTTTTGGCACAATGAGATTTTTGTATTAATATAAAAAAAAAGTCTTCACAAAAAAAATAGAACTTTAATTCACCACAATCATGATGCTGAACTGTATGAAATTGTTCACTTTTATTTGAGGATTTTTATTTTACAAAATGATTTTTATTTTGTGTTTTTTTTTAAAATGTAATTTAATTTACAAAATTATTTAATTTAGTGTGAGAATTAGACCTCGTCAGTGCTTCTGGTAAAATCTAATATAAAGTCTCAAGATTATCGAGAAGAGTGTATTTGATCGGCGCTCCGATCCTCTCTTAATTTTTCCGTCATCGACAAGTTTTAAAATGTTTGATTTATACAAAAAATGATCAAATTAAATTCACATGTCAACCATCACAATAGTCATAACAACAAACAATATAATCAATTAAAGAGACGAAGATAAACTATAATCAAGTCAAATCAACACATAAATTAACTTTCATTATTTTTTTATATTTTTTAGACTTTTTTATATTTTTTTTAACATTCTTTTTTACTTCCCTTTTCTCTTTTTATTTTCTATATGTAAATATTTTTACATTTTTTTATATGTTCTCTTTTTTTTTTAAAACCTCAAAAAAAAAAAAAACCAACCCACGTAAGTGGGCTGCTGTTTCAGTAGCCCAAAGTTCCTTCATTTTTTTTATTTCTGTTTGCTTTTGAAACCACAAAACCATAGAAGCACAAACAATTGAAATATAGCAAAAACCTTTGTTGAGCCTTGCAAAGAGAGAGCACGACCGGATCTGCAAAGAGGATGCGGCTTCGGTGGCAACGGAACTGGTCCTAGGGAGCGACGGCGGTGTGGGATCGCACACAGTGGGGAATTCAGGACGCAGTGGAGCTCTGGCGGTGCGCAGGATCTAGACAATGGCGCTGGATCTAGAGCACGGTGGGCGGCACGACAGTGCGCGAGGTTTTGGCTTGCGATGGAGGATGGTGACGGGGTCGCGATGGAGACTGCGAGCGGCGTGGGGCGAGGTGGCTCGGACGGCGAGGGCGGTCGCGGCTGGTACCAGCGGATAGCAGCGCCGGATCTGGGCTGAGGTGGTGCGGGTTCGACGACGGTGGGCAGCTCGGTGGTGCGGGTTGCGAGTTCTGGACCGGTTGGTGTTGGCCGTGGGTTTAGGAGGGGGTCACAATGGTGGTTGGGGAGGCCGTGCAGCACGGTGGCTTCACGTGGGTTGTTGGTTGTGGGGTGGTGAGCTTGAAGAAGGGTGGTGCAGGAAGTGATGAAGATGAAGAGGTTGTGTACTGTGGACGGTGATTCACGGTGGGCAGAGAAAGATGGAGGTTAGCCGTGAGTGTGCACAATGTATCTCTCTGATTAATCTGTCTCTGTAATTTTTTCAATCCGTGATTGCCCTATGATTTTTTTCTTGTATTTTTCTGAACGATTGAATCCTCTTTTATTCTGCCATCTCCTTAAGATTCATTCAATTTGCAATAATTCAATTTCGGTTTTGGAAGGCAAATGGAATATAAAACTGCCAGAAGCCTTTAATCCAATTCAATGCAGTTTGTGGAGGCTAGGGTTGCAGCAGTAGGAAGAAGGAAGTTGTGTTATGGGTTGAGAAGAGAAATTGGGTCATGGGTTGACCCGTAATGAATTTTTTTTCTTTTTTCTTTTTTTTTTCTTTTTTTTGTTTGTAAAGAAAGAAATTAAATAAAATAAAATAAATAAAAATTATAAAAATGGATAAAATTAGGTATCAACACTCATAAATGAAATATTTTTAGTGTTATGTGCTATTTTTTTAATATCTTGTGTTAGAATTACTTAACCCAAAAATCTTAAGTTATTAAGTAGTTACTCAAATTCACATTCCACATAAAGAGTGATTTTGGTATCGGCAAAGCTAAGTTTCAACATGATCTTATTTTTGTTTCATAGTGACGAAGTTATTGCCATTCCAACGATTATATTTTTTTCTCCATTCAACTTTAATAATTAAATTCTATTGATCATATTTAGGTTTAATTCACATTATCAGTAATACTTCTTTTGTTTGCCACTAAAGCTAAATAAATATTTGTATATATTTTATTTATATAGTTATATAAATTAAATTAATCAGTATTTAAATAATTAAATAATTATTTTATATTAAAAATAATAATATATTATTTATTAATTAATTTAATCCAAATAACTTATATAGATAAAATCTATCCAAATATTTCTAGTGACATATGGTACCTTTGAAATGAAATAACATTTTTTTTCTTTAAATCTTCTTTTACTGAAAAAATATTATGATAAGTCTTCTTTTTAGCTGGATAAGTCAAAATTTTTAAAAGAATTAATAAGGTAATGATTAAATGATAATAAAAATATATTTTGTCCAAAAAGGTAATCAAAATTAAATTCTATATTTTAACAAAGCGTTAAATTTCTTTTATATGGATCCGCTTTGTTTACACCAGCTAACGTGTTGAAGAATCAATTATCTATAATGTTAGCGTAGCACTAGCAGTAGTCAGTGAGCAGCATATCCTAGTCTCATTTAGGAGTGTATACATCAAAAGTTAGAGTAAATAAAAAATAATAATAAAACAAAAATAACCCCGATAATTTTATCGTGTACAGTATTCACACCTATTTTAACACTAGATATTGTTTACGGGGCTCACTCATGAACAGTACCAAATCATGTTTTTTGTCTTTTTTTATTATTATTTAGTATATGTCTATTAACTAATTTCTTTACGTCGTTAACCAATTTTTTATTCTTCGTTAGTCAACTTATTTCACGAACATAAAAACTATGTGATAAAATTTTGTGTCATTAATCAACTTCTATATGTAATTAACCACTTTTTTATTTTTTATTAACTAACTTTTTTTATGAGTATAGAAATAAAGTTGGTTAATGAAAAATAAAAAAGTAGTTAATTACGTACAGAAGTTGATTAATGATACAAGATTTTATCACATGATTTTTATGTTCGTGAAAAAAGTTGATTAACGAAGAATAAAAAAGTGGTTAACACGTAGAGAAATTAATTAATAGATGACGTATACCAAAAAAAAAATAGGAAACTAATTTATTACTATTTATGGGTGGGTCTCATGAACAGTAGTAGATGTTAATAACGGTGTGAGTACTATACGTGGTAGGATTAACATTTTTCAAACAAAAATGGTGTACAGCAGATAGAAGCCTCGCAGAGGCAAGTCAAAATGCTTTAGACAGAGTCCAACGTTTGTTGTTCCATTCGTTCTCCCCGTGGCCGTGTGTGCATCTCTATTCTTTTGTCTTTGGCATTTCTGAATAGCCAGCGCTACACATAGACATGTCGGATTCAAGGGTGGAGACGATTGCCAGATTAGCCCAATGGAAAATCGAGAACTTCGGATCCTGTTCCCACAAAAAATCCAACCCTTTCAAGGTCGGAATCTGGAACTGGTATGTCATGTATATGCCTCTATGCTCTGTCCATCTATGTTTGTGTAATTGAGCTAGAGATGTTGAATTGGTATCTCTAGGTTCTTGTCCATAGAGAGGAACAGGTACCTGTACATACATCTGTTTCCAGAACCTTCCCGCGTTTCTAAGGAGCAGCCACCTATTGCTCGGTTCATTCTTCGAGTTTCTAATACTGGCTCATCCCGCAGACTTTACATTTCTCCAGGTATTATGCATCAATACCCCCTTCTTCTTTTGTAAAACTTGTTGTCTTTTAGGGTGTTGTTAAAACTTAATCTTGCTGTTTGTTTATGATCATAGAAGATGTTTCTGAATTTGAGTTTTTTGTGGCTGATATATTCATTTTTTGATGTATAAAAATGGGGGGAAGATAAGCACAATTGTAAATTCCTGTGTTTTGGGTTTTTTGGGGAGGGCAAGCTCTTCTAAAATGAGTTTGTTTGTAAAGTGGGCAAATAAGGGTGTATCCATCCTTAAATCATTTAATGGATTAAGATCTTGATGCATTTTAGATTAAATCAAATGTAGATACACTCTTATTTCTTACTCAAGCAAACTCACTTTATAAGAATTATTTCCTTTTGGGGAATGGTGTGGTGATATTTTCATGGAGATGATTGCCAATAATCATTTTTTTCCCTCTCCCTTTCTAAATATTGAGAGATCGAGACTTCAATTCATCATGTAAAATCATATGATTCCACTTCCTTTGAATTGAGCGTGTGCACGTGTGTGAACTTTGAATGAAAGAGACAGAACTTGGATAAATTAATTGCATGAAGATAGGATAGAACATTTGATGGAGACGCCTATTGTAGGCGAAACATTTAGTTTTTTATTTTCATTAGTTATTACTGTCTAGCTGCTATTAGGGAATACATCCCAAAGGGTCTCCAAAAGAGACTGATAGCAAATGGGGGTAAGAATGGACTCCTTAATTCGAGGCAAGGAGAACCTCCAAGAGAAAAGAGGGAAAATTTTGAGAAATACTTTCTGCCTGTATCTTCATTCACTGTCATGATTTTTATGCTGTATTACAGAATATTCTAGGCATCCCTAGAATTCGGGAAAACTGACTAACTTTTAACAAATACTGCATCATCTCACTACTCACGTAATACATCCTGCCACATAACTATTCTCCCTCTCTTGGATTCTATCTGTTTATCCAGTGTAAACATAACCATCCCTATCTTTGGGCCTCCTCTGTGTGCTCTTAGGCCTTGTGTTCCTGTCTTGGGCTTCTTCTGCTGGGTCCTTAAGTCTGCTGTCACAGATAAGGGACAGCAAGTGGGAAATGGGTAAAGAGTAGTCTAGTTATTTTTGCGAAAGATAAATTCCTACAATTCTGTTCTGAGAGCATGAATTATGAGGTAACGAAGAGTGGGCTGCACTGTACAAAATAATAGCAAATAACTCCAACAAGAGAGATCAATGGCTTGAAAAATAGAGTTATTATAAAAGTAGGGAAGTTGCAAGGTCTACCAAAAGTTAGCTGTTGGCCATAGTATGGTTTAGGTCTTTACAACATTCAAGTTTCCACCTCAGGAAATATGCAAAAACTTCTATAGTACATAAATTAATAAACACAACATATGATCATTAGACATTTCATACTCCAACAAGAGTTATGAATATGTACATACACAGCAAAATTAGGAAATATTATAGCAATATTTAAGTAGAGAACTGAACTGAGAAGGAATTTCCATGAGCTAATGTTCTCCCAAGTTATATATGCTTATTTAGCCAGCATTAGTAATTTCCTTATCACCAAAAAGAGTGTTCTAGAGCAAGATTGTAAATAAATGCTTGTTCACAATTCATAATAGATAATAGAATATCTGAATATGTCTAAGGTATTTAACCTTGGTGGTGTGGAACATTGTATATTTTAGATAGTCATGACTACCAATAAGAAATTTGCAACTTTAAAACACTATTTAAATTCCATATATCTTTTGGGGTTAAATTTTAATCAATAGCAGCTCGTTGGGAGATAAGGGATTGATTAGTTAGAGTTGTGTCAGAAGCCTTGAAAAATTGTCAACCTGCACATTTAATTACCTGTCACAGTTGCAGAATTTTCATGTTGAATTGCAATCATATGGTTAGTAGTTACTAAGAACAAACTATAATTTTTTTTAATAAGGGCTTATATGACCAGAAACGCAGCCAATAATATGATAAAAATCCTGCAGCGATGAATTTATTTCTGTGATGAAATTTCTTATCCTCTTTATTTATTTTCACCCCTTGTTATTTCTCTTCTTGAGTAAGTTGCGTTATTTCTCTTCTTGAGTAAGTTGCCCTTTGGCTTTCAAGAAAGTTTTATATCTATCCTGCCCCATAAATTCAATTTAGCAACCCAACCTTGAAGTTTACTTCCCAATTTCTGATTATTTGATCATCAGGGTTTTGCATTTATACCCAAAGTTCTGGTGCTCTGACATGGATTTATTGGCATCTACTGTCTACACACTCTTTACTTCTTCTATTTACCAACAAGAAATAGGCCTAATTTTGCGTTGCCACCTCAAATTGGCAACTAACAAGTTTGAAATTTCATTTACCTGTAGCAATTTCAAGATTGTATAATGAAATGGTGACGCAGGTTTGGCCTTCACTTATATGTGCTTGTAATGCTGCAGTTCATGAAAGGGTGCTTAGGACATGTGATGACTTTGTCTGGCCCGTTGATACTACATTCCTTGGTCGCTTCATTATTGATGTTGAATTTCTTGACCTGAAGATCTGCCCTCTGAATGTGAGTCCCAAGTTTCTATAATCATTAGTTCATTACTATATTAATATGATATTGATGTAAATAGATAATTATATAATTTATTCATAAATATATGGATTTTTTTTCTTAACTACCTACAAAATATGGGTTTGATATTTTCTTTTGAAATCAGGGTGGGGAAGCCAGTTCTATATGGGCATCTGATGGAAAACTACAATCTGTTGCTGCTCAAAGCACTATCCGATGCCTCTCTCGCATGCTTGATGATGCTATACATGCTGACCTCACCATTATCACTGCAGATGGTACACTGAGAGCTCATAAGGCAGTTCTGTCTGCAAGTTCTCCTGTGTTCCAGGGCATGCTTCATCACGACGGGGAGAAAAAAGAGTCATCTACAATCCACGTAGAAGACATGTCATTAGAATCCTGCATGACCCTTCTAAGTTACTTGTATGGCACAATAAAGCAAGAAGATTTCTGGAACCACCGGCTTGCATTGCTCGGAGCAGCCAATAAATATGACATTGGTGATCTTAAAGATGCCTGTGAGGAAAGCCTACTGGAAGATCTTAACTCAGGAAATGTTCTAGAGAGGCTAAACGAGGCTTGGCTTTATCAGTTGCACAAGTTAAAGAAAGGATGTTTCACATTCTTATTCGATTTTGGTAAGATATACGATGTTGGAGAAGAAATAAATACCTTTCTTCGTCATGCAGATAGGGAGCTAATGCTGGAGATGTTTCAAGAGGTGCTTACAATTTGGAAACCTGTATAGGTTGCAATGGAACTCTTCTTGGACTCCTTATATCTCGCAAATGATAGATCCTTGTTTCTAGAACTATGCTATTCTGTGGATAATACCAATCTGCCCTATTCAACAACCCAGTGGTTAAAATGTCAAATGAGGGAGTATATTATTCTGGAGATAAATGTCAAGTTGATTTTGATTGGTTATTCTACGTTGGATTCTTGTGGCGGAGGGTAAACATCTTGTGTATAAGCTGTGGAAAATCTATGGTCATGTTTTAAATTATTCTTATCATTTATAGTATATATATATTTTTTTACATTTTTTTAATATGATATATTATATATTTTTATCACGTTCTCTCGTTGAATTTAATATTCTTAAAAAGAATGTTAATTGTGTATATACTATGACATGATATAGTCTTGTATTGATGCACCAAAAAAAAAGTCTTGTCTTGGGGCTCAATATAACCTATTAAATTAAAAGTTCTATAACGGGTCCTACGAATATGTCCATAGGCCCAATGATATCGCAAAGGCTTAAATAACAAAAGAGGACCCAACTATAGCTCCAATTCAAGGCTACAACACTCAGGCATGTTAAAAAAAAGGCATGACCAAAAAAAGGCTGTAACACTCGGGCTAACTGTTGAGGAAAGGGGATGACCAGCATGACCGAAAAAAGGCTGTAAGACTCGGGCTAACTGTTAAGGAAAGGGGAAAAAACTAGGTTGAGGAAGTTGGATGCTGCTGCATCAAGGAACACGGCCCAGAAAAAAGAGGTATTGGATAAGTGGTTATAACCAGAAAGAATTGTTGGACAAATGATCATAAAGGCGGTAACAGAAACCCACAAGAAGTGAGTCAAGTGTAATGTAAATTTGAAGTAAGCGGCTGAAGGTATTATGAACAAAGATTAGTTTCACTCAAAGGGTATGAAGAAACCTCGTAATACTTAAAAAAAGCAGTAACAGTTGGCTGATGAGATTTAAGCACTATTTAAAAAAAAATCATCAGATGGAGGGGACACACCCAAAAAACTTAGAATTTGGCAATTGCTTCTTGCATATTTACAACTTTTTATTTACAATTATTTCATGTATTTCCCTTGTTTTGGTTACCATTGTTATTTGAGTTTCTGCTTTTTTGTAATTGGTCACAGTCCTTTTCAATAAAAGCTTGTTTTTGAAATATTGTGCACCATTGTTAATTGCCATTTTTGCTTTGTTTCATTGCAAATCATCTCTAAAGAACACTTTGAAAGATATCTTATTAGCTGTAGTATAAACAAAGAAAGAAAATCCTCGGCACAACGGCATTTCAACAAGAACCAAAATAGGAATTCAAAACTTACAATTTTGTTAGATATCAATGCTTGACAACAGACACCTGGAGGGTTATTTATAAGAAAAATCTAAGGTGATCAAAACTTAGTAATAGTTTGTTAGAGATAAGAGAAATTATATCATGCTCTTGGAGTAACAATAAATACATGTTCTAAGAAGATATTTATTACTGATTTTAAATACTTTCACATAAATTTTAAAGAAAAAAAACTTAAATCAATGATTAAGATCTTCATAGAACATATATTTATTGATGCTTCAGGAGTATCATATAATTTCTTTAGAGAAAAATTATATAAAATTCTTAAATTATCTAAATAAAACAACACACTCGTCTAAATACCTAAATTATCATGAATAAAATAATGTAAATTATTCTAAATGACCATGCTGATTCATTTTGCATCATTCTCCGAATGCGACAATTGATGTAGAATGAACCAACAAAAAAGAATAACTAGGGCATTTGGGGTTCCAATAACAATGAATATTCATGATTCCATAAACAATGAATTTAACATATGGCATCTATATAAGGTATTTATAACCCAATAATTGTCAAACCCTAATCAAATCTTAATATATACAATTTCCTAAAAAATAAATAATTAATTGAAGATAAAACTACTAAAAATAAGGAAACATCCTAAAGTAAAGAAAAATCCTTAAATTATAAAAAACACACAACAATCCTTAAATAATATAAACATCCTTGTTAAAATCCATTAGGTTAGATGGACAAAATTGTGTGAGCGGAAGAATAAGGGAGGGATGGGGTTTAGGAGCTTTCATGCGTTTAACTTGGCCCTCTTGGCGAAACAAGGGTGGAGACTAATCCAACAACCAAACTCCTTCATGGAGTCCGGCAAGAGTCCTCAAAGCGAAGTACTTTCCAAGGAAGAATTTTCTATATGTTGAGATTAATTACCTTCCTAGCTATATGTGGCGTAGTATCAAGAGCGCTGCATGAGTTCTAGACAAGGGTGGTTTTTAGAGGGTAGGTAATGGACAGGATATTAGAATATGGAAAGATGGTTGGATCCCACTTCAGAACGGCCACCACATTTGGAGTTCCTGCACAATTCTACATGATGATGTAGTGGTAGCTACCTTAATTGATACTGATCTTAGGGCTTGGAACCAACCACTAATATATTCAATTTTCCTTCCATTTGAGGCAAAACATATATTGGACATTCCTTTAAGAAGATATGACATGTATGATAAGTTCATCTGGTGGAACACTAAATCAGGCGATTATAAGGTGAACTCAACCTATAAATTCTTCAAGTCATAGGATCAAGGTGAGTGGTGATGACTTGTGGAATAAGATCTGGGGTCTGAAAGCATCCCCTCGCACTTTAAACTTCATCTGACAAGTATGTCAAGAAGCAATCCTTTTCCGAAAAGCATTGGAGTTTCGTGGAGTGGGTTGTCTAACCCTATGCCCAAGATGCCTTCAACAGGAAGAAACTATCTCACATGCACTCCGTGACTGCAGCTGGGTGCATGAAGTGTGGCTGTGCTCCCCACTTTGCCTACAAATCCCTGCCCAATATAAACATCCTTTCAAGAAGTGGGTACAAGACACAATAAGATCTTACCCTACATCTATTGTTGAACTATTTGCATCAATTTTACTTGGCATCTGGTTAGCCTGTAACAAGTTATGCTTTGAACGAAAAAATACTGATTGCCTAAATAGATACTATGAAGCTAACGGTCTCTTTGGGAACTCAATACCAAAATCAATCCAGCACCTACTTCCCTCTCATATCAGGTGGAAACCACCGATAGAAAGATGCTACAAGCTCAATGTAGATGCAACTCAAAATGGTGATAACTGTAACACCCCAAAATTTCCTATCCTATAAACAGTAATTTTGACAGCTAACAGAATTTTACTGTTTAGTAATTTTTGGATATTGTAAAATTATTTTGTTTATTCCGTCAGCGTATTTGATCGTTTTGAGTGATTTACTCCGTGTCAGAAAAATAATAATTTCCGGGCCAGGAAAAATCTTTCTGTATTTATTTCTCTTGACTGTTAATTATTTTTAACAATCTGACTTGATTTTCATACATTTTTTAATTTTTGTGATTTTATATGTGATTTTGAATTTTTTTCTGTTTGTGGGCCCCATGAGGTGTTTGTGGACCCAGGTGACCATACGTGGGCCTAGGTGGGTCCCGCAAAATGAAAAATTTTTCTACGCATAGAAAAATTTGTACTGTTTAGACGGAGACAGGGGATCTTACTAAACCTGAATCCGGAAACAGTTTTAGAAATTTTGTTTTGTACTGTATTTATTTATCGAAAGATAAAAATACAGTAAATATATTCTTTCGTGAGATTTTTAGTAGATAAAAATAGAAATTATATTGCTTAAGTCAACATTGGTGGTTTGGATATCCACTATTGATTCAATTAATGGTTAAGAAATAAATTTAATAAATAAACATAAGATAATCATCATTGATTTAATCAATGGTGTGAAAATAAACTTAGTTAAAGCTTCAATATCAACCGTAGATTTAATCAACGGTGTAAAATTAATTATATAAAGTGACCATTTACAACCATTGGATTTAGAGTTGATCAAGGGTGGAGATTTGGTCTTAAAAAGTGACAAAGACCATTTATGACCATTGGATGAAGAATTAATCAAGGGTGGAGATTTGGTCTTAAAAAGTAAAGCAAAGACTAATTATGACCCTTGGATTAAAAGTAAGAAAAAGTAATCTTGACCCTTTATTTTGGAGACACATCTAATGGCTAATTTAAAAGGAGAAGGATCCAATTGGCTTAGATTAAGTCTTCTAAATTAAAAGTCTACCTAAATCCAAACCATTGAATTAATCAATGGCTAGAATGCTTCAAATAATTGTATATAAAAAAAATGACAACTTCATGCATTATGGAAGGGGGGACGGTTTTGGAGTGCTTGGACAAGGAGGAGACAATTTTTTTTTAGTAGCCTTTTTAGGCTAAAGAAAAGATGAAGTCAACAATGATTTGATTAGTAACTAATTAAGCCTAATTTGATTAATCTAATGACCTAATTAACAAGTTAAGTAAACTAAATTAAATATTAAATTGTTATAATCTAATTCTTAATCGATATCCTAATTTTAATTAGAGATTATAATATGTGAAATAATATGTTAATTAATTAGTTATATAGTTAGAATGTTAGTTAAGATTGGTTAGAAAATTTAACCTAATTAATTACCTAATTAATTAGCATGCAATTAGGTAAAAATTGAGAACAATTAATTCCCTAAAATACTCAAGGAGCCACACGGTTTTCATGCAGCTTGGGGAGACTTTTACATGGTTCTTGAACCACCAATAATAGCCATGCAAACTAAATTAATGACCATTATTATTTGTCATGGTCAATATGACCATTATTGTTTTATTTGCTTCCTTTGGATTGCATGATGAAGGGGGAACGGTTGGAGAAGCAAGAAAGAAGAAGAGACATGTTGAGACATGTTGGAGTAGCCTTTTAGGCCAAAGAAAAAGCTTGAAGACATTAATTAGATGTCTTGACCAATTATTGGTCATTTTCCTAAAGCAAAATTATTTTCTTCTTTCTCTCCATGCAATGCTACGGCTGCCCACTTCAATTCAGCCATTTGATTTCATTTGTATCACATTTTATAACACTTAACTCATTCTCTCTCTTCTCTCTCTTCCAATTTGTCAAGAACACCAAGAACAACACCATTTTCTTTCCTTCCTTGAGCATTCGGTCACCACCTATGGAACCACTTCCAATCTTCCATAATTTTATCTAGCTACATATCTTGAATCCTCTCATCAATTCAAAACACTTTCATGTTGGAGACTTTCTCTAAATCATTCATCTTCATCACTCAACTAAGCCAAGAACACAAAACAACAATTTTCCTTCATTTTCTCACCAAATGGTTCGGCCATGACCACCAAAAGTACCACCCATCACTTTTAATTTCATCCAACCATAGATCTTGAATCTACATGATATTCTAAGTAACTTTCATGTTGGAGACTTTCTCTAAATCATTCATCTTCATGGACTTTCTTCAAGAACAAAGTTATGGGGTTTTTGAGGTAAAGTATAAGAAGACTTCATTTCTTCTCTTCTTTTTCATGATCTAAACCATGTTTGATCCATGATTTCTCTTAATAAAGCTTAGTATACTAATTTCTATGTATTTTATTTTGAATTTGAGAAGCCCTTGGTGTTGAAGGACTTGGAAAGAGAAGCAAAATCAAGAAGCTTTGAGGATCTTCAAGAGATAAGAGGGAGATCCATCTCACCAACCAATTATGGTGGTGGGAGATGGTCTTATATTTGATGGATTGTGAATTCATATGAGAATTCCAATCCATGGTCATGTAATAATTAATTGTATGTTTATGAGCTTTGATTTATTTTCTTATGCTTTGATTATTTTTGTCTATGCTTAATATGCTTTGCATGATTTTATGGCTTTGATAGTATACTTATAATATGCATGATGAGTATATGGCATGTTTGTGATATTTATGATGAAATATATATATGTATGCCATGATGTGTGGATGGAAAGAAAATTGATCTTGGTTCCAATGACCAAGGAAGAGCTACGGTTTTGATGCCCTTGATGAGGGTCAATGTTGAAAATTTTCAAGAATAAGACAATTAAATTTTGATCCCTAGAACAATGAGAATTTCGGCCAAGACACCTCAAAATAGGTGTTTACAAATTAATATGTTTATGGAAGAATAAAATTGGATTGATTTGAGGAGTATGAAAAATGAACTAAAGGTTTATTTTTTTTTAAGAAAACATGAACACAAATTTTAGAATGAAATTTTATTGATTTATTTTGTGTAGAAACAAGAATGGAATTTATTTAAGTTAGAAGAAAAATATTTCATGGTTCCAATGACCATCTATAAGGTTTTGATAATTTAGAAAAATGTTTTGATGCTATGAAATACAAGAATTTTCAAATAAGGATTTTTGAAAAGGGAATTAAGTGTTATAAATTAAGTGAAGTGGAATTTTCATAAATAAAAGAAAAAGAAGATTGAAAATATTGAACTTCAAATTAATTTAAAAAGAATCAATTTTTAGAAGTGATTTAGAAATATAAAAGAAAATATTTGTAACTTAAATTTACTCACGAAGAATTTATTTGGGTTTTGGAAAACGTTAGGAAATTTAAAGTTAAGAAACAATAATTAAAACAACTCAATATGATTTTGTAGGACTAGATCAATAAAAAGTGATTTTGAGAAAATATATATTAAGGAAAAGATTTTTGACTAAGAATGAAAAAGGATTTGCAAAGAAAGTGAAAATGAATTTGAACAAATGGGTTTGTTATATGACCAATCGGTACTTTGGTTTTGAAAATAAAACTTTAATGATTTTGTTTGTGTAAAACCATATCAATTTAAAAGGAAAAATGTTTTGATAATTTTTCAAATAGTAATGCCTAGATTTTGATGAAACAAAGTAATTTTTCAAGTGAAAATATAATTGATTTAATACAAGAAATTTGAAAAGGGAATCAGAGTATTTTACTCACTTGAAAAATTAAGTTTTGTAAACGACAATATTTTCAAATTTCAATTTATTTTGAAGTAGGTTAATTTGGAAATGATTTAGGAAAAAATGGAGAATATAATGGTATTTTGAGAATTTACTCAAGTATAACTTATTTTCAAGTTTTAAAGTACATTTGGAAATTTTAAGATTTGAAACATTGATTTATATCAATGAAAAAGTAATTTTGTGGATTATATTTGAAAAAGAATTTCTTGAGTAAAGAAACGTGGAAAAAGATTTTCTTGAGTAAGAAAATGTGAAAAATGAAGTACAAAGTCATAATATTTTGAGAAAGGATGAAATGAAATTTTTGAAGGTTAAGAAATATTTTTCGTAATAGAATTGTGGTGAAAAATGATTTATGTATCTTAAAAATGATTTAGAATATAGTAAAATATTCCTATGCGATTTAAAATATGTTAAAATATTTCTCACGTGATTTGAATTACGTTTAAATATTTTACGTGAGTTTAAATATTTGACGTCTTGTTGAAAAATCACTATGTGATTTAAAAGTAATAGAATATTTTTATGATATTGTGAAAATATAATGTAAACGTTTAATTTTAAAAACGTAAATGTAGTGTTACGATATTTTGAAAACGTAATGTAAACATTTTGGAATTGTGAAAACATAATGAAAATGTTTCGCAATCTTGTGAAAATACGGCAAAAGTGTTTTATAACTATGAAAACATGATAATATGATTTTGTGTTGAAAATACAAAGATAATTATCTTGTTTAGCGTTGTATGGACACTGTATGAGAGAGTGACGTGTTTTGCTATGATTGGTATTTGGTGCATTTTATATACATTGGAAAGAGATGTCCGTATTTGAATTTGGTGCATTATACATGCATTGAAAAGATTTGGCCCGTTGGGGTTGGACTTGCACTGATATACTCGTGCATTGTACAAATGAAATTGAAAAGATTTGGGCCGTTGGGGTTGGACTTGCACTGATAAATTCGTGCATTGTATAAAAGATAGCTAATAGCTATTATGACCCTTGTCGTTGAAGAGGAATGAGAATTGATAGTGAGGTCTATGATGGATCTTGGGGCGCCGAGAGGCGTGGTGGTCGACCGATGGACACCGTCAAGCGAGTATCCTGTGCTACTTGGCGATGCAGTCCGTTGCAACGCATTGACGATACCTGACAAGAACACGATTCTTTTCAGCGATGACCGGGAGATTGTCTTTGGGCTAAGGCCGACAATTAACTGAGCATTCTTCTCGAAATTGTGAAAACCTCCATGGAGTCGTTTTTGATAAAATGAGTCTTTGTACATATGCATAAACTGAGCATTTATATCTCGTGTGATATATTAATTGGGGAATATTGGTTATTGGTTATGACAATTGTTTTGAGTACTTGGATGATGATTGAACTGATAAATGATTAGATGATGATAGTTGATTAATGCTGATAGCATGATTATGGTATGATCTATCTGTATGATATAGCTATTTGTGTTATCTCTGTGCTGCCATGTTGGTATTGGTGTAGGTGATCTCACCTCTTTGTTATATTGTTTTATGGTGTCTGTACTGTTAAAATCAAATAATAGAAGGATCGAGTTGTCTTAGACATAACGGGCGATGGATACTCTGAGATTGGTGATAACAATAAGGAGTGGACATTCAGGACTCGAAGGTGTGCAGTGTTGACAAAGGAACAGATGTCTGATGCATCAAGATGGATAGAAAAAGGAATAAGTATGTTAAAGTTTCTCGTTAGTGTGTTATACCGTACTATTAAGTAGGACCCGTCATGGAGTTTGCTACTGTAAAGAAAAAAAAGTCTGTTAATTTTATATTTCTCTTTAAATTGTGATATTAATTGGTGTCAATATTGCATAATGAATAGTTGAAATATGATTTTCAATATTACCTAATATTTTCAGTAAATTTACGTTTCAGTAAAGAAGAAATTTTGAAACCCATCTTTTATAACTCAAACTTTGTGCGAACTTATTTTCAGATTATGAGTCGGGAGTCAGAAATGTGATGCCCTAGCCAGGGTGTTACATTAGTTGGTATCAGAGCCAGGGTATTACAATAACGCGTGGGAAATTGAAGCAGTAATCAAAGATAGCAATGGCAACATCATGGTAGCATGAACTTGGTAGATCAGTTAAGCTCTAGATTGAAGCTATTGGTTTGCATATTGGATTGGAATTTGCATTGGATCTATTCAGAATGAGTTTCAAGTGGGTTACCTGAAGGCATTTCTGATGGGTTTAGGATGATGTTTTCTTCCTTGGTGCAGTGGCAACAGCGACAGAGTAAGAGGGTGGTGTATCTGTAAAGACATTTTGACACTCAAATTAGGCTATGAAAAATGTTTAGGGTCTAGATTTATACATAAGTGGTTTAGCCTATTATTTATAAATTGGGTTTGCATAGTGGTTAAGCAGGTTAGGAGGAAATCCTTGTTTGAATTGTGTATTAATGGGTAGTTATGGTCATAATAATCATTCCTATGAAAGGGGATATGTTGGGAGAGATTGGCTCTTAATTTGTGTGGCCATTGGAGAGTAGGCCACATGGGGCCAGAGTTAGATCTAGGCCTTAGCAGACCGAGTTGCTCCGTGTTGGGCACTAATTTGGATTTCAATCTAGAACAAGTGTCTCCAGTTTGACGCTTTGATGTGACAGTTAAGTGTCAAGGTAAGTCAAAGGCCAACAGGAGCGAGAACGTATCCTCGGGTAAAAGGGGTCCATTGCAAGGAATTTATGTCAGACTCCATAACGTTGCATTAAGGGTAACATAAGTCTGTAATCTGGTACGGAGAATCCTTTAAGCAGTTGCCTCCTGCAATGGGGAATTTAGCTGTGGCCCGTTATAAGACACGAGATGTTTTCAAAGATGTAGAACCGATTGAGGTACATTATTCGAGATTTGTTGCGTGGTACCATGATGCATGCCCAAGCTATGCGATGTCATCGTGATATGGTAAACAGGGTTCACAGGAGTGGGCAAACGTTCACCGATGTGGATTTTTCTTAGAAATAGGTCGAGATCCATAGTGTATGATTGGGGTTTCCTCGAGACATGGTTATCAACTTTTATTTGTGATAAAACAACATTGGTGGCACTTGGAAACTAGGACATTTGTTTAAATATACTAGGTGAGGCCGCGATCCTCTGTGCTTTTATTTTGTTGAGGGTAAGATATGACCAGGATCTGACAAAGTTCTGCTTTTGTTTATGCATGGCCTTTTATCTTTGGCCAGAGTCCTTTAAGCTATTGTGACAACTTTCTGCAGACATGTGGCACGCGCTGTGTAACACTTGTGAAAATATGTTAGACTTGTATTTGGTTACAAAGGTAGTTAATACTTGCTTAACATGCCTATATAATTTTGTGACATTATGAGCACGTTTAGCTACTTTGCTATAAGTCTATATGTGAAATATAACGGTTATTAGCTCCGGAATTGGCTTAAACTGCTTAGTTAGTAGAAATAAATGTGGAGAATTTGTTTCTAGGTCACAAATGTGAGGAAGATGGTGTGGTTAAAATTTGAGGTTAATCAAAGTTAATTTGACATTTTTAAGCATACTGAGTGTGTGTTTTAATGCTATATTGACTACTAGTAAATATGAAAAAATATGAAAATTATGAAATAAATTTTTTTATGAATCTTAGGATTTATTTTAAACTTGTTAGAAGTTAAAAAACTGAATTTGGTAAAATCTAAGTGTTCTTAACAGATCGAGGGTTTTAGTATCTATTTTTAAGAAGCCAAATTTGACTTCTTTTCCTAAATATCCCACAGCAGAAAATGGAAGAGAGAAAGGAAACCGAAAGAGGAGAAGAAGAGGAAGAAGGAGGAGGAATCAAGTAGATGTTGACTTCTTCTTCAATACCTTGATGTAGAGGGAACCTTGTTTTACTATTTTCTTTCATTTTCTCCATCTTTTCTCATGAGGAGAGTTGATGAAGAAAGTGGGGATTTGAGTGTTGTTCTTTGTTGTTTATGCTTGATTCTTGTTGTATGACTTGAGAATGACATGTTTTTGGTATGTTGCATGCTTGGTGATGAATTTTTCATCACTTAAACACTTAGGACCTCATTTGAGCCAAGAAGGGGGTTTTAAGTTTTTAGGTGGATGATGGATTCATTGATGTAATTTGAGAGGGAATTAAAAATTGTATGAGAGTTGCAATGTGTTAATGAACCTTGTGAGGTGTTGGAACTCACTTGAATTTGAAGTTTAGGTGATTGGAAGCCCACTGTTTCTCAATGGAATAGTGGCTATGTGAATGCTTATGTCTTGAAGCATATCAAATGAGTATTTGATGATAACAAAGGCCAAAGTGAAGTTCAAGTGCAAAAGAGAAGATCAAGCGCAAAAGGAAAAATCAAGATCAAAGAAAGAAGTCAAGAGGTTTATTTAGTTATAAGACTTAGGACACTAATGTTAAATGCTCTTAAGATTTCTCAAATGGTTTTTCAATATATGATTTCAAAATAAATGGAAAATTTTAAAGATAAACATGACTTTCAAGAAAACTTGTGTTTCAATCTTAAAACTAACACTCTTAAAAAGATTCATGTTTAAACAATTGTCTCAAGGTGTTAGAAATGACTTACAAGCTTTATTGGACTTGAAAAATGTGTTCAATGGCCAATGTAATCGATTACACGACGTTTGTAATCGATTACACAAAGAAAGAAGCGTATGTAATCGATTACATGAGCAATGTAATCGATTAAGCAAGTCGAGGCCATGTAATCGATTACACAATATATGTAATCGATTACATCAAGCCTGTAAAAGCATGAACACGTTCAAAGAGTTATGTAATCGATTACATGGATATTGTAATCGATTACACAGGAAGTCAAGTCATGTAATCGATTACACAGGGTATTGTAATCGATTACACACAAGTCAGAAGCCATGTAATCGATTACACTAAGAATGTAATCGATTATACAGAGCCCAGAAAGTCAAGAACACGTTGGAACAACATATGTAATCGATTACACAAGTTGAGTAATCGATTACAAGAATCGACAACGTCCAACGGCTATATTTAATGCATTTAATGCGTGCCCAGAAAACCCCAACGGCTCTATTGAATGAGAAACTTATAAATACCAAAGTTGGGTCTTTATTTGAGGTGGACCTTGAACCAAAAATTGATCATCAATACTTCCAAATGTGAATCAATCCTCAAATTCATTTCTTGCTCTATTTTTTATAAAAACGTGAAAAATCTTTGAGAGCATATTAAGAGCTTCAATTTGTATTTATCTACTCTTTAAGAGAGTTTCTATCTTCTATACTTTGTGTAATCTGAAAAGAAAGGGTGAGATATCCCTCTAGAGTGAAGGGTGAGGTATCCCTTAGAGAGTGAGGTATCTCTCAAAGTTAGAAAAGGGTGAGGTATCCCTTGAGGGTGAGGCATCCCTCAAAAGGTTGTAAAGGATGAGGCATCCCTGTTTTTGAGGCTCAAAGCACAAGGGTGAGGTATCCCAAGGTGTTGGTGAGTGCTCTATTGTGTAAAGGTTTTCAAGCACCCGTTCAAGCTTGAAGTTTAGTGGAAAATCTCGAGTGGTTCGCTTAAGGACTGAATGTAGGTCACAAGGGGTGGCTGAACCAAGATAAATCCTTGTGTTTGATTCTCTCAACCCTATCTCTTTACATTTGTGCATTTACTTTATATGCTTGCTTGAATATTATTCATCTTGGTTTATTTAATTTGTGAGTGAAGTATTCAATCTCATTTATCTATTCACTTTAATTATCCAATAGCTTCAACGAAAATTGTTTAACAAACGTTTTACGAAAGATTTACGAAAATATTTTATAAACTCAATTCACCCCCCTCTTGAGTTTGAGGCCACTTAGCTAACAGGCTATTCTGCAGAATTAAATAGAATTTCATTTCTATCAACCAGTGCTTGAGCACTGGGAGTTAGGTGCTTGAGCGCCCATTGCCAAATAGAAAGCATGTTTGTGCTATGCGAGGAGTGCTTGAGTGCCCATGTTTGAGCACCTGAGCGCTAGGCTTGAGTGCCTGAGCGCTCATCACAAGGGAAAATAGGGGAGAGCCTCTGCCACTCCAGCGCTTGAGCGCCCCGTGCTGAGCGCCTGAGCGCCCCGTGCTGAGCGCCCAATCCAGAATTTGAGAGGACTTTGTTTTTGTTGAAATGAAGTGCTTAACTTGTGTAGTTCCTTCTTTTATGCTTCTTAATAAGTGATGAGGCTCTAATAAGAGTATGTAATGAAGTGTTTGTATGGTGAATGTAAATCAGTTGGTATGTTAAATATTGTGATACTTAGCATCATTGTTGTTCATGCTTGAGATGAGATGAATGTAAACTAATTAGTTTGCTAACTATTGTAGTACTTGACATCATTGTATTTCACACTTGCAGTTTTGAATGTAAACCAATTGCCATGCTAGTTAGTATTAATTGACATCATTATTATTCATAACTATGTTGATGAGGATGGAGTCCTCATTGTTGATGATCAAATATGATTTTGAATGAGAAAGTAACTAACCCTTCCTATCATAGTGATCATTGTTGAAGGCCGTGTAGTTGATAAGACTTTATTACCCGTAGAGGGTGATCATACATGATTGTAAATGAAGAGGTAACATACCTTCTTGATCATAGTGATGAGTTGAGGATGGTTCATTCCCTCACACCTCATGGAATAACTAGAACTAGCTTCCAGTGCTTGTTCAGGACTTATGAAACTGGGTTCCTTTGTTTTGTTCAAGGCTCATGCATTCATGACATCACCATGGAACTGGGTTCCCGTAAATGTTATCATACACTATTCATTACATCCTTAGGCTATTGCATAGGCATGAACACAAGGCATAATTTGGCATAACATGGCAAATATATGGGCAGTTGCTAATCATAACATATTTATGCATTGTAATTGTATGAGCAATTACGTATTTTGAGATGGAGATGATGTTTTTGTGAGTGTAGTGATTACTTGAAGACTGTTTGTGATAAATGAGTTTTTATACAAACTTATAAAATGAGAATCTATTTCGAGAAGATAAAGGACATGGTTTTGGCTTTTGCCACCTTTCTAGGTTATTATGTATGAGACTTGAATTTAGAATTGTGTTTTTCCTCGAAATAGCTGAAATGTTTATGATGGCATGTTTTGATGTAAAGACTACTAAGAATATGTGATTCTCACCCCTTGTGTGTGTTTCCATGATGATTCCAGGGAAGAAAACTTATAGAAAGTGAAGTGAATGCAGGAGCTTGGAGAGCTTATCTTAGTGTGCTTAGCTTAGTGTATCTGTGTAGTTTCTTTTGAAATTATGTACGTATTGTATTTGTGAGAAATACAGATGTTGTATATTATGTATTCATTACGTGGCTCATATTTTTTGTATATATATAACTGTTATATTTGAAAATACTGGTTGTTAGGAAGTAGCATGCCTAAATTTAACTACTGTGGCATAATACAGATTATACTATTGTTATTAAATTTGAGATGTTATACGCTAGGTTCTATATGGTGTTTGGTTTTCGTGCTGCCATCATTTCAAATTTTGGTGAAATGTCTTAATTGCCCTCCTTCATGGTGGCAGTTGGGGTGTTACTACACCCTTATAAATAGGAGTGTGGGGTGATTTCTCGCCCTCATTTTCTATTTTTGCATCCTTTTCTCTCTAACTCTTTGGCGACTAGGTGATTTCCAATGGTAATTTAGTGATCATTTGTGGCCGTTTTTGCCATTTCCTCCACTTTCAAGTTTCTTCCTTTCTTCAACCAACATGTACTACTCTTTTCCCTCCTTTTTACCTTTTTTTCCACCATTTTCGTGTTTGCCATGGTGAGGAAGAGGGAGATTGACAGTGATAGAGAGGAGGATAATTCCCTGGAAACACTATCAACACCACTGTCTCTACTGCGCAATGCACGGTGGAGGTGATCCCTTTAGTGTGAGAGTTCTGTTAGGGGGCATAGGCCATTATCCAAAGTGATTATCCGAGAAATGATTCAAAATGCGGAGGCCACCAGAAGGGTAACATGACTTAGGCCGGCTTGCTCGTCTACTAAGATTGTTAAAGGGTTAGAACAACTAAGAGATTCTTCTTCTTCTGATTCTGACTTGAGTACAGCCTCTGTGGGTGTTTCCAAGATATAGGATACGGGAATGCGGAGAGCAGTTAACGCTGATATGAAGGAGTATATATTATCTCAGGATAATAGTCTATACTAATGGGTGGACTGCGAGGTATTGGGGATTCCATCAAGAATCTAGACTGTGAAGCAAGTAGCTCAAAAGAGGGAATACCTCTAGCTTACATAAGGGGGCTTTGAGATCATGATTCTTCATTCGAGCTCCGGGTGACTTGGAAAGAATGTGCTCAACCTGGACACAGGGTTAACACTTCATGTATCTCTATGAGGTGATGTTCATATGTCTTAGAATCTAGTTTCGCTTTACTACTTTCCAGATTGGTGTGCTTAACCACTTGCAAGTGATGCCCACGCAATTTAATCCTAATTCCTAGTGGTTCATACGAGCATATGAGTTGATATGTGACCTTTCGATTGGTTGTGCATCATAGTGGCCTTCTTCTACTTCTTCTACTCACACTAACTTCGCATGAACAACGTCCGAGGTCCCTGCTCAGGCAGCTCGGCATCGCAAAAGGAAGGCAGACAACCAAAAGGGGCACAGTAAGGGAAAAAGACTAACCCTGACCCACCGACTGCAGTGGGAGACCATGTGGACCTTGCCGGGGATCGAGATTTGGACTCTTCGGATGGTGCCTCCGCTTCTCACCATCTTTGGTTAGGCTTTGAGGGTCGATCTAGGGAAGCTTATCAACAATAGCTTGCTTACCTCGGTTGATTTTGATTTGCTAATGGAGAGGGATCTCCTTGAAGTCATCTAGGACATGTAAACTCAAGCTCTTCGGAATGCTTCCACCACTCGATTTCTTGAGACCATATTCCATTCTTTAAAACAAGTCAAGGAGGTAGAGAATGAGTTAAACACCCTTCGTGGTGATAAGGTTCGACTTGAGAGATTAGTGGTGGAGAAGGATAAAGAGCTAAAGAAGGCCGAGGAGGAGGTCGTGATAAGGAAAAAAGAAATTATTAAATTCAAAGAGAAGATGATGACATTCAAATCCCACCTGGTGAACCTGCATAACCAGGCAACCTCTTCTGAAGCCAACCGATAACACTAAAAGCTCGAGTCAAGGTGTTAGAAAAGATAGAGTTCGACCTGAAAGGTGAGATCAAGGAACTCAAGGATAGCTAGACAATTATCATTGATGAATTATTTGAGAACGTTCTAGCCCAACTTTTAATCTTAAACCTGCCTTCAATGTTACGTATTGGGTCCCACCTGGTGGTAAAAGATGGCATGATTGTTGATGTAACAGCTTTTGCACCTGCGGGCTAAGTCGAGTTGATTGAAGATGAAGAGGAGGAAGGTACAGATGAGGATGCCAGAGCCAAAGAGGAAGATAGAGAGGGGAACATGGAGGCCGGCCCAGAAAATGTCGAGGCTTGATTTTTCTTTTGTTGTACTTCTGCCTTTGCCCATGGTGGGCCTGTTTATATTTGTATGGATATGTCTTGTGATTGGGCATTTGCTTTTTCCTCCTGTTTAATGATTTAGTGGTTTTTCTTTCTCAACTTATGTTAATTACTACTATTTTTCTTAGTCTACTTTGGATCCAATGCCTGAAGCTTTACTCATGTGTGAACATTAAAAGGACTTAGAAATTTTTTTTTATCATTATGAGTGGTTCGGTGTTTTCCTTAATGGTCATAAATCTTGAAATATTGCAAGGAATGACGATTGATTGTGGATCCATTAAGATATTTGCCATACTTAGGAGTTTTCTAACACAAAAAATTTTCCCAATACCTAGAAAAATTTATAACATTTAGTAAAATTTCCATCGTATGTTTAGTTATGGTTTCTAGGCAAGCCTTGGAACGGGATCTTGTAGGTGAGATCCCAGTAAATGTAGTTGCTGTACTTTGGGCTACTGTTTAATTACGCTCAACCTTGACAAGATGGTATTCGACCTCCTGTGTTAAGGTTAGGTTTGTTGGGGCATGGATGAAAACCCATAACTCACAGCAAGGCAGCAAGAGGTGGCTTTAAGGGATGTCCACTTTAACCTTGTCAGGATGTGTATCTCTCAAACCTCATCAAGGCAGTATTTGACCTTGTGGGTTGCACATACACTTATTGTTGAGAGTGGTATACCTAGTGGGATGTGTATCTCTCAAACCTCGCCAAGGTGATATTCAGCCTTATGGGTCACGCAATAACTTTAAATGAAATAAGAGCAAACATGTGGATAATTATAAACTTTTAATAATCAAAGCCTGAGATCGGCATTTGTACATAATTGTGGAAATAATAGAAATTTGACATGACTTAAATTAAAAAAATAAGTCTAATTTTAATATTTCTTGAGTTTGTTTGTATTCCAATAATTCTTTATTTGTTTTTCTTGTGAGGGTTTCCAAAGTATATGATAAAGTATTCGTCTTGCTCATGATCCGGTATAGATCATCCCAATTAGGTGCTAGCTTTCCTGTGAGGGGTGCATTTTTACCTCTGATATTCGTTTTGCCAAAAATGAGCTTTCATTCTATGTTTGATTGTGGCATCACAGATATGGGCAATACGGCGTTGTTCTTGTAACAAACCCAGGTTTTGGCAAATGAGTTATGGATTTGTGTCATCTGAGAAGTGCTGCTTTCGCCAACTAGATTCCCCAATTTCAACTATGATCATTGCCTCACACTCGTATGTCAGCTTGAATGGCGTCTCTCTCGTAGTAGAATAACGCATGGTCCGATATGCCTAGAGCACATGATCAAGCTGTTTTACCCACTTTCCCTTTGCCTCATCTAGCCTTTTCTTGATACCTCAGAGGATGACCCAATTGACAGCATCCACTTGTCCATTTGTTTTTGGGTGCTCCACGAAGGTGAAGTTTTGTTTGATGTGCAATCTGAAAAGAAAGTCTTAGAAACCTTTATCAATGAATTAGGTACCGTTGTTTGTGACAATGGACTCCGAAACTCCAAATCTGCAGATAATGTTTCTATAGGTGAACTTCTGTATGCGAGTCGAGGTGATTATAGATAGCGACTTTGTTTCTGTCCACTTGGTGAAGTAGTCAACAATTATGACCAAGTACTTTAGTTGTCCCAGAACTTGTGGAAACGGACCCAAAATACCCAATCCCTATTGGTAGAATGGTCAGGTGACTAACATTGTTGTAAGTTCTTCCAGTGGGGCGAAGTAGAGATATGAAAAGTGTTGATATTTATCGCACTTCTCTACATACTCCATGGAATTAGAATCCATGTTGGGCTAACAATAACCGGTGCACAGGGCCTTCTGTGCTAAGGTTTTTCCTTTGAGAAGATGTCCGCAACTTTCTTTGTGGATCTCAACCAAAGCATACTTAACTTCCTTGGGTCCGCAACTTGGGTCCAAGGCATACTTAAATCAATCTCAATATCATGTAAACAGTGCGACAGAAAATTCTCACAATCATACCTAAGGCAATTATGCATATCTAAACTAACTATGCATCTCATCATTAGGGACAAGAAAACTACAATGCATAACATAAAATGAGAACTTCTAATATGCTATAAGCATAACCAGTCTATATCTCAGGCTCATCAAGATAAACTGCTCTGATATCACCTAATGTAACACTCCTAGCCTATATAGTACTCTTAGACTAGTCATTAGAGGACTAGATAGACTAAAGTTTATCACAGTTTCCTATTCTTAGCTTCTTAATTTGACTTAAGATAATTTTTTTTTCATTTTACCATCTTGTATTTCATATTTGTTTCCTTCCTAAGCCTGTTGAGGGTTGTTTAGCTCACTTGGTGAGCTAGGTTAAAAGTTCGTAAAGCACTTACTTTGTTATAACTTTACCTTACCGGTCCTTATTACATTTTGGGAGTTCCTCTTGGTGGGACTCCTTAAAAATTTGTTTGATTACAAGTGCATCAAAAGTATCATACAAGGATCTAACGAACTAATTAACATACATCAGTCCGAGATACATGGCTAAGTCTGGATAATCACCTCATACATAGTACAATTCCAAATAGAATACATGAAAAATCAAAATGGACAAGGCAAATCCTAGGGCCTTCTCAAGCAGATTGAGTGCTCCATTGTTAGACAACCATAATCATCAGGACTAAGCTGTGGCTCAGTACCTGAAATATCATGGAATTTATAAATGGGGTGAGAAATCCAAGTATTCCCAGTACTACTAACATACAAAGGTGTCATCATGATAGTTCCAATTGTTTCGGGAATTTACAGAAATCTTACAGAAAACTTTCAGGATTTTTTAGAAAAGTGGTAGAAGTCAAAAATAAATTTTATTCCCAAGGCAGAGATCATACAAGCTTTATGGGATTATCATAAAATAAATAGAGCACTTTACAGTGTTAGTAGCAACTACATAGAGTCATAGCAGAGATATCAAAGACTTCTTAGAAAGCAAGCAAAGATATCAAAGAATTCTTAGAAAGCAAACAAGGAAGGAAGAAATAAATAAACATCTCAGAACATTTGGCAAAAATGAGCAGAATATTCACTAAGTATGACATGAAGTAACAGAATACTGGAGAAAGCATAAACAAGCTATATAGATGCAATAAATCATCATATAATGCTCATTTAAACTTTCTGTCTTTCATAATGCTTATCTGTATGCAATTTCCCATTTGTATCTCATAATTGAGGATGAAAGTCAACCCTTGGTGATAGTTTGATTATCATATATGAGCTCAATCTATACGTGACTAACTACACCACACAAAACCTATCCTCATCCTTTACCCTTAGCAGAGTGCTTTTCAAACTCCTCTACTTTTGGTAGAGTGCTTTTGTCACTTCTTTGCTCTGACAAGGTGCTTTTCTCACTCCCTTGCCTCATTATTCCTGATGAAGTACTTTTCTCACTCCTTTGCCCTTGACAATGTGCTTTTCTAACTCCTCTATCTCACTTTAGAAAAAAACATTCTTAGGATCATCTCCCATCCGAGGATCATTTCCATTACATTTTCTATCTCATTAGCAACTAAGGATGCACATTAACATATAATTCAATCAATTATCATTCTTAACTCATCTTTAACATTTATATGAGCAAAATATCTCAGTGCATCATAAAACATGTCATTAGCATGAAAAATACCAATTTATTATACATTTCATAAAACCAAGCATATCATAAGGTAGTTTGAAAGCACAAGAAATTCACATTGAGAAAATTCCTTCTCAATATCATTCGGCCCATAACAATATTCATACAATAAGGATTCTCATATTTTCCAAACAACTCAATTCCTCATTAATTAAACTCATCTAAGTACATTTTATCCAATTAAGCCTAATTAGCCATTTCTTTATATAATTAGTATTGAAAAAGAACTAAAGAATAATTGATCATGCTAATTTTTCTAAAAATGGGTTTAGGCCATGAGCCCAAATTTATAGTCGTAATAATGTTCAACCATCAATATCATAAAGACAACAACTAATTAGCATGATTAGTCATGTAACAAATAATTAATTACCAATTTGAGACAATATCAAGAAAATTAACTCTTAATCCCCATCAAACTTTCATTAGCACATATTCCCTTTAATTAATTACATCTCATTTAGCCATTAATTTTAAGAACATAAATTAGGTAGTATATTAGGCTAACATCCATTTTCCTCATTCTACCCTCACAACCTTGAATGTAATTTACTGCTCAAATTTCTTTGGCTTCCATGATACCTGTATGATTTGCTCGAACATGGAACCAAGAGTAAGAATGAAATTACCAAAACTCTCTTCCTTCACAAAGTGGTCGAACCTCTATATTTAGTTTATTAAACTTATTGTTAATTTGTCCACTCAATTAATATACTACTTTGCTCACTTAATAAAAGAATTAGATGAATATCAACAGCAATAGAAAGCATACCAAGAATACTCCTCTTATGGACTCAATCCGAGGCCAAAACCCTCCCCCATGAGCCCACATGCAACATCAATTTCTCATCAAGATTCTAACAACCATCATAACAATCAAGAATAAAAAGGAAGATGAAGAACAAAACATGGTCCAAACACTCCTTACATCAAAAAATCAACTTATAACTCAAAATCTAAGCTAGATTAAATATCTAACTCATGCTTAAGGATTAAGAAAGGAAAGAACACGAAGGAGGAAGAATGAACCCCTACCTATGCACCTTAACAAGGAAGGAGTTGAAGTGAAGAGTGGCAGATGGTGATGTTGAACACACCTCTTTGAAGAGCTTGATAAGGTAAGTAACTTTCCTAACTAGAGTTAAATGAGATGAGGTCTTAGAAAGCCCTTATACAAAGGCTTGAAGACTTGGCCTTCAATGGAATTAGCTTATCCCTAACTACATATTTGTCTCTTCAATTTTCGTGTGTGTGTCCAAAAGGAAAAGGTGGAAAGGTGCTTATTGCATTAGGTGTGTGTGTCGTAAGCTTCATGGATAATAACTGTCGAAGCTACCAAGTTATATTAATTTATAACCGAATTACCAAAACTACTTACAGCATAAGGTAACATCGGGTTGAGCTCGTAGATCACTCCAATTATGAATTTAGATTAAGAGCTTAATAAATAGGGGGAGAGGAGTTTGAAAGATTAAACAACAGAAACATAAAGTAATTAAAGGAGGTAAATAAAATTAGGAAAATAATCAATCTAAGAGAATTAACTAATCTTGATTTTAATTCATCTTTGATCACTATAGATCCATTCAATTATTAACTGAATCCTTGGTTTTAGATCACATCAAGAAGCCTCAAGATGATCCATGAATCTTATACTAGATAAGCATCAAGAATTCAATTAATCAAGGTTAGACAAATTAAGCATCCATCCAAAATCTGAATTAACTTAGAAACCAAGATCCAACCAAGCTAAACATTTCATCAAACACTTTTAATGCCTTGTTTAGTATCTGAAATTCATCTTTCACTCATGGTAATTGCGCAATTATCATATGAATAACCCAATCATATTAAGCAACTCAATCAAAATTAAACAAAGAAGAAGTAGAGAAACTTGATTAATAATTGAATATAAAATAATTAAAACATAATCTCAAGATTAAGCATAAAAAATGTCAATCTCTTGGATTTATTAAAGGCTCTACCCCTCCATGAATGGGAGGGAAGAACTCAGAAAATGAGAAAAAAATCTAGAGAGAAGGGAGAGAAAAGAGAGATCTAGATCTAGAGAGAGAATGAAAAATTGTAGAATGAAAAACTAAGTCTCAAACTTCTATTGCTAACCCCTATAACTAACCCATAATTTGGCCTTACATGATTTAAAAACCTATTAGTTATAAATCTGAGTCCATTAGGAATTATTGAACCTAAGTCCCATGTCAATTAGAGGATTACAACTCAAGTTATGCTCAATTAAGTAGCGTAACTCATTAGCAACTCATCTTTGTATTCCAGCTTCAATTGCACACCCAAAACGACGTAGTTTAGCTTAGGAGTCTTCATAAGAGTTGTAGATTTGTGTCTAAGATTTCATTTGGGCTTAGTTTGACATCCATCATTCTTCTATAACTCGAGATATGGGCTAATGAGTGTGCAAGAGGTCAAGCTGTTAGGATTAGCACTTTGGCTTTTTCTTCAACTTCAATTTAAATTATCCAAATGTATGATTTAGCTCTTGATATCTTTATGAAAATGGTAGATATTTGTGTTATCTTTCCTACATGACCAGAATTATAATAATTAGATATTTGAAACTTAGATTATAGCCAAAATATTGAACACTGCCAAATAGACTAATTAAGGCAAATTCATGCAATAATTCCTTAAATGATCCAATTAGGTTCAATATCATAAAATGTGACAAAACTAATTTAATTAAGTCAAATTGAATCTTAAGAAGCCTAGTGAGAGAATCAATAAAATGAATAAAATATATTGCTATCAATGGACAAGAGAGTGAAGTGAGACAATAACTCCTTAATAGCTAAGTTTTTAAGACTAAAAAGATAGGATTAGTAAAAGGAGTGGCTGTGACGATTAATAATCAAAACTTAAAGGTTAAGTTGTTGAAGTTTAAGAAATTTAGGCTTAAGTGTGTAGGATTTAGACACCCAATTCTATAAAATATGCTTGTCAAATATATTTTAGGACATATCTGGATTTAATTAGATCTAGTGTATACTCTTTGGTAATTATTATATCTAATTGTAACCTATGAGTTCAGAAATTGATGCTCAAATTACTTGTATACAATATAATAGGTTCTAAGTCAAATCAAATTTTAGAATAACTAATAATTACCTTTTCAGTTTTAAGCTAATAAAATTTAAGCTAAGTGCTTTATTTTATTTGCTTGTAATTCCATTGGTGAGAAAATAATTGTTACTTAGTTCTCATATTTTAATCTATTATAACCTTAGACAAGTTCCTAAACCTACTCACATACATTTTTATTAGCTCACAGAAAATTATAAAAATTACCATTTTTACTTAAATTAGTTATTGAACTAATTAAATTATCTTTCATAATTATAAATTAATAAATTCATGTTATATGCCATTTTAATTAGAATAATTAGCAAACTAACTTATTTAATCCACTAAAAATTCTTAAAAGTCATTATTTTATTTTATAACATAAATATAAATTAATAATCACTATTCTTAATTATTTACTAATTTATATAAATATTTTAACTAATATCTAAGCTTAACTTATGTGCTAAACAACTATGACATGCACGTACAAGTATAGACATGCACATAAAATTGTAAACAAGTCAACTATTAGACTATTAACTAGTTTACTAGCTATTTAAGCAAGCTGCAAAAGAGGATGATACAATTCTACTCTCTTTTTAAAAATTTTGACTTCAAAATTTAATTACTTGATGAAAATAACTTTGATGTCCACCTAACATATTACATACATTTTTAATTATAACACACTCAATTCATAGTCAATGGCTGAATGGCTTTACTACCGACAACAAGGACAGGAATATATATATAACTTGAATATTCATTATCACTACTGGTCTATGACTAACCGAATAGTTCCATTATAGCCAATATAAAATTTTGTACTCATATTAATCCAACTTACCTACTTCCTAGCTTCTTACTTCTGAGTACATAATGAACAAATTATATTGTGAGCTTTTCTAAACTATGAGTAACATAGGTCTTGCTAGCTTCCTGAGTTTGACCATAAGGTTGGCTGAATCCCCATTCCTTGAGATCTTAGAGAATTATCTCAGCAACTCTTTATATCTCCAGAAATATTCCGTTATATCTTTATTTATACTAAAGTTATTCTTAAGTTGAACCATATTCTTTGATTATTAGATTTTCCCTCAATTAGCAAATTACAGCCTAATTACATTTTCTTTCTAGCACTCTAAGTGAAACTCTAACAACATAAAATTAAGATGATCAAGTAAAATAGAATCCCATACATCTCAAATGCAACACCTTACTTTAGACACCACAACAGAAAGAAGCTGTGATTCATTAAAGAATTCATTTGAAATAAGGAAAACAATTTTAGATTCAATTTAGCCTTAGCAGTCAAGACTGACGAGACTAAAATTTTTGCTTAAAAAGGCCGATTTTCACAATTAGATTGAGGAGACATCATAGTTCCTAAAATTATGAAATTTTACATAGGGTTAGCTTTATCTTATATCTTCCAAATGAAGTAAATCCCATTTCATTTGGTTTAGTATAGCTAAAGCTATTCCATAAGGTAGAAATGCTGTAACAGGGTGGTTTACTATCTTATCAAGATTCAGCCCAACTTTAGATGTAAACTTGGAGTGCATAAAGAGTTCAAAATCCTTGAAATTTTTACTTCATATAGTGTCACATGTTAACTTCAAAATGACACTGATCTCATATAATTCAGACTTCGAAGTAAAAAGCTATGCAGTTTGGTTTATAAGGAGTGAGCAACCTATTTTATGCAAATCCAACCCTAACTTCAAATAAAAACTGGTACTGCATTTGACTTGTAAAAATTCTAAAAAAAATTTTTTGACTAAAAAAGATATTCATTCATTCATATTGGTAAAATACACCGAGAACAATACAAATCCAACACTGCTAAAAACTGAAAAGGATGAATCTGCGAACAAACTCACAGCACCCAGGTTAATAGCATAACACGGCAAAATGCCTACAAATGTGACAAAATCAAAGTGACCGGAATACCCATGCCTCCGGATCTGTAACGTTGACGCCCAAGTCTTGATTGAATCTGTAATGGATCGAAGCTGATCTACCAATCTGAACCAAACGAACACCGCAACAAGACGGGAAACCACCGCAACAAGACGGGAAACCAAACGACGCCGCATCAAGACGACGAACAAAACACCGCCGCACGCAGACGACGAAAACACGGAAAAGCACAAAAGAAAAACAGATCTATGTGAAAAACCACTTATTTAGATAAAAGGAGAGAAAAAAAATGATGTAGAGGGGTGATTCTAAGCCAAAAAAATGGCCCAAACCACCCCCTCCGGTGGATGAGAAAGAAGGAAAAGAGGAGTAGATAGAAGAGAATTTCTAGGGCCGACCTAACATAACACGTTTAAAAATTCTAAAATTTAACTACTGAATTCATTGCTTCTCAGTTTTAAAACAAAACAAACGACATGTGATTTGGGCTTTTGGTGGCCCAAGATATGCTATTAAACACTAAAGTCGCCAGGGTCTTGATAACATATAAATTCTATAGAACTTGACCTTGTTTCTAATTTGAATTGAGATTTCATGAGTCATGCTAAAATCTTGAAATTTCTATCACATCTAAATTCATGTGTTAGCTTTTGAATGTCATAAATGACAGGTAATTTGGTTACCTGTAGCCCAAGTTATGCCCCTGGGACTATGGGCTATCAGAAAAACCCCAATTATGCAAATGTTACTATATTTTCAAACAAAATAGATTAATAATTTGTCACAACAAGGCAACCTTGGTCCAGTTCATTTCAATAAAAAAATTAGTCATGATTTAAGCTTAGCAAGGCATCTAAACTTAGGCACCATACAACATCATCTATTATCTTGGTTCCAGTTATGTTTTATCAACCACATCATCAACACAAACTAATTTAAGTCCTTAAGAAACAAGACGACAACTATAAACTTGCTCTTTTGGAACTATAGATCCAATTTATTTAGCCTAGTAGCATCACAAATCCCATGATACATGTCTCAAGTTCATTAACAACTCGTGGTGTCTCCCTCTATCAAACAATTGTTAAACTGGGTGACATGTAAATAAAAAGAATCAGATGAAATAGATACAAAATACAAATCAAACATGAATACCAAGGTTTTTCCTAATCAATTTAAAGCAACATGATTTTTACACAACCAGTTCGTTCCAAGAATAACATCAATGTCAACAAGAATTAAACAAATTAGGTTTACAACAAAAAAGTTTACCCTCTACCTGTAACATCCTCTTTTTAGCATGTTAGACTTGTATATGGTCGTATGGGTATCATAATACTTACTTGACATGTCTACTTAATTTTGTAACGAACTGAGTTAATTTATCCACTTTATTATAACACAGACAGTGAAAAATGGCTTAAAATGATTCAGGTAATGACATAAATGACTTAGTTAAAGGAAATAAATATGAAGAATTTATTTCTAGGTCACAAATGTATGAATTATGATATAGTTAAAATTTAAGGATAATCAGAGTCAGTTTGATTTTTTAAGTACACTGGTTGAGTATTTATATACAGGATTGATGAGTCACAGAAATGAAAACTTATGGAAATGATGAAACTAGGGTTGAGTTGAATCCTAGGAATTTCTATAATATCTAAGAAAGTTAGGAAACTTGATTTCATAGAATCAAAGTGTTCTTAAAAGATATAATATTTAAGCAAAATAACAAGTCAACTTTGTGACTCACGTTCCAGCTGCTTCTTATTTGACTTTGTGGGTTATTCCTTCTTCTTTTCACACTCAAGCTCATTCACTCTCTCACATTAATAACTACAGCAGCAGCAGAGTAGAAAAGGAGAGAAAAGAACGAAGAAGAAAAGGAGGAAGAAGAGGGAAGGAAGAGAAAAGCCAAAGAAAAAGTTAAGGTTTGAAGATCATCTAGACTAAAAGTGAGGTAGGGGTGCTTAAACCTATATGAGCATCTCTTGCTATTTTTATCTTTATGTATGTTGTATGTTGTATGTTGAGGGATGAATAATGGGTTTAAGAGACTTAGGTTGTCTTCTAGCTTGCTTAGTGCCTTTAATGGTTGAGCTTGAATTGTTTTTAACTTGACCTATGTAAGGTTATGGTTTATGAAATTAGAAACACCTATTTGTATACTTGAGTTAAGAGTTGAAAAATAGGTATTTCATTGATGTAAGTAGGATGTAAATCCATGTTTGATGACTTGGTTGCTGTGATGGAACCCTATCTAAACTAGTTTTTGGCAGCACTTCTGTTTTGGAATGTTTCCTCTAGTTTATATAGGATTTTAGATGAAGAAGGGCCATGAGTTGCCCTATTTTTTTGGTGAAAAACACAGCAGATAACCAGTTATACAAAAAGCTAACTGATTATCTACGTTCTACAGAAGGTCATGGGAGTAGCAGATAATCGATTAGGCACAAGGCTATCAGATTATTCCCCATATAGAAATGACTTCACGTTAAGCCATAACTGATTAGGCACAAGGCCTAATTGATTATTAGTTGCTTTGAAGAGAGTTCTACTGCCCAATAACTAGTTAGCAGTAAAGTCATAATCGATTCTTGGCTTATAACAGGAGCTCACAAAGGGTATTAGTTACCTCATAACCGATTATTAGGACCCCATAACCAATTATGAGCAAGTCAAAAATTAGAATTTAGCTTGTCATAACTAACTATTCAAGAGGGATAAGGATTAGCGACTTATGAAAATAGAGTTTTTCATCCTTAGGCTTCATGTAAGGCTTGTATAAGCTAAGAAATGAATACCCATGATTCAATAGAGGCTTTTATGCATATCTTTAGTTTGAGATAAAATACTAATAGATGTTATAAGTTTCTTTTGAAAAATAATGAAATATAACTTGGTTCTTAAGTGAGCCATGGTAATTAAATTAGCTTGGTTCCTTAAATGGACTATGGTAGGTTATATCTTGGTTATTAAGTGACCATGGTAACCAAATTAGCTTGGTTCTTAAATGGGCCATGGAAATGCATTCAACTTGATTCCGTAAGGGATCATGGTAGTTTATTAGCTTGAGTCTTTATTGATTCATGAATGTTTATGTAGCTTGGTTTTTTTAGTTGCTAAGAAAGAGTCAAGGATGAGCTTTTATAATATGTTTTACTTCATAATTGTTATGATTGTATATATATATATATAAATGACTGGTTTTGAAATACTCTATTGAGGATTGTGAATTCTCACCCCGTTTGTGTTTCCATGTAAATCTAGGGCAGGATCCTTCAAAGGAAAAGAGAAAGAAACAAATGGATTAGATAACTAGTTTCTTTTTGTCAAAGCTTGTATTTTGTTTATATTAGCTTTGAGATGTACAGAGATGATATGTATTACAATTTACTCTTTTGAGGCTTTTATTGTATAAATATGTATTTTTATTCCTTTAAAGGCTCACTATAATGACATGATTGTCATTATGGTTTTATGTTTAATGTTTATCAGTTAGAAGTAACTCACTTAATTCTATTTACTTGCGTATATTTTGTATATACTATGGTTTCTAGAGTTTAGGTGTTATATTATGGTATTAGTGCAATTCATCTTGTTGAGTCAGGGTATGGACTGACTATGCTTAGGCATATTTTAGAAATTCTTATAGTATGTTGTGCTTTTCTTATCTTATAAGTGAGGTATATGATGGAATTGCTTAACTTGCCTTTGGTATGATTGTTTTTAACTACTGTCGTACAGTTACATGATATTGAGACTGATCAACTTAATATGTACTGTTATGTATGAACAGGAACTATGACATCACCAAGGCGGACCAGAGGAAATAGAACTTCTTCTAGTGAGGGTTCAGCCGATATGGCTGAAGCTTGCATGGGAATGGCAACAATGATGAGGGAGCAATCTGTTTTAACTGCAAGGATGCTTGAGAGGATGGAGGCCAATCCACCTCAGTAACTAACACCACCACCTATATAACCAGCATAAGGAGCATAAGTCGAGAGGAATCAAAACTTTCAAGACCTTTCAGAGTTTAGAAAGGCAAACCCTCCACCTTTTAGAGGAGAGTACAACCTAGTGAAGACGGGGGAATAGATCAATGATGTAGAGAAAATCTTTGAGGTGATGATTTACTCTGAGGAACAAAAGGTTTCTTTCGCTTCGTATATGCTAACAGGAGAAGTGAAAAACTGGTGGAGAGGTGCCAAGAGATTGCTTGAGGAATCAGACATTCTATTTACTTGGGAGTGTTTAGGACTTCTTTTATGGACAAATATTTCCCTAAAAGTTTATAGAATTCTAAGGAAATGGAGTTCTTGAAGTTGGAACAAGGTGAGTTGTCTATTGGTTAGTATATGGCCAATTTTGACGAGTTATCAAGATTCTCATCCTAGTTTAGATTTAATCCAGACGAGTAGTGGAAGTGTATTATGTAACACCCCAAATTTTGTATCTCTTAATCAGTAATTTTGATAGTTAACAAAATTTTACTGTTTAGTAATTTCTGGATACTGTAAAATTATTTTGTTTATTTCGTCAGCGTATTTGATCGTTTTGAGTGATTTACTCCATGTCAGGAAAATAAAAATTTTTGGGCCGGGAAAAACTTTACGTAATTTAATTTTTACCATTAGGTTTTAATTATTTTACGTAATCTGAATTAATATTTGTGAGTTTTCTAATTTTTGTGATTTTGTGAATGATTATGAATTTTTTTGACTATATGTGGGCTCAGGTGGTCCTAGGTAGGCCCAGGTGACCATATGTGGGCCTAGGTGGGTCCCGTAAAGTGAAAATTTTTCTACGCATAGAAAAATTTGTACTATTTAGACGGAGACAGAGGATCTTACTAAACCTGAATCCGAAAATAGTTTTAGAAAATTTGTTTTGTACTATATTTATTTATCGGAAGATAAAAATACAGTAAATATATTCTTTCATGGGATTTTTAGTAGATAAAAATAGAAATTATATTGCTTAAGTCAACATTGGTGGTTTGGATATCCACTATTGATTCAATTAATGGTTAAGAAATAAATTTAATAAAGAAGCATTGGATAATCACCATTGATTTAATCAATGATGTGAAAATAAACTTAGTTAAAGAGTTTCAATATCAACCGTAGATTTAATCAACGGTGTAAAATTAATTATATAAAGTGACCATTTACAACCATTGGATTTAGAATTGATCAATGGTGGAGATTTGGTCTTGTAAAGTAACAAGGACCATTTATGACCATTGGATGAAGAATTAATCAAGGGTGGAGATTTGGTCTTCTAAAAAGGTTATGACTAATTATAACCCTTGGATTTAAAGTTTGAAGGAGCAATCTTGACCCTTTATTTTGGAGACACATCTAATGGCTAGAATTTAAAGGAGAAAGATCCAATGGCTTAGATTTAGTCTTCTAAAAATCAAAAGTCTACCTAAATCCTAACCATTGAATTAATCAATGGCTAGAAATGCTTCAAATAATGGCCTAATTAACAAGCCAAGTAAACTAAATTAAATGTTAAATTGTTATAATCTAATTCTTAATTAGATATCCTAATTTTAATTAGAGATTATAATATATGAAATAATATGTCTAATTAATTAGTTATGTAATCAGAAAATTAGTTAAGATTGGTTAGGAAACTTAATCTAATGAATTAACTAATCAATTAGCAAGTAATTATGACAACTTTGGAGTGCATGATGAAGGGGGACGGTTTTGGAGTGTTAGGAAGGAGGAGACATGTTTAGACATGCTTGTATAGCCTTTTTAGGCCAAAGAAAAAGATGACAAAGTGGAAGACTTTGTGCATCATGTGATAGCCTTCAATTATGCCAAATGAATTCATATCTCTCCATTCTTTCACTCCCACGGCAGCAGTACCTTTGGTTACACTCTCCATATTCATTTTTTTACTTCACCAAAAAGCCTCCATCTTATTCTCTCAAAATCCCAAGAACCAAGCAACCATTTTTCTTTCCATTTTCTCTCCATTGGTTCGGTCTCTACACCCAAATACACTATCCATCACCTATAATTTTCACTCTCATCATTTCCTAAAGCTAAACACCATTCTAAACACTTTTCATTTAGAAAGTTTTCCCAAAATCCCACTCTAAGTGCTTCAAAATCCCACTTTTACCTTACTTTCCTAGAGGTAAACTTTGGTTTTTATGGTTTAAATTCATGTTTATGATTTTCTAAGCCATGATTGTTTCATGGTTTGTTTAATTTAATCCAATCACAGATTTTGAATCTACATGATATTCTAAGCAACTTTCATGTTGAAGACTTTCTCTAAATCATTCATCTTCATGGACTTTCTTCAATATCAAAGTTATTGGATTTTTGAGGTGAAGTCCCTTGGTGGTGAAGGACTTGGAAAAAGAAGCAAATCAAGAAACTTTTGAGGATCTTCAAGAGGTAAGAGGGAGATCCATCTCATCAACCAAGTATGGTGGTGAGAGATGGTCTTATATTTGATGGATGGTGAATCCATGTGAGGATTCCAATCCATGGTTATGTAATAATTAATTGTATGTTTATGAGCTTTGATTTATTTTCTTATGCTTTGATTATTTTTGTCTATGCTTAATATGCTTTACATGATTTTATGGCTTTGATAGTATGCTTATAATATGCATGATGAGTATATGGCATGTTTGTGATATTTAAGATGAAATATATATATATATATATATGCCATGATGTGTGGATGGAAAGAAAACTAATCTTGGTCCCAATGGCCAAGGAAGAGCTACGGTTTTGATGCCCTTGATTTGGGTCAATGTGAATTTTTTTTTAACAAGGAAATTAAATTTTTATCCCTAAAATAATGAGAATTTCGATCAAGACACCTCAAAATAGGTGTTCACAAATTTATATTTTCATGAATGATAAAATTGAATGATTTGAGAAGCAAAGAAAATAAATAAAAGGTTTGTGTTGCAAAAAGAATGCATACGGTTTTGGAATTTATTTAAGTTAGAAAGAAAAAAATAATTCATGGTTTCAATGGCCATTTATAAGATTTTGATAAATTTAGAACAAATATTTTACGTATCTTTAAATTAATATTTTCATGAAGAATGATAATGGATGATTTGAAGAGTATGAAAAATAATCAAAGTGTTTATTTTTCAAGAGAACAAAATATGATTTTAGAGGAATTTTTATTGATTTATTTTGTGTAAAAAGATCCTAAGTATTTTTCTAAATATGAGTTTTTGAATGAAATGGGCAAACATTGATTTTAAGGATTTACAAAGAAAGTGAAAAAGGAATTGCAAAGAAAGTAAAAATGAATTTGAAAAAATGGGTTTTGGTTTTTATAACCATCGGTACTTTGGTTTTGAAAATAAAAATTTTAATGGTTTTGTTTGTGTAAAACCATATCAATTTAAAAGGAAAAATATTTGATGATTTCAATAGTCATGTCCACGTTTTTGAAGGATTGTAATGCCTTGATTTTTATGAACAAAGTGATTTTCAAAGTGGAAACGTAACTTAAGTTAATACAAGAATTTGGAAATGGAATTAGAGCATTTATCACTTGAGAATTAAGTTTTTGTAAACGAAAATATTTGAACTTCAATTTATTTTGAAAAAGATTGTGTTTGGAAATGCTTTGAGAAAAATGGAGAATATAATAGTGATTTGAGAATTTACTAAGTATAACTTATTTTCAAGTTTTGAAATATGTTTGAAAATTTTAAGATTTAAAACATTGATTTATATCAATGGAAAGGTAATTTCGTGGATTATATTTGAAAAAGAATTTCTTGAGTAAAGAAACATGGAAAAAGATTTTCTTGAGTAAGAAAATGTGAAAAATGAAATACAAAGTCATAATATTTTGAGAAAAGATGAAATGGAATTTTTGAAGAAATGGAAAATATTTTCTGTAATGGAATTGTGGTGAAAAATAATTGTTTACGTATCTTAAAAATATAATTTTTAAAGTATGTGATTTGAAATATAGTAAAATATTTTCAAATGTTTGGAAATACAGTAAAATATTTTTATGCGATTTGAAATATGATAAAAAATTACTATGCGATTGGAGATGCGTTGAAACATTTTAAGTGATTTGAATTACGTTTAAATATTTTACGTAATTTGAACTACTGTTGAAAAATCACTATATGATTTAAAAGTGATAAAATATTTTTTTACGTGATTGTGAAAATGATGGAAAATCACTATGTGATTTGGAAAGTGTTTTAAATATTTTGAGAATGATGGAAAATGTTTTATGCGACTTAAAAGAATGATTTTTAAGTTACGTGATTTTGAAAATGATGAAAAATCATTACGCGATTTGAGAAATGTATATTTTTATGCGATTGAAAAAAATGTTGAAAAATTTAATACGTGATTTAAAGGTGCAAATGTGAAGAGTTGCGATAAAGATGTGAAAACGTAATGTAAACGTTTAATTTTGAAAATGTAATGTAAAACATTTTGGAATTGTAAAAACATAATGAAAATGTTACGCAATTTTGTGAAAACACGGCAAAAGTGTTTTATAACTATGAAAACATGATAACATGATTTTGTGTTAAAAATATAGTATAATTACTGTTGAACCAGTGTATGGACACTGTATGAGAAAATGACATGTTTTGCCTATGATTGGCATTTAGTGCATTGGAAAGATATGTCTGTGATTGGATTTGGTGCATTATACGTGCATTGAAAAAAAAAATATGCGTTGAAGCATATGATTACATTGAACAAATGAAATTGAAAAGATTTAGCCCTTTGGGGTTGGACTTGCACTGATATATTCGTGCATTGTATAAAATATAGCTAATAGCTATTATGGCCCTTGTGGTTGAAGAGGGAATGAGAATTGATAGTGAGGTCTATGATGGATCTTGGGGGCGTCGAGGAAACCGGTCGACCAATGGACGGTGGAAGCGAGTACCCTGTGTCACTTGGCGATGCAGTCCGTTGCAACGCATTGACGATACCCGACAAGAACACGATTCTTTTCAACGACTGGGAGATTGTCTTTGGGCTAAGGCTGACAATTAACCAGAGCATTCTTCTCGAAATTGTGAAAACCTCCATGGAGTTGTTTTTGATAAATTGAGTCTTTGTGCATATGCATAAATCTGAGCATTTATATCTGTGTGATATATTAATTGAGGAATATTGGTTATTGGTTATGACAATTGTTTTGAGTACTTGGATGATGATAGTTGATTAATGCTGATAGCATGATTATGGTATGATCTATCTGTATGATATGTTTGTGTTATCTCTGTGCTGCCATGTTGGTATTGGTGTAGGTGATCTCACCTCTTTGTTATATTGTTTTTCATTGTTCCAGACATCTTGTTAAAATCAAATAATAGAAGGATCGAGTTGTCTTAGACATAACCCGCAACGGATACTCGAGATAGGTGACAACAATAAGGAGTGGATATTCGGGACTCGAAGGTGTGCAAAGTGTTGACAAAGGAACGGATGTCCGATGCATCAAGATGGACAGAAAAAGGAATAAGTATGTTAAAGTTTTCCGTTAGTGTTGTACCGTGCTATTAAGTAGGACCCGTCATGGGGTTTGCTACTGTAAAAAAAAATAAGTCTGTTAATTTTATATTTCTCTTTAAATTGTGATATTAATTGGTGTCAATATTACATAATGAATAGTTGAAATATGATTTTCAATATTACCTAATATTTTCAGTAAATTTACGTTTCAGTAAAGAAGAAATTTTGAAACCCATCTTTTATAACTCAAACTTTGTGCGAACTTATTTTCAGATTATGAGTCAGGAGTCAGAAATGTGATGCCCTAGCTAAGGTGTTACATTAGTTAGTATCAGAGCTAAGGTGTTACATATTAAATTTGAAGAAGGACCAAGAGATGATATCATAAAGGCTATTCAACCTTTGGAGAATCGGGACTTCTTATTGAAGACAGTGACAATAGACCTCAATTGGAACAAACCCCACCACCGAATAATAAGAAAATAGATGAGAAATTTAAAAAGAAAGAAAAGAACAAGCAAGTGCAAGTGAACTCTATGGGGTCTAAATGTGCAAGAAGTGGCAAACGACATGGTGATAGACCCTGCTTGGCGAGCAAATCTACGTGCTTCATGTGTGAGCAACTAGGACACTTTGCCAAGGATTGTCCATAGAAGCAGAAAGCTGTGTTCACCCCTAAACCGCAAGCTACAGGAAGAGTTTACACTCTAAGTGGTAAAGAGGTGACTTAGTCGTCAGATCTGATCTAAGGTAAATGCATAATCCATAATTAATTTTTAACTGTTTTATATAATTCACTAGTATCCCACTCTTTTGTTTCTTGTGATTGTGTGAAAATGTCAGGTTAACCTATGGCAAACCTTCTTGATGACTTATCCGTTTCTACTCCCACCAATAAATCAGTTACAACTTCTAAAATTTATTTAGATTGTTGTATAAAGGTAGAAGATAGGATCTTCCTTGTAAATCTTATTTGTTTACCTCTTGTAGATATTGTTGTCATTCTTGGTATGGATTAGTTGTCCTCCAACCATATGGTTTTAAATTGTTCAAATAAAACCCTAGTGTTTATGTCAGATATATCTACTAAAGTTGTCCCTTCTGAGTTGGTGTATCTTAATGCCAACTAGGTGAATCATTGTTTAGTAGAGGGAGCTCTAGGATATGTTCTCTTTTTCTCCTTGAGTGTTGATGTTGAACAGAGCCTAGAGAATATACCAGTGGTGAGGGAGTACCCAGAAGTATTCTCGAGTAATATAGTTGAGCTGCCACCCATGAGATAAATAAAGTTTACTATAGATATAACACCTAGAACGAGACCTATATCTATAGCACCCTATAGGATGGCACCACCAGAGCTAGTAGAGCTTAAAAAGTAAATAGAGGAATTGTTAGATAAATAATTCATAAGATCGAGTGTTTCTCCTTGGGGAGCACTTGTGTTACTAGTGAAAAAAAGGATGGTACCATGAGGCTTTACGTTGATTATAGGTAGTTAAACAAGGTAACCATCAAGAATAAATATTCATTGCTTATGATAGATGATCTAATGAATCAGTCGAGAGGAGTATCAGTGCTCTCAAAGATTGATCTAAGATCAGGATATCACTAGATAAGAGTTAGGTACGAGGATATCCCTAAGACTACTTTCAGGACTAGGTATCGGCATTATGAGTATCTCGTGATGTCCATTGGGTTAACGAATGCACCAATGATGTTTATGGATTACATGAACAGGATTCTTAGACCCTACCTAAATAAGTTTGTAGTAGTGTTCATAGACGATATCCTAGTCTATTCTAAGACAGTAGAGGACCATGAGCTACATGTTAGAATGGTCTTAGAAATTCTTAAGGAAAAGAAACAATTTGTCAAACTATCAAAGTGTGAGTTTTGGCTTACTGAGGTACAGTTTCTAGGGCATGTGATCTCTTAAGGAGGGATTTCAGTGGACCCCAATAAAGTTGAGGTAGTATTACAGTAGGAAAGACCTACCACTATGACCTAGAGAAGGAGTTTTATAGGCCTGACTAGGTACTATAGGAGATTCATCGGTGGATTTTCTCAGATAGCGCTACCCTTAACTAGATTAACTAAGAAATGTAGTACTTTTGTTTGGACTCAAAAGTGTGAGGATAGTTTCCAAAAGCTTAAGTTGAGGTTGACTACTATACCAATTTTGGTTATTCCAGATCCTAAGGAGAACTTTGAGGTGTTTTAAGACACTTCAAAGATAGGTTTAGGGTGTGTTCTGATGCAAAATAAGCGAGTAATTGCTTATGAATCGAGGTAATTGAGGCCTCATGAGGAGAGCTACTTTACCCACAATTTAAAATTAGTTTCCATAGTGTTTGCCTTAAATGTATAAAGACATTATCTTTACGGAGTTCAGTTTGAGGTGTTCATCAATCATAAGAGTTTAAAATACTTGTTTGATAAGAAGGAGTAGAACATGAGACAAAGAACGTGGATGAAGTTTTTCAAGGATTATGACTTTAAGCTTAAGTATCATCCGGGTAAGGCCAATGTAGTGGCTGATGCACTAAGTAGGAAATCTCTACATGTATCTCAGATGAAGATTCAAGAGGTTGAACTTCTTAAAAGTTTAGAAACTTGTGCCTTAGGGTAACTATGACACCACAAAGTCTCTTTATGAGTAGGGTGGACATAGTTAGTGACTTGAGAGCTCAAATTCTAGAAGCTCAAAGCAAGGATGAGACCTTAAATGAGGTAAAAGAGCAGATCTTTTTAGGGGATTAAAAAAAGTTTGATATGGCAAATGATAAAGTGATTAAGTTTAGAGATAGACTTTATATTCCAAGAGATTCTGCAATCAAAGAAAAAATCTTAGATGAGGCACATAGGAGTCAATATACTATCCATCTCGGAGCCACTAAGATGTACCAAGATTTAAAGAAGATGTTTTGCTGCTAGGAATGAAGAAAGAAATAGTGAAGTTTGTGTCTAAGTGCTGGGTTTGTTAGAAAGTTAAGATAGAGCATCAAAAACCTTATGAACCTCTTCAATCTTTAGCAATCCATGAATGGAAGTGGAATAATATCACGATGGATTTTATGATAAGGTTACCCAAAACTTAGCCAGGATATGATGCAGTTTAGGTCATAGTGGATGGACTAACCAAGTCTGCCAACTTCTTGCCAATTAGAGCTAACTACTCCATAGATAAACTAGTCCACTTGTAATTACAGGAAATAGTTAGGTTGCATGGAATTCCTCTTAGTATATTTTCTTTTAGAGATCTTAGATTCACATCTAGATTTTGGGGAGCCTTGCAAAAGGCCTTCTAGACTAGGCTAAGCCTTAGTACAACATACCACCCACAAACAGATGGGCAGTCAGAGAGAACTATCCATACCCTAAAGATATGCTTAAAGCATGTGTACTAGATCAATAAGGTAGTTGGGATAAACTCTTGCCTTTAGTGAAATTTGCCTACAACAACAGCTATCATACCAGCATAGTAATGACATCGTATGAAGCACTTTATGGTAGGAAGTGAAAGTCAACATTATGTTGGTATAAGGTTGGAGAGAAATTTATTCTAGGACTTGAGATAGTACAACAAACTTCAATCAGAATGATTAGGAATATGATGACTATAGCTCAAAGTAGGCAAAAGAGTTATGCGGATAGAAGGAGAAGATATCTAGAGTTCGAAGAGGGAGAACATGTTTTCTTGAGTCTCTCCTATAACAGGAATTAGTAGAGAATTAAGAACGAGGAAATTAAATCCTCGTTTCATGGGTCCCTACCAAATTCTAAAAAGAGTTGGACTTGTAGCCTACTAGATAGCCCTTCCTCCCAACCTGTCAAACCTTCACGATGTTTTTCATGTATCTCAACTCAGAAAATACAATCCAGATCCTTCACACATCATAAGTAACAAATCTGTACAGTTAAGAGATGATTTGTCTTATGTAGTGCAACCAGTGAGGAATGTAGACAAAGGGGTCAAGAAGCTTAGAGGTAAGTAGATTCCTCTAATAAAGGTTTTATGGGGTGGAGCAAGCACCAAGGAGGCTACATGGGAGCTAGAGTCCCACATGTAGCTAGATCACCCGGAGTTGTTTATACAAGGTAAGCAATTTTGGGGACAAAATTTTAAAAAGAATGAGAGAAATGTAACATCTTCTTTTCAGCATGCTAGACTTGTATATGGTCGTAGGGGTACCATATACTTGCTTGACATGTCTGCTTAATTTTGTGGTGAACTGAGTTAATTTAGACACTTTGTTGTAATACAGACTATTAAAAGTGGCTTAAAATGACTCAGATAATGACATAAGTGGCTTAGTTAAAGAAAATAGATATGGAGAATTTATTTTTAGGTCACAAATGTATGAATTATGATATAGTTAAAATGTAAGGATAATAAGAGTCAATTTAGTAATTTTAAGTACACTGGTTGAGTATTTATATACCAGATTAATGAGTCACAGATATGAAAACTTATGAAAATGTTGAAACTAGGGTTGAGTTGGATCCTAGGAATTTTTATAATATCTAAAGAAATTAGGAAACTTGATTTCATAAAATCAAAGTGTTCATAATAGATATAATATTTTAGCAAAATATCAAGTCATTTTGTGACTCACGTTCCAATTGCTTCTTATTTGACTTTGTGGGTTATTCCTTTTTCTTTTCACACTCAAGCTTATTCACTCTCTCACATTAACAACTAGAGCTGCAACAGGGTAAAAAATGATAGAAAAGAATGAAGAGGAAAAGGAAGAAGAAGAGGGAAAGAAGAGAAAAGCCAAAGGGAAAGCTAAGGTTTAAGGATCATCTAGACTAAAAGTGAGGTAGTGGTGCTTGAACCTATATGAACATCTCTTGCTATCTTAATCTTTATGTATGTTGTATGTTGAGGGATGAATAATGGGTTTGAGAGACTTAGGCTATCTTCTAGCTTGCTTAGTGCCTATAATGACTGAGCTTAGATTATTTTTAGCTTGACCTATGTAAGGTTATGATTTATGAACTTAGAAACACCCATTTGTATACTTGAGTTAAGAGTTGAAAATGGGTATTTCATTAAAGTAAGTAGGATATAAATCCATGTTTTATGACTTGGTTATTGTTATGGAACCCTATCTAAACTAGTTTTTGGTAGCACTTCTGTTTTGGAATGTTTCCTTGAGTTTATATGGGATTTTGGATGAAGAAGGGCCATGAGTTGCCTTGTTTTTCTGTTGAAAAACACAATAGATAACCAGTTATGCACAAGGCTAACCGATTACCTGTATTTTACAGAGGGTTATGGAAGCAGCAGATTACCGATTAGGCACAAGGCTATCCGATTATTCCCTATATAGAAATGACTTCACGTTAAGCTGTAATTGATTAGGCACAAGGCCTAATTGATTATTAGTACTTGGCAAAGAGTTCTACTACCCAATAGCTGGTTAGCAGAAAAGTCATAACCGATTATTAGCTTATAACATGAGCTCACAAAGGGTATTAGTTACCTCATAACTAATTATTAGGACCCCATAACCGATTGTGGGCAAGTCAAAAATTAGAATTTAGCTTGTCATAACTAACTATTCAAGAGGGATAAGGGTTAGGGACTTATGAAAACAAAGTTTTTCATCCTTAGGCTTCATGTAAGGGTTGTATAAGCTAGGAAATGAATACCCATGATTCAATAAAGGCTTTTACGCATATTTTTAGTATGAGATAAAATATTAATAGATGTTATAAGTGTCTTTTGAAAAATAATGAAATATAACTTAGTTCTTAAGTGAGCCATGGTAATTAAATTAGCTTGGTTCCTTAAATGGACCATGGTAGGTTATAGCTTGGTTCTTAAGTGAGCAATGGTAACCAAATTAGCTTGGAGCTTAAATGGGCCATGGAAATGCATTCAACTTGATTCTTTAAGGGATCATGGTAGTCTATTAACTTGAGTCTTTATTGATTCATGAATGTTTATGTAGGTTGGTTTCTTTAGTTGTTAAAAATGAGTCAAGGATAAGCTTTTATAATATGTTTTACTTCATAATTGTTATGATTGTATATATATATATATATATATATATATATATATATATATATATATATATATATATATATATTTATATATATATATATATATATAGTTATAAATGATTAGTTTTGGAATACTCTACTGAGGATTGTGAATTCTCATCCCGTTTGTGTTTCCGTGTAAATGTAGGGCAGGATCCTTCAAAGGGAAAGAGAAAGAAACAAATGGATTAGATAACTAATTTCTTTTTGTCAAAGCTTGTATTTTATTTATATTAGCTTTGAGATGTACAGAGATGTACAATTTGCCCTTTTGAGGCTTTAATTGTATAAATATGTATTTTTATTCCTTTAAAGGCTCACTATAATGACATGATTGTTATTATGGTTTATATTTAATGTTTATCAATTAGAAGTAACTCACTTAACTCTGTTTGCTTGCGTATATTTTGTATATACTATGGTATCTAGAGTTTGGGTGTTACACTACCTGCACATGACACTCTAAACAAGTATATGAAGTTATTACAGGCTTTCATGTTGGTGGAGAAACAGACAAATCATATGGAAGTACAGACATAGGCAAATCTAACATCTTCACATAAGCATTGGAAATACAGGAGTGGGATGCTCCTGAATTATACAATATAGTTAAGAATTTTTTTTAAGTAAACATTTACATTTTATTTGATTGACAGATTGAGCTACCTCTTTTTCACTCAGAGTAAACACTCTTCCTCTAGTTTGTGGCTTGTGATTTGGGTTTCACTCCCTTCCCTTGAATACAGTTTTTCACCCTATGTCTTGGTTTGCCATAATTATAGCAAATATTCTGCACAAACAGACAAGGCAACTCTATGTTTCTAGTCATATTTTGCACACTTTGGATCTCTATTCACTTTCTAAACCTACTCTCCCTTATCTTGTGGATACTTAGGCCGAGAGGTATTTCCTCTAAATCTATTATCCATCCTTTTTTTTTTTGAAAAGTTTGTACCTTTTGATTAGGCTGAACTTATACACTATACCTTTCTATGATTCTTCATTTATTTACCAAAGTCGGGAAATCTCTTATCTCTATAGGACCCACTACTTTGAGTAGATCCTCTATCAAACCTGCTTCAAACTTAAAATATTTTCAATTTTCATCAAGATTATGCCTAAAATAAGAATAAAATTTGGAAAACTCCTCAAATTTGGCCGTATATTGACCTATAAACATATTGCCCTGTTCAAATTTTAGAAATTCTATCTCCTTAGCATTCTTCAAGTTTTTGGGAAAGTACTTGTCTAGGAAAGTGGTGTCAAACACTTTCCAAGTGATTTGAGTACTTGTTGCCTCTAATAATCTCTTAGAATCAGTCCACCAACACTTTACCTCTCTTATCAGCATGTAAGAGGCAACAATAACCCTTTGTGCACTAGTGCACGCCATCACTGTAAAGATTTTCTCTAATTCTTTTATCTATCCTTCAGCCACTCTTAGATCATAATTTCCATTAAAGGATGGTGGTTTAGCCTTCTTGAACTTAGAAAGACCTTGAAAATTAGGATTTCCTAGTGGTGCTTCTCGTGCAAGTCTTATATTACTTCACTAAGATTAGCTTCCATCCTTGCCAACATTCGATTAATAATGGTGATCTTCTCCCTCACAGTAGCAACCACTTCGCTAAAGGTTCCCATTTCCTTATTGGCAATAGTACACCTGACGGATTCTATTGGCTTAAAGAATAACACATATTGAGTATATCAATCTCAATATCATGTAAACAGTGCGAGCAATCATAACAAAGGCAATTATGCATATCTTAACTAACTATGCATCTCATCATTAGGGACAAGAAAACTACAATGCATAACATAAAATGGGAACTTCTAATATGTTATAAGATAACCAATCCATACCCAATGATACCACATAATGTAACACCCTATAGCCTATATAGTACTCTCAGACTAGTCATAAGAAGACCAGATAGACTAAAGTTTGTCATACTTTCCTATTCTTAGCTTCTTAATTTGACTTAAGATATATTTTTTTCTTTTTACCATATTGTATTTTAGATTTGTTTCCTTCCCAAGCCTGTTGAGAGTTTTTTAGCTCACTTGGTGAGCTAGGTTGAAAGCCTGTAAAGCGTTTACTTTGTTATAACTTTACCTTACCAGTCCTTATTAATTTTTTAGAGTTTTTCTTGGTGGGACTCTTTAAAGATTTGTCTGATTACACGTGCATCAAAAGTATCATACAAAGATTTAACCAACTAATCAACATACATCAGTCCAACATATACATGGCTAAGTCTGAATAATCATTTCATACATAGTACAATTCCAAATAGAATACATATAAATCAAAACTGAACAAAGAAAATCCTAAGACCTTCTCAAGCAAATAAAGTGCCACATTGTCAGACAACCATAACCATTTGGACTAAGTTGTGGCTCAATACCTAGAATATCACAGAATTTATAAACGGGTTAAGAATTCTAACAACTCCTAGTAATACTAACAAATAAAGGTATCATCATAATAGTTCCAACAACTTCGGAATTTACAAAAATCTTACAGAAAACTATCAAGATTTCTCAGAAAAGTGATAGAAGTCAAAAATAACTTTTATTCCCGAGGCTGAGGTTCATTTTAGCAGTAATATCATCATATAAGCTTTATAGAAGTATCACAGAATAAGCAATACACTTTACAGTGTAACCAAAAACTACATAGAATCATAGCAGAGATATCAAAAACTTCTCAAAAAAGTAAGCAAAGCAGGTAGAAGTATACAGACATCTCAGAACATTTAGTAGAAATAAGCAAAATATTAACCTAGTATGCCAGGAAGTAAGAAGATTAAATGTTGTCTTTCACTATGCTTATATGTATGTAATTTCCTATTTGTATCTCATAATTGGGGACCAAATTAGCTCAATCTATACACGTGAGTAATTGAGCCTCACAGAACCTATCCTCTGAAAAGCACTTTTTTCTTTCTTTTTCCCTTGTTACCAAGTGGCTTCCAATACTCAAGAGGCGGGTGAATTGAGTATAAAAGTTTTCGCAAAACCTCTTTTAATTAAAATACAAATATTAAAATTTATTAAATAAATGCACAGAAGGAACGTGATGAAGAAAAGAAACTTTAAGAACAACGAAAAATAAATGTGCAATAAAGTAAAATTACATAAAGTAAAAAGATAATGAGAATAAGAGCAGACACGATATTTATCCTGGTTTGACCACCAACTACTTGTGGTTTACGTCCAGTCCCCGAAACATAGGTCGATATTTTTTACTATGTATACAAGCTTCAATAGATGCTTGCTACCATTACAAAACAGAGCACTTTTCACACACAGGAAAACTCTACCCTTGTGCTAAAGTCTCAGCTTGCAGGGATACCTCACCCTTATACAAACCTTGAGAGATACCTCACCCTCGATACAGAATAGTAGAAAATGGATGAAGAGAAACTCTCACTCAGAGCAAATTATACAAATTGAAGCACTATAGAGCTCTCTAAGGATATCTCAGAAATTTTCCAAAAGAACACAGAGAAAAAGAGAGAAATTTGTAAACAGCGTTTTAGCACAAACAAAATGATTTAAAAAATTCCATATGTTTTAGAAGTGACTCAAGGTCTCTATTTATAGAGCTTTTGATCAAAAATTGCCGTTTGAGGAATTTAATACGATAATAAATGCAAACGCGTTTACGTATAAATTCAAAACATGAAACAGAGACTCGTGGGTTATTCGAATACCATCATGGGGTATTCGAATACCACTGGTTTCATTTTCATAAAAAATAGTTTAGAAGCAGGTTATTTGAATACCACAAGGGTGTATTCGAACACCACTGGTTTCATTTCTCATAAAAGATAGTTCAAAAGCAGGTTATTCGAATACCACAAGGGTGTATTTGAATACCACTGTTTAAAACACATTTTAAAAGTATTTTAGAGGGATTGTATTCAAATACCTTCAAGGTTATTCGAATACCTTCAAGGTTATTCGAATACCTCTGTTTCAAGTCATTTAAAAACACTTTTAGAAAATAGATCAAGTGATTTTTGAAATTCCACAAACTCTTTGATTTTCAAAGCCATATTAAAACTTTAATTTAGTTTGTAAGAAAACATGTTTTTAGATCTTTTAAGTCAAACACCGAGATATCCTATAAAAGCTCTGTACAAGAGAGATCCTAAGTCCTAAAGCTAATCTTGAAGATCTTGGACTCGGTCTTCTCATCATCTCCATGTTTGTTATCATCAAAACTCATCTTCATTGTCACATAATAATCATATTCTCCCCCTTTTTGATGATGATAAACTATCATTGAGAAAAGCATTAGTTCATATAAATTGGAATTCAAAAAGATAGGAGATTTACTCTCAGAGGTAATTTAATATCAAAAGCAAGCATATTCTGCCTCTTACTTTTGGAATCCAATAGCCAATGTTAATCCAGTTTAACCTGTCATTTCTCAAATAAGATTGATTATTTTTCTCCCCCTTTTGGCATGATAAAAAAGGATGCACGCACACAATAAAGTACCTCTTTTAATATGCATGTGATGAACAATAAACAAATGTAATTGGCAACAGATTGATTAAAGTACTCATTGCATTAAATATAATTGGCCAAGTACATATACAATTTTATCAAAAAAATAGCCAATACAATAAACAAAAAAGAAACAGCCAAAACTAGAACTTAAGCAACTGATCTTAAGACGAAGCGAGTCCTAGAAATAGGCATCTGGTGGCGGAAGAGGAAAGGCAGGTTTGTTGCCAGACAGTAGAGCTCAAAGTGTAGCCTGTTCACGCTCATCACTAGCTATTCTGTCAAACAGAATAGTGAAGGTGTTCTCCATGTAAGCTCTGTTATCCAACACAGAAGCCAGGATTTACTCATTTGTGACAGGAGCAGGAGCAAGAATATCAGCAGCAGCAGCACCAGGGGCAGCAGGGTCGCCTTAAGGGTCATCCTCATCATCATCAACTTCAACTGGGAACACCCAGCCTTCATCGGTCTTGATTATCTTCATTTTATTGAGGGTAAAGGACCCAAACACGTGATGATGGGTTAGCGAAGTCGTTCGCTCTGTTTCCAGAATATGAGGATACTTGCCTAGGAAGGCAGTGATGATCAGTCCATAGGGCAGCTCGGACCGCTCTTTACCTTTTGCCCTCATCATATGCTTAATGATGAAGACGAGCCAGTTAATCTGGCGTCTTTGCTTTAGGATCCACAACATGAACACATCATCTTCGCTCAGGTAGGCGTAGTTCCCACCTCTAGGAGCTAGGATGTGGGCATAAGCATAATGTAGGAGCCTGTCCTGACTCTTCATCATGCCTCCTTTGACTTCCTTTTGAGTCAAAGGTAATGCCAACCCAGGTCTTAGAACATCTTCAATTGCTCTGTTCTTGTTGAAAAGCTGGATAAGCGATTCTTCGTCAACGTTGTGGCCAGTTGACTGCAAGCCAAACATCTGAACCCAGTCATTTGATGTGATCACAATGTTTTGGTCGCAGACACTGGAGTGTAGTTCCTGAGCTTCCATCTTCAGGTTGCAATAGAACATCTTGACCAGGTCGGGATACAAAACGACTATGTAAGAGCAGAAACGAAGTACGCCTTGGTGATTTAGCCGGGTCAGAAAGTCAAAACCACATTCTCTTTTGAAGAACCCCAAGTCGAGGTACTTTGGTTGTATTAGGTTGCGCTCCCGAAAGTGGGTTATGAAGCGCCCAAGCTCTTGCTCGTTGGAGGAGAGCCTTCGAAGGTCCAGTGGGTTGTTACATGGAGCTGTCTTCGTGCGAGGACTCTTTGGGCGAGAAGACGAAGCCATAGATGGAGGAAAATGACGAAAGGAAAAGATGGAGTGAAGGTGAGATACGAGAGAAAGAAAGAAAAAGGTTTATGGAGAGAAGAGGGAAACCAGCGGGTTTTGAAAATGGAGAGAAACGAGAGGAGCCCATTCGAATACGAAGGGGGTAGAATACCAAAAATCTATTCGAATACCATGAGATCTATTCGAATAGAACGGTTGGGAAAGACCAAAAGACGGACCTTTCTGATAGAAGGTATTCAAATAATTTCCTAGTTATTTGAATAAATGGGCTAATTTGGCTTGGCTGCCAGCCTGTGGTATTCAAATACTTATTCCTGTATTCGAATATTCACACAAAAAAAGAGCAAGTATTCAAATAGCTTCCAAGGTATTCGAATACTCCAGAGCCCTGTGAGAAACACTGAAATTGCTAAGCCTCAGGTTATTCAAATAACTACTTAGTTATTCAAATACACCAGCTTAAAGGAACATTGTATTGATGTATGGTATTCGAATAGCCATAGGTCTATTCGAATAGACTTATCAAAAAATCACATGATTTACATGTATACAAGCAATGGTATTCGAATACCATAGGGAGGTATTCAAATAACTTAAACAAGAAAACATATATATTATGTCCAGGATTTGCATTTTGAGAGGCGAAAGCTTACCTTTTGATGGGGTACCTGCAAAAAAAATTTCAGGATAACTTTGACGCTCAAGTCAGTAATAATTCAAGAAAGATTTGAAATCATAATTAAGCAAATAATAAGCAGTTATATGTTGGATTGATCAATTATGCCCAATTCTCCTCTAATATAAAAGAATGCTTCTTTCGCTAGGAGTTTAGTGAAAATATCTACAAATTGCTTAGATGTTTCAACAAATTCAAGAATGCAATCTCCTTTTTGTACATGGTCTTTAATAAAGTGATGTCTTATCTCTATATGCTTTATTCTGGAATGCAGAATGAGATTCTTAGAGATATTTATTGCACTATTGTTATTACATTTATTGGGATGTGATCAAGCTGAAGACCGTAGTCTGAGAGTTGTTGCTTCATCCATAGGATTTGAGCACAACAACTCCCGGCTGCAATATATTCAGCCTTAGCGGTAGATAAAGCCACACTATTTTGTTTTTTGCTATGCCAAGAAACTAAAGAACTACCAAGCAAGTGGCATGTCCCACTAGTACTTTTTCTATCCAATTTGCACCCAGTAAAATCAGAGTCGGAATAGCCTATTAGACTACATGAGGCATCCTTAGGGTACCACAAGCCCATTTGTGAAGTGCCTACTAGATATTTCATTATTCGTTTAACAGCACTTAAATGAGATTCCTTAGGGTTTGCCTGATATCTAGCATATATATATACACTAAACATAATATCAAGCCTACTAGCAGTAAGGTAAAGGAGAGATCCAATCATACTTCTGTATTTCGTTATTTCTACTTATTTACCTCCTTTATCTTTATCCAAATAGTAAGAAGTGCCCATTGGAGTGGCCATATGTTTAGCGTTTTCCATTTCGAACCTTTTGAGCAATTCCTTGCAGTATTTGGTTTGGCTTATGAATGTCCCTTCGTTCGTTTGTTTGATTTGAAGTCAGAGGAAGAAATTTAATTATCCCATCATCGACATTTCAAATTCATTTTGCAATGACTTAGCAAATTCTTTGTACAGGGATTCATTAGTAGCACAAAAAATAATATCATCCACATATACTTGCACAAGAAGAATATCATGCTTTTTATTTTTAATGAAAAGAGTAGTATCGACTTTTCCTCTTGAAAAACCATTTTTTAAAAGGAACTTACTCAACCTTTCATACCAAGCTCTAGGAGCTTGCTTTAAGCCATATAAAGCCTTTTTAAGTTTAAAAACATGGTTGGGTAATTTATGATTTTCAAAACCTGGAGGTTGTTCTACGAATACCTCATTTTGAATAAAGCCATTTAGAAAAATATTTTTAACATCCATTTGATATAATTTGAAATCCATGATGCAAGCATAAGCAAGTAACATTCTAATAGCTTCTAATCTTGCTACTGGTGCATAAGTTTCTTCATAATCTATTCCTTCTTCTTATTGTAACCTTTAGCAACAAGCCTAGCTTTGTTTCTAGTTATTAACCCATTTTCATCAAGTTTGTTTCTAAAAACTCATTTAGTGCCTATTATAAGGTGATCATTAGGCCTAGCAACTAATTCTCAAACTTGATTTCTTTCAAATTGATTTAATTCCTTATGCATAGCTAAGATCCAATGTTCATCATCAAAAGCTTCAATTAAATCCTTAGGTTCAATTTGAGAAACAAAAGCAAGTGATTACAAGCATTTTTAAGAGAATTACGAGTACTTACACCTTTAGATACATCACTGATTATTTGATCAAGGGAATGATATTTTGAAATTTGCCATTCCTTGGGAAGTTCCAAGGCTTGTGAATCTTCTTGTCTTTGTTTATCTTCTTGCTCCTTGATTTCTTTTTCCTTGCTATCCAAATGTGTTTCCGCTAGGACTTCTGTAACTTCATCAATAACAAGATCCTTTCTCGATCCATTTGGGTCAGTTTCATCAAATGCAACATGTATAGATTCTTCAACAGTCATAGTTCTTTTACTATATATACGAAAAACTTTACTATGATTTGAATAACCAAGAAATATACCTTCATCAGACTTAGCATCAAACTTGCCTAAGTTATCTTTTTCATTATTTAAAACAAAACATTTGCATCTAAAAACATTTGCATCCAAAAACATAAAAATGTGAGACATTTGGCTTTCTTCCCTTGTACAACTCATATGGGGTTTTCTTTAAAATAGGCCTTATAAGGGCCCTGTTCATTACATAATAAGTTGTACTTACAGCATCCGCCCAAAAGTACTTAGGAAGAGCAGTCTCATTAAGCATAGTTCTCGCCATTTCTTCTAAAGAATGATTTTTTTCTTTCTACAACTCCATTTTGTTATGGAGTTCTAGGGGCAGAGAAATTATGATTAATGCTATGTTCATCACAATAATTTTCAAAAACATTGTTTTCAAATTCGCCACCATGATCACTTCTTATAGAAGAAATTTGAAAACCTTTTTCGTTTTGAATAACTTTGACAAGTCTTTTAAAAGGTAGAAATGTATCATTTTTATTTGCAAGAAATAAAGTCCATGTAAACCTAGAAAAATCATCCACAATTACTAAAACATAGTAATTCCCACCAAAACTCATAGTTCTAGAAGGTTCAAATAGATCCATGTGCAAAAGTTGTAAAGGTCTAGTAGTTGAAACTACATTTTTTGCTTTAAAAGAGACCTTTATTTGTTTACCCTTTTGACATGCATCACATAATTTATCTTTTACAAAATTAAGCTTGGGTAGTCCAATTACTAGCTCTTTAGAGACCAACTTCTTTAAGTGATCCATGTGAATGTGTGCAATTCTCCTATGCCATAACCATGAATCATCATTCTTACTTAAAAGACATTTCGCATCATTTAAAGATATATCATCAAGACTAATTATATAGATGTTGTTTACTCTATGACCAATGAATTTAACATGCTTATCATTTTTATCTTCAATTATGCAACAATTTGAATAAAAAATTACCCTATTTCCTTTATCACATAATTGGCTAATACTAAGCAAGTTATGTTTCAAGCCTTCAACAAGCAATACATTTTTAATAGAGGAGTTAGGGTTCTTACCGACTTTGTCGATTCTAAGAATTTTTCCTTTGTTGTTATCACCATAAGTAACGTGTCCATGATTCTTGGGAATAAGCATGGTGAATTTCAAGTCGTCCGGTCATATGTTTGGAACAGCCGCTATCGAGATACCAATTTGAACTCCTGACTTTCAAGAACACCTGCAACACATGTTTAGTTTTTAACCTTTAGTACCCAAACTTTCTTGGGTCCTTATGTGTCAGTTTTGGGTATAGTACCCTTGGGAACCCAAACCATTTTTGTTTCAATTTTTGTATTAATATTTTTCCTTACATTACATGTTAATGCACTATGTCCTTTCTTTCCACAGTAAAAATATTTAAAAAAGGACTACTTGAAACACTAGAATGCACAAAGAAATTTTTATAGAGTTTTTGTTAATTTTTCGGGTTATAACCTATCCCGACTTTTTGAAAAATCACTCTTTGTCTTCCTAATAAAATATTTAAATTGTCCCTTCCAAAGGTGAACTTAGAAAGAGTGCTCTTTAAGTCTTCAATTTCTTTTTCATGCATATGACATGAGGAACAAGATGAAGATGTAAAAACATGTGCGGAATGATTTGTGCATGCATCAATGATTTCCAAAGTTTCATTTTCAACTTTCAATTCTTCTATTTCTTTATTTAAAGTAAGAATTTGATTTTCTAAAGAATAGATTGTTTTCTTGGAAGAAGAAATTAGTTTTGTGAGTTTTAAAGATTCGTCATGCAATTCTTCAAAGGCATCTTGTAACTCATCGTAAGAAGGCAATAAAGTAATATTAGAACTCACCTTATTTTCACTTTCTTCTTCTTCTCCTTTGGTCATGAGACATAGTTGAGTTTCCTCGCTATCTAAGCTGTCAATTGAATCCATGTCGTTTTCATCCCATGCTATATAGGTTTTTCTTCCTTTTCTTTCCTTGAAGGGCTTCTTTTCAAATTTCTCCTTCTTCTTTTGGTAAACTGGGCACTCCATTTTCATGTGACCAGGTTTGTCACATTCATAGTAAGTTGGAGTTAATGAAGCTCCTTCGCCTTTGTAATGAGTCTTCTTCGGAGGGAAGGGAGGTCTTTTTTGTGTTCCCTTTTTCCTGAGAAATTTACTAAATTTTTTAACTAACAGACTAAGATTTTCTTCGTTTACCTCGATGTTCTTTGAGCCTTCTTCATTTTCTTCATCATCATTGTCAATTGATGAGGAAGTGGCTTTGAGTGCTATCCTCTTTTTCTTTTTATCATTTTTTTCACTTTGACTTAATCTGCCCAGTTCCAGTTCGTGCTCATGAAGTTTTCCAAAGAGGGTAGCTAGAGTCATTGTCGACAAATCCTTCAATTCTGATATGGCTGTTACCTTGGGTTGCCAAATCCTGCTAAGACATCTCAATACTTTGTTAATCAAATCTTCGTTAGAAAAATTTTTACCTAAAGATGCAAGATGATTAACTATGTGGGTGAACCTCTTTTGCATTTCTTGAATGCTCTCTCCTTGGTTCATTCTAAATAATTCATATTCAAGAGTTAAAGAATTGATTCTCGACCTCTTTACTTCACTAGTACCCTCATGAGTAACTTGCAAAGTGTCCCACATTTCTTTAGCAGTTTTCTAATTTGAAATTCTAAAAATCTCATTATATCCCAAAGCAGTAGTAATAATATTTTTTGCTTTCAAATTATGTTGAACTTTTCTTTTGTCTTCATCAGACCATTTATTTCTTGGTGTTTCAGTCCTTACGCCATCGACCTTATGTGTAAGTATAAAAGCACCATTTTCGACAGCGTCCCACACATCTAGATCAATAGCTTCGATGAAGATTTTCATTCTTTCCTTCCAATATGCATAATCATCCCCATTGAAAAAGGGTGGTCGATTTATGGAAGATCCTTCTGAAAAATCATTTAAAGAAGTCATGTTCTCTTGAAACTGCTAAACTCTTTATATAAGAATCTAGCTCTGATACCACTTGTTACCAAGTGGCTTCTAGTACTCAAGAGGGGGGGTGAATTAAGTATAAAAGTTTTTGCAAAACCTCTTTTAATTAAAATACAAATATTGAAATTTATTAAATAAATGCATAGAAGGAACGTGATGAATAAAAGAAACTTTAAGAACAGCAGAAAATAAATGTGTAATAAAGTAAAATTGCATAAAGTAAAAAGATAATGAGAATAAGAGCAGGCACGATATTTATCCTAGTTCGACCACCAACCATTGTGGTCTACGTCCAGTCCCCGAAACATAGTTCAAGATTTTCACTATGTATACAAGCTTCAATAGGTGCTTGCTACCGTTACAAAATAGAGCACTTTTCACACACAGGGAAACTCTACCCTTGTGCTAAAGTCTCAGCCTACAGGGATACCTCACCCTTATACAAATCTTGAGGGATACCTCATCCTTGATACAGAATAGCAGAAAGTGGATGAAGAGAAACTCTCACTCAGAGCAAATTATACAAATTGAAGCACTATAGAGCTCTCTAAGGATATCTCAGAATTTTGCCAAAAGAACACAGAGAAAAAGAGAGAAATTTGTAAACAGTGTTTTAGCACAAACAAAATGATTTCAGAAATTTCGTATATTTTAGAAGTGACTCAAGGTCTCTATTTATAGAGCTTTTGATCAGAAATAGCAATTTTAGGAATTTAATACGATAATAAATGCAAATGCGTTTACGTATAAATTCAAAACATGAAACAGAGACTCGTGGGTTATTCAAATACCATCATGGGGTATTCAAATACCATTGGTTTCATTTTCATAAAAAACAGTTTAGAAGCAGGTTATTCGAATACCACAAGGGTGTATTCAAATACCACTGGTTTCATTTTTCATAAAAGATAGTTCAGAAATAGGTTATTCGAATACCACAAGGGTGTATTCGAATACCACTGTTTGAAACACGTTTTAAAAGCATTTTAGAGGGATTGTATTCGAATACCTTTGTTTCAAGTCATTTAAAAACACTTTTAGAAAACAGATCAAGTGATTTTTGAAATTTCACAAACTCTTTGATTTTCAAAGCCATATTAAAACTTTAATTTAGTTTATAAGAAAACATGTTTTTAGATCTTTTAAGTCAAACACTGAGATATCCTATAAAAGCTCTGTACAAGAGAGATCCTAAGTCCTAAAGCTAATCTTGAAGATCTTGGACTCGGTTTTCTCATCATCTCCATGTTTGTTATCATCAAAACTCATCTTCATTGTCGCATGGTAATCACATCCCTTAGTAAAGTTCTTTCCTCACTCCTCTGCTCTTGGCAGAGTGCTTTTCTTACTTCTCTACCTTAACAAAGTACTTTTTCCCACTCCCTTGTTTCATTATTCTTGGCAAAGTACTTTTCTTACTCCTTTACCCTTGACAAAGTGGTTTTCTAACTCCTCTGTCTCACTTTGGGAAAAGTATTCTTAGGATCACTTCCCATTCGAGGATCATTTCCATTATATTTCTATCTTATTAGAAACCAGGGATGCACATTAACTATATAATTTAATCAATTATCATTCTTAGCTCATCTTTAACATTTACATGAGCAAAATATCTCACTGCATCATAAAACATGTCATGAGCATGCCAGATACCTATTTATTATACATTTCATAAAACCAAGCATATCATAGGGTAACTTGAAAGCTTCACATTGAGGAAATTCCTTCTCAATATCATTCGGCCCATGACAATACTCATACCATAAGGATTCTCATATTTTTCAAACAATTGAATTCCACATTAATTATACTCATTTAAGTACAATTTATCCAATTAAGCCTAATTAGAAATTTCTTTATATAATTAGTATTAAAAAAGAACTAAAGAATAGTTGATCATGCAAATTTTTCTAAAAATGAGTCTAGGCCATGAGCCCAAATTTATAGTCATAATCATTTTCAACCATCAATATCATTAAGAAAATAACTAATTAGCATGATTAGTCATGTAACAAATGATTAATTACCAATTTGAGACAATATCAAGAAGATTAACTCTTAATCCTCATTAAACCTTCATTAACGTATATTCCCTTTAATTAATTACATCTCATTTAACCATTAATTTTAAGAACATAAATTAGGTAGTATATTAGGCTAACATCCATTTTCCTCATTTTACCCCACGACCTTGAATGTAATTTACTCTTCAAATTTCTTTGGCTTCCACGATACCTGCATGTTTTGCTCGAACATGGAATCAAGAGTAAGAATGAAATTGCCAAAACTTTCTTCCTTCACTAAGAGGCTGAACGTCCTTGTTTAGTGTATTAAACTTATAGTGTAATTTTTCTAATCAATTAATATACCATTTTACTTACATAATAAAAAAATTAGATGACCATCAAGAAAAATAAAAGGCACACCAAGAACACTCCTCTTATGCACTCAATCTGAGGCCAAAACCCTCCCCCAAGAGCCTACATGCAACATTAATTTCTCATCGAGATTCCAATAACCATCATCACAATCAAGAACAAAAAGGAAGATGAAGAACAAAACATGGTCCAAACACCCCTACCCCCAAAAATCAGCTTACAACTCAAAATCCAAGCCAGATTAAATATTTAACTCATGCTTCAAGGATTAAGAAAGGAAAAAGCATGGATGAGGAAGACTATCCCTACCTATGCGCCTTAATAAGGAAGGAGTTAAAGTGAAGAGTGACAAATATGATGTTGAACATCAGTTTGAAGAGCTTGATAAGGTAAGTAACTTTCCTAACTAGAGCTAGATGAGATGAGGTCTTGAAAGCCCTCATACAAAGGCTTGAAGACTTAGCCTTCAATGGAGTTAGCTCATCCTCCCCTACATATTTCTCTCTTCAATTTTCATGTGTGTCCAAAAGGAAAAAGTGAAAGAGTGCTTAGTGCATTAAGTGTGTGTGTGTGTCGTAAGCTTCATGGACAAGAGAGTAAAGTGAGCCAATAACTCCTTAATAGCTAAGTTTGTAAGACTAAAAGGAGTGGGTTAGTAAAAGCAGTGGTGGTAAGAATTGAAAATCAAAACTTAAAGGTTAAGTTGTTGAAGTTTTAGGAAATCTAAGCTTAAGTGTGTAGAATTTAGACACCTAATTTTATGAAATATGCTTGTCAAATATATTTTAAGACATATTAGAATTTAATTAGATTCTAGTGTAAACTCTTTGGTAATTATTATGTTTTGTAGCCTATGGGTTCATAAATTGATGCTCAAATTACTTGTACACAATCTAATAGGAAGTCATATGAAATTTTAGATAAACTAATAATTACCTTTTAATTTTTAAGCAAATAAAATATAAGCTAAGTGCTTTACTTTATTTGTCTGTTATTTCATTGGTGAGAAAGTAATTATTACCTAGTTCTCATATTAAATTTATTATAAGCTTAGATGAGTGCCTAAACATACTCACATGCATTTTTATTAGCTCACAGAAAATTATAAAAATTACAATTTTTACTTAAATTAGCTATTGAACTAATTAAATTATTTTTCATAATTATAAATTAATAAATTCATGTTATATGCCATTTTAATTAGAATAATTACCCAATTAATTTATTTCATCCACTAAAAATTCTTAAAAGTCATATTATTTATTTTATAACATAAATATAAATTAATAATCACTATTCTTAATTATTTACTAATTTCCATAAATATTTTAACCATTATCTAAGCTTAACTTATGCATTAAGCAACTATTGACATGCACGTACAAGCACAAACATACACATAAAAATGTAAATAAGTCAAAGTATCAGACTACTGACTAGTTTACTAGCTATCTAAGCAAGTTGGAAGGGAGGATGTTACACAATCAACTGGGTTTGTTCTTCCGGATTCAACTGTCCTCCAATCTTAGTTACTTGGTTTGACTTGGTTCTAAGTTAGAGGGATTTGAGTTCTCCTTTAGGTTGGGGATAACTGTCCCAGATATCTTTCACACATCTAACTCAGTCAAGAGGATATTAATGTGGTTTGTAGTGATAAAGTTAGATTTGTTGGGGTCCATTTTTTGTGGACCTTTAGCTATATTTAAACAAGCATTGTAACAGTTGCAGGCTATGGCCTGATCCCCCTTATCATAATGATCTCTCTCTTTTTTTTTTTTTTACTTAAGAACTTTATAGCCAAGTGGGTAGTTGAGACTGCAGCGCCAAATGCATTTAGTAAAGGTTGTCCTAATATAATGTTGTAGGCAAAAGAGCAGTCAACAACCAGAAACTTGACTTTGATAGTTTTGAAGATATGCTTTCTTCTAAGTGTCAAATGTGTTTCTACCTACCCTATCGGAGTGATTTTATCACTGGTGAACCCAATGAGCTTGCCAGTATATGGGATGAATTCCTTGTTGGGGAGTTCTAACTTCCAATACAGGTCCATAAACATGATGTCTATTGAACTACCCTAATCAACAAAGATTTTGTGGACATTGGCATTGGCTATGATCCCGGCTATCACCTGGGGGTCATCATGTTCCTGTAATCTTCATCAAAGAAAGAGATTGAAGGTGTCTTCCTTGATCTGGATCCCATTTTGGAGATCAGATGGGAGGCCATGCTCAAAACTGTTGCTTTGAGGGCCTACTTTCTTGCATTGCTCGATTCCTCACAACCCACAAATCCACATGATATAGTGTTTATAGTTTGGATGCTTTCAGCGTGTTGGTGGTCATCATTCTGAGGGGATGGATCATAGGAGGGTTGGCGATCCTAGGTTTGTCTGTTGTCCCGGGGTGAACCTTCTATCCATGGTTTATTTCTTTCTAGGGATCTTCTTTTTTGGTACGGGGAGGGATTTCTTCTCAGGCTGTAGCTCATTTTTCCCTAAATTCTGGGATCTGTGTTGTTTCTTGTATTGAGTTTGGTGGACATATTATCCTAAACAACCATCTCAAATAAGAAACTGAATAGCATCCCGGAGACAGACATAGTCTTCCATGTTGTGTCCAAAACCATTGTGCTATTCATAATACTTTGACTTATCCTTCTAGGCATGCTTCTTTAGTGGAGGAGGCTTATAAATATCCTAGAGCTCGGTTTGCATAATTTCCTGTAAGATTTTTGACTGAGGAGTAATGAGAGGGTATAGTCTTGGTAGCCTTTTGGTGTCAATTTAGAGGAGTTCTGATGTTGTGAAGGGGCTTGAGTTGGCTTTGGTTGTGTATCTTCACTTTTCTCCAAGTTCCTCTTTACTTTGGTGATCTCCTCAAGAGTAATGGACTTTTAGGACCATGCTTGGAACTCGTCCATCTAGTTGGATTCCCTTTTTATGAGGGAGAGGAAAAAAAGACCATAGCAGAGTCCGTCCCTGATGTAATACAGAGCTACCTTCTGGTTCTAGTCTTTAACGGTTAAGGACTCCTTATTAAATCTTGCTATGTAATCACAGAGTGACTTATCTTTCCCCTATTTGATTTGGGCAAGACATGAAATAGATTTTGGATGCACCTTACTTATGGTGAAGTATAGTAGAAATCTCAAGGGCGAGTCATCCCAGTCACATATGGATCTCAGAAGGAGGGTAGTGAACATTCTCAAGTGGCTTTTTTTAAGGGAGATAGGGAAAGCTCAACACGTGAAAAGGTCATTGTCTCCTACAAAGATCATAACCAAGATATAGGTGTCCACATGTTCCTGGGGGTCTGTTGTACCGTCATATGCCTCAGTATTTGTTGGATACTTGAATTGCCTAGGAATATCGAAGGTCATAAGCTCATCAGAAAAAAGGTTAGTTATGTTGAGTGAGGGTTCCTATCCTATTTCCATGTTCCAATTTCCTAGGAATTCTAGATATCATGATTCCTCACTTGTGTTGGTTCCTTCTCAAATCATAATTTCTTCGAGGAATATGATTCTCATATTTGCACTCCTTGTGAACCAATTTCTCCAGCTTTTCTAAGCATCTGCCTTGATCTTGTATCTGCCAATCTTGACGGCAGATTACGTCCATCATTTCTCATTGGGATAGATCGTGGTTGACAAACTTTTCCTATTATGAAAGAGATCATCTTCTTCCTAAATGCCTAGACATTGTAATGTCGAGATCCTAGGTTCTAGATTCTTGGATGTTGCTTTGCGATGACTGAGTCATTGCCTAACCGGGATCCATAATGAGGGGTGAAGAGGACTCTCATCAGAGAATGAGGCTTCTTTGCCATCCCACTTGGATCCAGGGTTAGCAATTGGTTGGTTGCGAGTAACAGATGCCCGACATTAGCTGGTGGCTAGTGGGTTTTGTGCAACTAATGCCTGCTGTTGGCTAGCAACTGCTGGGTGATTTTGAGTGGCTAACACCTATCACTAGTTTTGCTATTTTGTATTAACCATGGTGGTGGGGGTAAAAGTTTGTATTTCCCCACAAATGGCGCCAATGTTCAAAACAGATTTCAAATGGATCACCTGAAGGTGTTTTTGAGGGATTGAGGATGGTGTTTTCTTCCTTGGTGCAATGACAACAGCGATGAAGTAAAAGGGTGGTGTACCTGCAAAGGAACTATGATGCTTGTTGTGATATTGGCAAGTGCATCAAATCATAAAAGTAATAAAGCATAAGTAAGATGTCATTCTCATAAGGACTATGTTGACAATTATTAAATTTTTCAGATTGAACACTATTTAAGCTATCGAAAAAGAGAGATTTAAGAAAATAAATTCATATTTAAATCACTGATAAAAAAAGCAAGCAAAATAATCAAAAAGCAAAATTAATCAAGCAAACGTCGAAGAAAGACAATGATATTAAAGTGTTAGGGTTTTGATTTCACTTGAACTCTTTTGATGCAAATTCAAATATTGGTTTAATCAAGTTCTATTTCAATGATTCATGGTTAATTCCCAAAATTAATCAATATTCAATCCCTTAGTATATTAATCATCTTCACACTATATAAAGTTAACTAATCCCTTAGTATAACCCCAAATAGAGAAGGCTTTATAAAAAACGAGAAAATCAAAAGAAAGACCATACAACCCTCAATGTCTGTTCCTAGCAATTGCAAAAATTGTAGTATTTATCACATGTTCTAGGTTCGTGCACAATTTTCTCAAATCATACATAAACCCTAAAATTATTCTCAAATTAATCAAATTTAGAAAAGCATTAAGAGAAGAAATAAACACATGAATCGTGAAATAAAAACCTAGATTAAATACAATAATGAGTTTACATGATCCAAGAATCAAGATCCATCATTACCCTAACTAAAGAAAGTTAGTTACATATGGAAAAAGAAGAAAACAAAGAGAATAATACGACAAACTTCATAGAAGATTGATGGGAAGATTGAAGAAAATTCTTAATCTTCAAGCCTGGATGCACCCACACCAAATAAGGATTTGTGCCTCCGCTTTGCTTCTTGACGGCTGTTGAATTCTGTCCAAGAGAAAGCTCCTTTGCTAAACTCATTTTTTCCTTTTATAGAAAAGCTGACAGTTTATCGTATCTAATTTGTATGATTTTGCTTACCCTCCAGATGGCCGAATTTTTCCTCGAAGTTGTAGGATTTTTTGTTATCTTTTCAATGCCATAAACGATGCATTGATCTAATCCCTGTAACCCAAGATATGACTCAATTAATGAGGAATAATTAGGATAGTGCGGGAATTTGAATTTTGCTCTATATTAGATCTCTTTGAGAATCCTTATTCAATCTCCAATATAAGATTTTGTATCCAATTAGAACTCTAATTAGCATCTAAGAATAGGATAATAATCTTTCAAATATTTATCTTTAAGAATTTCTTATTTTTGCATAAAATCTGATGATTTATCCTAAAAATTCAAATATGATTAGGTGACAAGATAATTATAAATTATAAATAAATAAAAATAAATAAAAAAATAAATTAAAATAGATTAAAATCCTAATAAATAAACTTAAAATGATTAGTGAATTTTACACTCATCAATTCTCAAGTTAGGTTATGCACTATGAGAAAAGTGTTTAGGGCCTAGCTCTATACCTAAGTGGCTTAGCCTGTTATTTATAGATTGTGTTTGCTTAGTGGATAAGCAGGATATGAGGGAATCCTCATTTGAATTATGTATCATTAAGAAGTTATGGCCATAATAATTGTTCCTACAAAATAGGGATATACTAGGAGATATTGGCTCTAAATTTGCATGGTCGTTGGAGAGTGGGTCGCATGAGGCCGGAGCCAGGAACTCAGCTTTAGCGAGCTAAGTTACTTTGTGTTGGGCTCTAATCAAGATTTTGGTCTAGAACAAGATCTATGCTTTCACTCTTCGGAAGTGGAAATCGATTGTCTAGAGCTGTTCAATTCCCTAATCAAAAGCCAAGAAAGGTTCTCATATTGTGATATGGTGATTGATGATTGCATAGATCTCAACCATGGTCTCAGATACTGCAAGTTCTCACACACGAAAAGAAGAGGTAATCAGGTAGCCATAGTCTAGCAAAATTGGCTTGTTTTAATCTTAACTCTGTATGGCTCAAAGAAGCCCCTGATGATATTTTCCAACTTGCTATGCTTAATGTACTTTCAGTTTTTGGTTAACGTTATGAATCATTTTTTTAGTAAAAATAGATAATAATAATAATAATTATCCTTGATGATTTAGAATTAAGATAATTATATTATTTGAGAATTGTTATGTTAGTTTTGGTAATTTAAAGATTTTCTTATTTTTTGATAGACATAATTTAAGGATTTTCCTTTAAAATATTATTTATCTTTGATAAATTATTTGTTTTTAGGTAATTAGCTTTAAAAAATTTGAAGGGTCTTCTCAACATAATCTACCACCCTACTTTAGAGGCTTCTTGACCAAAATGCCCTTGGTGGCAAAACGATTTACTAAATTATCGTACTGTGGAAACTATATACCAAACAGTCACACTTTTGGCCACATAGACTTTTTTTTATTTTTTTCGAGTGACACGTAGATAGCGTCAAAGCCTTTGGCACTTTCTATACAATTATGCCAAAAGGGTTGGCGTTACATGAATAATAGCACAAAAGGATGGCGTTACTTACATAAAAACGTTAGACCAATAGTCGTTATCCAAGTAATTACACCTTTACATTTGGCGCTTTCACATTAAAAACGCCAAACGCATTGGTGTTACCAGTGTGTCCCACTATAAATAGACCTCTCCTCTCCTTCTCATGCACAAACTCCTCATTTCTCAAATCTTCACCTTCCCTCTATCTTTTTCTCTCTCTAAACTCTCTCTTCAAACCCTCCTTTGGTTGTGCCTTATGGGAAAGACATTTGGATCATCATATATGTAAATATTTTTGTTCATGGTTGGATTACTTTTATTGTCATTGTTATTGCTAATTATTTTTGTTGTTATAATTATTGTTGATTTTTTATTGTAATTATGTTAACTGTATATTATATATTTTTATGGTTGACTAATTTTGTTGGTTAGGAGCTTTTAGGAATTTGTTGGTACAAAAATTAATAGTTTAAATATTATTAGGGTAGCAATTTATTTTAGTTGACACATGTTGATTATGTATTTTTTTTATTGTTTTCAATTAACTAAATTTGTGGGTCTATTGAAATTGAAATTAGTAGGGTTTTAGGAAAATTTTCATACAAAAAATAATAGTATGAATTCATTATTATGGGTAGTAATTTTGTTTTAGTTGACACATGCATTGATTGATTTCATATTTATTGTGTTGTTATTATTCAGAAGTTTGAGAAGTTAAATTAAGATGGCAAAACAACTTCTTGTTCTCATTTACTACAATAGAAGAATGTATGAAGGTGAATAGTATCTAATGTATGGAGGTTCTCGTCTTAAGTCTATCATGATTAAACGTGATACGACTTTTGAGCTTCTGAAAGGTAGAATTCATTTAAAATTAAGACTCCAAGAAAATCAATGTGTCCAGTATTGTGTATCGATGTCCATAATGAAGCAATATATTGAGATAGATAGCTCTTCCATTAAAATATGATGAAGATGTTGCTTGGATGATAAATTGCTTTGATCAGCATCCGAACTTAACTTCAATGGAGTTATATGTTGAGATAAAAACGAGTGAGCACAATGTGCATGTTGAAGTAGGTCCTTCTAATATTCCTAAATCATCATACCTTATCAACGCTCAATTGTCTATGCCACATGTTGCTCCTTTGCTCTAACTTCAAGAAGTTGTTACATCTGCATTGCCTGAAAGGAGATCATTTGGATTGGACTTTGAAACTAATAACCTACTTATCAAATATGCATTATTTGACATAAGTGAAGATGAAGGAGATCTTCCCAAGGGTGAGGATTCAAATATTGACTTAGAAGAAGAACACTTTGAACTTAAAGTAAATTTATAGGAACAAGTCCTTTCATTGTTAGTTGCCTCTCAATCTGTGTTTGTGCTTCCATGCCTTCAATTCTATTAGATCAATTAGGATGCATTGAGTACACCTGATAATTTTCTTGAATTAGATCATTGTGGTATTTGGAGGCCAGAGGAAGAATTATATGTTGGGTTGAAATTTCTATCTAAAGATGCTGTCAAGTTGGCCCTAAAATTTATTCGGTTAGTAGACATCAAAACTACAAGGTTGATGATTTTGATACACATAGGCTAATTGCCTTAGATATGGTGATGGTTGTAATTGGAGAGTTAGGGTCACTCAAAGCAAGAAATCAAACATGTGGCTTATTACAAAATATAATAAACCTCATAGTTGTGTCAACCCATCTATGTCACAAGATCATAAGAAGTTAGACTCTCTTATAATCTATTCTTGCATTCTGAAGATGGTTAAGCAAAAACTCGATGTACCTATAGGCTTAATTATTGAAAGAATTTGAAGTTGATTCGGATATGAAGTGTCTTATAAGAAAGCTTGGAAAGTAAAACAAATTGCCATTGTGAAGGTTTTTGGAGACTAGGATAAATCATATGAAAAGAGACATGCCAGACATAGTGGTAAAGTTGAAAACTGTTGAATTTGTTGAGCGCAATCAAGTTAACCACTCAAGACAAGTTTTTTTTTTGCTTATTTTGGATATTCAAACCATGTGTTATTGGATTCCGATATTGCAAGCCCATTATTCAAATTGATGATACTCATTTGTATGGTAAATAACGTCATAAACTATTGATTGCAACAACACAAGATGGAAATAGAAAACCTCTACCAATTGCATTTGCCATTGTAGACGGAGAAACAAAGGATGCTTGAAGTTAGTTCTTAGCCCCAATTCAAACACATGTCACACAACAACGGAGCTTGTGCTCGATATCTGATTGACATCAAGGCATCATATAGTTAGTGGTGAATTCACATCTAGGATGGCAGTCACCATATGTGCATAATGTTTACTACATGCGACATATTGATAGTAATTTTAATAGCAACTTCTACAGTGCGACACTAAAGATATACACATGTATTTAAAATTTAAAATTTCTATTTAAATTGACTATACCAAAACTTGGTTGCTGACACCAACTCATTCAAATTTTTGTATTAGGATACGAATCAATTGAATACAAATTTAAGGCCATGTTAGAAAAGTTAACTGTTACTACTGATATGGCAAATTGGATTAATTTGATTCCAAAAGAAAAATAGAGTCTGGCATAAGATAGCAGCCATAGATTCGGTCATATAACAATGAACTTGTCAAAGTGTATCAATGGAGTATTGAAAAGTGACAGAAATCTACTAATAACTGCACTGGTTCAGATGACATATTACATAGACTAGTTTGTTAATAAAAAAGATGGGGCAAACTAGAAAATTATGGATAGGGCAAAATGGACTGATGATTTTATGAAAAGCTAGAATGTCAACATGCAAAAGGTGAGCTCCCACCAAATCTGTTGATACGATATACAATTAACTAGATTTTTGGTCGAGGAGGCATTCAACCCTATAACACAAGAGGGTGGAATTAAATATTCTTTAAACCTTCAAGAAAGTCGATATGACTATAGGTTATTTCAAGCATTGCATCTCCCTTGCTCTCATGCAATAGAAGCATGTGCTTCTAGGGCACTTAACCCTTTCCACTATATGCATATGATTTATAGACTAGAAAAAATTTACAGAGCTTATGAGGTTGATTGGGGAATCATTAAAGATGAACCATGGTGGCCACCAGCTCCTGAGATTACATTGGTGTCTAATCGTGCATTACTTAGATCTAAAGGTTGACCCAAATAAACTCGAGTTAGAAATAAGATGAATTAGCGCAAACCACGACTGAGAAAAATATATTCAGCATGCCATCAAGTTGAACATAATTTTCATAGTTTTCGTCCTGGTGGATTTACTTCCTTGAAGAATGACGAAGAAGGGTCATCTACTTGATTTAGGACATAATTTGATATCACTCTCTTATATTAGATGATTATCAGTGCATAGGGTTTATAGACTGGAAAATATCTACAAAGTTTATGAGGTTGATTGGGGAATCATTAAGGATGAACCATGATGGCCACCAGCTCCTGAGATTACATTGGTGCTTGATCGTACATTGCTTAGATCTAAAGGTCAACCTAAATTAACTCGGCTTAGAAATAAGATGGATTAGTGTGAACCAAGACCAAGACAAAGATGTTTAGCATGCCATCAAGTTGGACACAATTCTCATAGTTGTCGTCCTGGTGGATCGACTTCCTTGAGGAATGATAGAGAAGGGTCATCTACTTGAGCTAGGACATAATTTGATGATAATTCTCTTATATTAGATTACTATTATTGTGTAATTGAGGACTATCAGTGCGTTAATTAACTATTATTGTGTATATGATGGTTATCAGTGTATGTTAGTTCACTATCATTATCTATTTGAGGATTATCAATATATGTTAGTTGACTATCATTGTGGATTTCAAGAATGACAGTGTGCATTTGATTATTTATGTTTAATCTTAATCTTATATTACTTTTAATAATGCCTTCTAATTTGTATTTGATAACTCATGTTTAATATGTATATTATTTTCATAGTGTCTTATCATTGTCGAAGACTTACCCATTATTGTTGTTGTTTGCCATATTATAGCATGAGATATGACATTCCATTTAAACCCAAGCCTAGAGGACCCTTCAGTATTGGAGATACAGGAGTATCATGTTTCACAACATATACAGCGAGGAAAGGAGGACCATCATTTGTGTGTTAGACGTGCTCATAAATTCAGGCATATGGACCCAGATGAGTGAATGCTTTCATATCTACATCAGCTTGGCTTCATGGGAGTTGCCCACGTGAAATATTACACTATTGATCACTCCTTGATTACTACATCATTTGAGAGATGACCCTGAGATACATACATTTCACATGCCTATTGGAGAGTACACCATCACGTTGGGGGATATTGGTATCATATCAGGACTTCTTATTGACGACAATGCAATTATTGGTCAAACCCACCATCATGATTGGATAGACGTATGTGTTGAGTTGTTAGGTTCGGAGCCGGATGCATCATAATTATCTAGTGCAAGTGTTGATATGTTATGGCTTTAGAGAGGATTTCGTAGATGACTTACGGAGAATGATGATGATATTTACATGCAGCAGTGTACATGGGCATATATACTTAGGTTGATTAGGGGTTTGTTATTTCTTGATCATTATGGTAAATATGTGTACATGATATTCCTTCCCTTGTTGGAGGACATTACCATTACCGGGACATACAGTTGGGAATTTGCAGTCTTAGCGTACTTGTATAGAGAGTTTTACAAAGCCACAGACTACAAAGTGCATGAGATAGGAGGTGCCTGCATCTTGTTGTAGTATTGGGCATATGGTATAGATTTTTCCATCTTGCTCCTACACTAGTTAAGGATACTGATCCTAACCTTCTAAGTGCTTATGCTGTTGATTGTGATCACTTACACCCATTGAGATTTTAATAAGTTTCTCAATATATCATTTTTTTATATTAGTTTGTTATATATACTACTTTTATTCACGATATATTACTTTGACATATAAATAGGTGGTATAAACATAAGGTTTTGAATGAAACTCCAATAAGGGTGCTTCAATATTGTCGTCAATTCTTTGATCAATTGAAGAATAATGAGGTCAGTATTGGTTTATATTGATTTAAATAAGTTACTTTTCTCTTGCTTTTTAATTCTTTGTATATATCATTTTGTAGATTATATAGCAGCTATACACATATGAGATTGTGGCAGCACTACCAGCTTTTTGTGTGGTTGGTAGAGACATAATACTAGTAGTGGCCCCTTTCATATTTTCTCACATTGTTGAGTGGCACCAGCCTGGTAGAGTGATGCCTCAGTTTGGTCTTAACCAACCCATACCAAGGAGACTACACTAACCTGACGATTTGCACTCAATAACATTGGCAAGAAGGCATGATGAGGATTGGCGAAGCACACACCTTGTACACATTGCCTTTTGGGAGATTCGTAGGGAGAAGTGTGTTACTGGAAGGCCATTGAGAGTTCCCCTCACTGAGCATTTTGAGTACATGCACTGGTATAAAAGAATTATCAAGCACTGGATTTCTCGTACTGGTGCATCTATTGTGGTTGTGGTAAGCTACTTAGTAATTGACTCCTTGCAAAATGTATTTTGTATTGATGATGGCGTATGTTATATTTGTTTCTTAGGCTAACATTGCAGAAAATCAATATGCTTGGGCTACGAACCCTAATTCAGGATTTAGTATGGTTAGCCTTCGAGAATTTGCTGAGCAGATCTTATCTTCATTGAAGGAGCATGATCGCATTACAATAGCGCAACTTCATCCAGCTCCTTCTGCAGATGACATTTCAGGGCCACCCGAATAGTTCAACGAACAGAGGACGTGTCGTAGAATAAGGATAGGTTAGCGGGTGCTCGGACACAACTTCGACATTTAAAGGATTCTAATTCTTCAAGTGCGCCTCGGACTTAGCTCCCAATCACTACTACTGCTACTTACCTACCATCTTAATCACCGCCTACATTTTACCCACCATATACAGGTTAGCCACCATCTATAGGTTACCCACCACTTACTTGCACTTACCAACCATATCCTTTGACCTTTAACTTTACACCATCATTTCCTTATCCACCATATATGAGTTACCCATCATATCCTCACCTATCACAGCAAGGACCTTCTTCTGATCCTTTTCACAGACTACCACATTCTAACCCTGGCCCTTCTCATTGATATGGTCATTACTAACTTGCTTTTTGTTGTCTATTTTGGTGAGCCCAATATTTGTTCATGTGAACAACTTCTTTTGTTGCTTGTCTATTATGATTGGGGTACACTTGGATTAATTTATCTAGATTTTATTACATTTGCTTAATTTTGGATGACTGTATATATATGTACAAATGTTTCTGTTATGCATCCTATAGATGCTCTGGTGATTTGGAAACCAATGTATATAGATCTGTTTCATTACACAGGATGGTGTACTTTTGGGGACATCCAATTTTTAGAAGAAACTCTTTCAAATTTTTCATAGAATCGTAATGTTTAAACTGCTAAAGTTAATTGATTTTGATAAGCTTGTTAGGCTGGTATTCTAGCCCATGCACCGGTCATGACTTTTTGACCAAAATGCTCTTAGTGGCAAATACTTGAGGAGGGTGTTTAAATGCTCAGTTGTTCTATAGCAACACATTGTATTTAAAGGATCAAGATCCCTTGTAGTTTTCATATAACAACAAGAATATCCCAACCTTTGATTTAATGTTTGGTAATTTTAATATATGGGAATGGGAGATAGAGTGGTGTTTATTTCAATGATTGGATTTGCAACTGCACATCTTGCAATTTTCTTTGAACCGTAGGAGATCCATACCTATATTTAAATGGTTGTTACTCATACGTGTTAAGGAATAATTAATGTCTTATTTTGGGTCAAAAATTAATGTCTTATTTCTGTAATAAATGCATTGAGCTTCATATTACTTTTGTAAATAAATAATTTTAAATATTTAAAAATTTGACAATTGGTAGAGAATCATTGCCTTCTTCAAATTCAAAAGGCGAAGGTTGTTTTCATTGTCTTTCTTATTCTAACAAGCATTCTTGCAGACACAGAGTGAAAGGGAGAGAGAGCATCAAGTTCTCTTTTTTCTCAGCTTCTTCAAGACATTGAGGAGAAGAGCTGGAAATGAAATCAAGACCCATTATTCCAAGACTAGGCCAAGAGGTATTGTGTTCTCTCTATTTTGTTTCTCTCCACTTATACTTTTTTGTGACAAAATTGGCTTGGCTCTAAAGATTGAGATTGGGGATGGAGGATATATAGTTTCTGGGTGTATTTTCTATTTCCTGTATTCATTTACGCTAAGTTACTGAAAAGAAAAAAAATGAAAAATATTGTCTGGGATTTTACAAATATACTTTATTATCATAGAGTTTGTTTTTCTAGCTTTACTCCCAATCATTTTAGAACCCACAAGCAAATTAAATTGGCCTTTTAACAGGTTTTTCAGAACTCACATCTTTAATTGGAGAATATTGAGATTCTCCTTGCCATTGGTGATAGTGTGACTAAAAGTTTATCATATAACTAAAAGTTTCTATGCCATGAAAAATAAAATTTCTAACAAAGTAGAAAAGTGTTGAATTCGGTAAAATAATAAGAGAATAACTCTATTTGTATTTACATTAAAAAAATGAGAGTTAGTTATTTTGGTACAAGTTTAGAATGAAGATGCCAAATCATTATACGCTTCCATGAAGGAAACACTTTTAAGTTTGACGTTTTCACGTAAGTAACACTTTTTCGTTTGGCATTTTCATGTAGATAACGCCTTCTATAATGGAGTTTTCACGTAAATAATGCTAACAACATTAGCGTTATCTATGTGTCACTTGAAAAAATAAAAAAAAGCTAATGTGACTAAAAGTATGATAATTTGGTATATAATTTAAAAAATATTACAATTTTGTAAATAGTTGTGCAAGTAAAAGCATTTTGGTTAAAAAGCCCTTTGGGTACCCTACGTTACTTAGCTTTTGCTTTTTTGAGCCGCAATTTTTCATTATTTTTGGAACAACCCTGATTTTTTACATCATTTTTCTCTCGCATCACTTTTTACATTACACTCTATACCATTGATTATATCACTTTTTTCCTATTACTTTGTCTCACTTAATCATAACCATTAAAAAATAATGTATAAAAAGGTGTATGAAGAAAAATAATGTATGAGCATCATTTTTTCTTTTTGGAATCCTTAAGATTCCTGGTTATCACTTATCGGATCCCATGGATTCCTGTTTTTTGGTTGATTTGTTAGACATTGATTTCCTTTTGATTTTCATATGACTTTTTTTTTTTTTGGAAATACCCAATAAGATTGTATATTAAAGCCCCATTTGGATAAACAAATTAAAAAAATCCTTTTCTGAGTTGAGCTAGTTAAAAAACATATACTAAAGTAAGTTAGAATAGCATTTATATAGATATAGATAAACAATTCGAAAAGTGCTTATCTAAAAATGAAATTTTGAAAATTTATCAAAATTAATTTAATCAAAATTCAAAAATTATAATAATAGTTACCACATAAAACTGATTTTAACTTTCACAGTGGCTTATTTTTATAAGTTTCATCTTTTAGCTTATGAAAATAAGCACAAAACAACCTATTTGAGTTTTATAAGCTATTTTAATAAACTCATCTAAATAGAACGTAAATAAACTCATGCAAACAGGACCTAGATATTTTTAAACAATCTAAGATATTACTTGCTAGTTTGCTACAGAGTATGTTAGATGAGTTTTTTTTTTTCATCTTTTATTAGAGTATTTCTAGAAATATTGCTAATTTGTTATGAGACTAATGACTCAAATACTATTGTGACTAAGAATATAAATAGTATATCATATCTCATACGAAATGATATGTGAATACAATAATTTTTAAAAATTTTAGGATATATGTGTAGAATAAGATATATTAAATAAAATATTTAAAATCATTCGTAAAAAAATACTACACAATAATCTATAATCATCACTAAGTCACAATTAAAAATTGATAAAATACAGTTATTGCAATAAGAGCCGTAAATATGTTTAATTGTAATTTCAAATTCAACAAAAAAAATTAATATACATGCAGATTACAGTTAAAAAAAAAAGTCGCCCCTAAAGTTACGCAAGAATGGGTTTAGAAAGAAAATAGCGGATGAAAAACAACCCTTTTGCAAGCTGTCTTTTAAGTGGAATCTGCCCATTCACTGCCGAACCCACGCAATATCCGCACCACGATCGAATCAAATAGAAGAATAATGATAATTTCATACAATTTGAGGGATAATATTTTGTGAAAAATCAAAATTTTCAATTTCTTCTATTCATCACATTTTTATGAAATCTCTCTCCAAAATTCTCTCTTATTCTCATTCTTACGAACAAATTTCTAATATAAAAAATTTATAATGCAGAAAGATTTACTCAGCAAGCAACAACTCCCAAATTATGGGAGTTTAAATCTAATTCAAATGAAAACTAAATTAAAATTGAAATTCAATCAAAATAAAATAAGTTTAGATTTTTTTTATTTGATATTTTGAAAATTAATTAGATTTGATTGATTTTTAATTTTAATTTTTAAAATTGATTCAATCCAATTTAAATTGATTAATATTATATAATATATTTATTTGTTATTAAATTTATATGTTTACTTATACTGACTAATTTGTCATACTTTTTTTATTTTACCTGATCAATATTATTTTAAATATGTGAAATATGTTATTTCTATTCTTTATTTCTTATTTTTATTTTCATTAGGTTAAGTTGTTTTTAACTTTTAAAATTTTAGACTTAAAAAATTCTTAATTACAAATCGATTAAACTGATCCAATCCAAATTGACTTAAATCAATTTGAATTATTTAATTTTTATAATGTAATCAATCTAATTCAATCTAAATTTATATATATAATATTATTTGAATCAATTAAATTTTTTTAACTCAAATCAATCCAAATCAAACCACGATTACCCTATCCCAAACAAGATATGTACTAGTACTTTCCATACATATCATAAACACATTTCACATCAGGACAACTCATAATAAGAAACTATCAACTACTTATCAAATAATAATTTAGATCAAACTCAATATTCCAAAATATTGTGTTATATATGGTTGAACAAAAATATTTTATTATGATTTTAAAATATCTGATGTACGAATCAAACTAGTGAAATGGTAGAATTAAAAATTTCAAAACACTAACAAAAATTCAAAATAACGAAGGAGTAAACAACAAATCAAGAGTATATCATATGTTTGCCTATAATTAAAAGTAATATATTAAATATAAATGGAATAATCAAGTAAGAAGAACATTTAAACCAGCAGATCAAAATACTCCCATTTAATATGTATCCATGATAATCCCATAAAACAATAAATAAAAAAAAACAATAACGTCGTCCATTTAATTTGAAAAGAAAAAAGTTAATCATACACTTTTTTTAGAAGTGCATATATTGCTTATATTCTTTTTAAGAATGTGTGATTTAGCGAAAAAAAGTAATAAGAAAAAGTATGTATGGTGAATGATATTGAGAGAAATGTAAAAGTGATAAGAGTGAAAAATAGATAAAAAAAATTGGAGTTGATTTGAAAATCTAATTACATGGAATTTGGCAACGACACAATGGGCAGGAATAGGATTGATAGGTGTTACAATGCTGGAGCCACTGGACAATACAATCTTCATGGAAAACATGCAAGCACTTGGTGCGAACAAGCTTTGACTCTGATCCGTTGCAGAACTCCTCCAAACAAATTGCACATTGTTCTGTCCAACAAGAAGAAGCGTCGTCATCGATTTTGACTTGCTCCAACGAATTCACAACGGGTGCCATAGGCGAATGCTGGTTATCAATATCTTCATCATCTTCAATAGGCCATGTGGTAAGGTGAGCCATCACATCCATCTCCAATATTTCACGACCTTCATAGTTGAGCTCGATCATTTGCCTAGCGCGTTCACCTATACTAGGTAGAACTGAGTCCAACAACTCAGAAGAAATAGGGACGGAGGAGAAGGTGTCGTGCAAATAGGTAATAGTAAAACTGTCAGGGTCTAAGACTTGGAATATATCACAGTCACATAAGATATCCCAGGGAACCAAGAAGGTCTCATTATATATGGTTGTTGTAGTGGGTATTTCAGAGTTTATGAAGTGGGCTACGTGAGTGTAGTAAAAATTAATGTAGAAGCATTTGCGTATGGAACTGTCTTCTGGAATAGAATATTGGCGGGTGGGTATGGGTTCTTCAGTAGGGATGATATGGAGGCGAATAATGGACTCCATGGATGAGTGATCAAGTCACTGTCACAAGTACTAGGAGGGAGAAGGAACTGATTTAGGCCTTGTGAGTTGCATTTAACTTGTTTAGCATATATGCTGTTTTTATGGAGCAATAACTTCAAATAGTCGTCACTCTAAGAAATTTGCGTTGGAACTTAAATCTTACTAGGAGAGAAACTCAAAACTTGATAATCTTAATTTTTTAGATAAGTATAGAAGTCCTACGTAACAAAAAATTCTAACGGCCAAATAAACAAGTAAACGCTAATTCTTAATTTTATTTTATTAATAATTAAACACCGACGTCAAATTACAAGTTTTAATTTTCAAATCACGAATAAAGAAATAATAATAATACAAATATGTCAGTAAAAAAGTTTTATTTATTATATTATTAATAATTTTATCATAATCTAGATTGCGACATGACGACTGAAAATAAGATTTTAAAAATAATAGAATTGCATTTATCAATGTTTATTTAAATTAAAAAATATTAAAAAATTATTTAATTAAAAAAATTAATCTTTTGAAAAATGAATTTGAATCGAGAGTCGATTATAAATAGAGAAGATGTTAGCATTTTATATTATCCGTTCTAAGAACGGTAGTTTTAATTAGTTTTGCAAATTTTAATAATTTCAAATATATTTATTTTACTCCTCTTAAAAATATTGTAACTATTTATAAAAGAAAAAGAAACAACAAATTATAAAAAATAATTTTGCCTTGACATAATAGAAATTTTGCTCCTATATATATCCTCGGATATAATAAGGAATTCAAAATCATATCGTTCTTTAAAAAATATTTATTAGGTAGTTTGTTTTAATTATAAAAATGTCTTTTTTATTAATTTTTAAAAAAATTTGAATTAACAAACTATCACGACTCGGTTAATTCAATTAATTCTTGAAAAGTGAAACTTGGGGTCACGCTTGAGGTATCACTTGTAAAGTGTTGTAATTCAAATAACACTTTAAAAAAAGATTCAAATTTTTCAGATTAACAAATAGTCCCAACTCATTTAATTTTCAGTGCAATATTTAATAGTCAATTAAAATACACACCAATAATATATAAACATGTCATGTAACCCGAATTGATAGAAAAATAAGAATAAATTTTATCCTATTAATTCAAACTTAATTTAATTCTCAAGAATCCAAAGTCACGTCATAATTATACTGAAACCAAGCAAATATCAAAATGCATTTAACATAATAATTATAACATATTACTGGAATACCGTAACACATAAAATCAATTTCACCAGCATATAATCCAATACAAGCTTGAATAATGTATGGTAAGAGAACGTACCTATTGATAATAAAAGAAATCAGGGACTTCTATTTAGCTAATCCGCACACATCTCTTATCTTATACTAATCTCCACCTCTAACTCTAACTTTTCACGTGACAAACTCTCCTCCTATATGTAATTATGTGTAATTTTCTGTAATTTTGTGTAATTTATTTCCTTCTGAATGAGTGAAGGTTCTATTTATAGGCGATTATTAAACCTTAATTCTCATATAAATATCAATTCATTAATTGATTACAAAAAATCTCAACAAAATTAGTTTCCTAAATTATCCCATGATTTATTTTAAGAAAATCGAATCATGATCACTCATTTAAAACACATTCTCCCTTTTTCTTTTTTATTGAACCATCATAATCTCTTATTTCAAGTCTTTTTTTTAAATATTAAAATTTTTTAAGAGTATCAAATCACGATTCTTCATTAAAAGCATATCTTTCAATTATTTTTTAAGAAAATTAAACCATGATTTCTTATTAAAAGCATATCCCTTATTTTTCAAGAATATCAAATCATGATTTCTCATTAAAAACATATCCTTCAATTATTTTTTAAGAAAATCAATCATGATTTCTTATTAAAATCATATCCTTTATTTTTCAAGAATATCAAATCATGATTGCTCATTAAAAGCACATCTTTCAATTATTTTTAATCAAATCATGATTTCTTTTTAAAAGCATATCCCTATTTTTTAAAATATCAAATCAAGATTTCTCATTAAAAGCATATCTTTCAATTATTTTTAAGAAAATCAAATCATGATTTCTTATTAAAAGCATATCCTTATTTTTCTTTTTTTTTTTTTTGTACAAATAGTAAGAAAAAATAGTGATCCAAATAAGATGAAAATAAATAAAATCTGAAAAAATGGTTTAAAATATTACAATTAAACATCATTTAATACAAGATTATTAGTCCTTGCTAAGCAACAAAAATAAACATTTTATGGACAAAATTAAGTATCCACAAATTCCAATAAGATATATATTGGTGAAAGCATTAATTTGAAAAGAATTCTTTTCTATGAGTAGTGCATATACATTTTTTTAGGAAGGTTTTATTTAACCACTACCCTTGTCTAAAAAATATGGAGCAATTAATTAAAGACAAAAAAAAAGTTACTACATTCTTTTTAAGTGTTATACTTATATTTGAAATATTATTAACCAGTATTTAACAACTATAGTATTTATATATTGGGAACTATGTTCATGTATCTGTCTAAAAATGACCTTGCCCTGAAGGTTGATGAGTGGATAGGCCATAAGTAATTCAGTCCATGATTCCCATGTTGTCTCCTCTCATGGCCTGCCTTGCTATTCAACTCACTTGTGGCACGAGAGTACCATCACAGTCAGCAATTCTCTAAGACTCTAATCAATAATGGCATGAGGTATCACTACAGTGTCTGAGATGTCCTCAGGTAGTGACTGAAGCACCGAAGGGGGTTGGCCATGAAAGTCCATTAGCAAGGGTACATGAAACATAGGGTATTATGGAACCAGATTCCCCGCAGTCCAAAAAAGAACTGCAGTTCATAATCCAAGGACTAGCACATAATGAACCATAGTTACCTTAATATTTTATGAAAGAAAAAACTAATTTTCAAGGGCTAAGATCCCCTAATCCGGGTGTACTCGACTGTCATGTGGCAACTGTAATCGATACACAACAGGGCCACCTTTTTCAGACACCTGGTATGTTCCAAAGTAGCATTTAGCTAGCTGAAAATTGAGTCTTTTGGACAATAACTGCTCTTTGTAGGGGTGCAATTTCATAACCACCCAATCACCAACATTGTAATCCTTATCCCTCCGTTTACACTTTACCGGGTGCTTTTAACGTGTCCCTTTAGCCTTCATCAATTGATATTTGACTTTATCTATTCTAATAAGTTTTTAATTTTGTAATGAAGGTTCAATTTTTTTATTATTTTAAAGCTCTTTAACTATTTATTTTTTCACACCAGCCCTATGATGTAGTTTCAGAGACTGTGAAAGCAGTTTCAGCCATTGACTTAGGTGAAGTGTCTGGCTCTGTCATCAAAGGCCGTGGCAGCGCAGAGCAACGTTGGAAAGCTTTCTACCATGGATGACGATGACGAGATTTTCATCAGCGACGGTTGGTTTGGAGCGCCAACAGCCTCCCTGATAAAGAAATCGGTAAGTGCACGACATCGATTAAGTAATAAAATAATAAAAAATATATCATTTTCATAGAAAGTATTTATCAATTATTAAAATTATATTAACTCTACTATTAATTATTTAGACTATCAAAAGAAATTTTTATTGAACTAAAACTAAAGAAACTAAAACTAATGAGTCAAATTTAAACGAGACAAGAACTAATAAGAAATCAAAACAATATCAATTAAATTAGGATATTTTGACTTTACTTGAATCAACCTATTTAATTTAATTGATTGATACTCCAGTTTTAGTCATCTCATGATAATTTTAAATTATTTAATATTCTCTCTCGAGTCATATTAAATATATTGAGTAATACTTATTATCTATTTTTTAATAACAATAATAAATATAAATTAACTTATTAAGATATATTATTAATTAACTTAATTTCTCATAAAACTAATCTTTACTCCTACTTCAATTATATACTTATAAAATTTATTACTTATGTCAAATAAAAAAATTTATTTTCAGTGTGTTTTCAAGATACAAATAAAAAGTTCAGGAATAATAATAAACTCTTATATAATGAATAAAACTAATTCAATAAATATAAATACTCCTAAATTTAAGTTACATCAAAATCTCTTAAAACAAATTTAGTTCCCGATAAAATTAATTATTGCCATAGATAATTTAATCATGCTCATAATAGACAATAGAAGAAAAAAGTACAATTAAAACCCATTTGTGCATTTTCCTTCCACGCCCTTTCTCTGCTGCACTTTGCTCTCTCTCGTGTTTCTCTGCCTCTGCGATACTGTTCTCCCAAATTCTCAATCCTCCCCCTTCGATTCTGCCTTCAAATCCCTTTTTATACCGTGCTACCAAGTCTTCAATTTCAACTAGAATAGGGAACTTCCATGTTATTTTTTCCAACGCGCACCGTTTTATTTTCCACCAATTTGTCTTACGTTAACAACCTCTTTGAAATCACAATTCACAAGTGATAAGGAGTACAAAAATTAGTGGAGCCAGGTGTTAGCAACCTGCAACCTTTGGATTTTTGTTCTTATCCATGAACTATTAATGAATATCAATCTTATTCTTTGTTTTTTTAGATCCAACAAACTTCGTCCTTATATTCAACATAAGCTCAGATTCTATCATCATCAAGGGTTCTTTTCCCTTTTAATTAAATTAATCTACAAGATAAAATCATTTAATAATGAGTTTAAATTAATTAAAATAAGCATAATATTTGCAAATTTATTAAGTTTAAAGTACTAAAAATATATAAATTAAGCACATCAAATACTCTTAAACTTAAACATTTTCTTATCCTCAAGTAAGAAAAATATAAGCACTGACGAGATATGAAACCTTTAAAAGAATAACAAGTGCAAAGAGATTTTTAAAGAAAACTTCAAAAAACTTGACATGTCAATAAGTCATCAAAACTTAAAGAAGTCAATATTTCAATCATGCATCTATATTCAACTCAAATACAAGTCATCAAACTAAACTTGCTTTCAAAAATAAATCCAATGTACTCATTAACGCTTTTGATAAACACATGCATACTTAGCAAGCCATAAACACTTCCCATATGTCAAATAGACAAAATTGTTACTTAATTCTCAACTAATTCAATTCCACACCTCATCAAGGATCATTAAGATTTCTTTTAGCACTTTTAAAAACCTTTTTTTTCACATATAGAAAAATAGGGATGGAAATAGGTCAAACTATCCATCATGGGCCTTGATCTGCCTAAGGCTTGACTTGATCTGTTTATTAAATAAGTTAAGCCAAGACTTTTTTAAAAGTTTATTTAACAAAAAAAGTCAAGTCTTAGACCATCTAATAGGCCTTTTAAACTTGACAAATCAGTCTGGTCTGTTCAACTATATATAATATAATATATATTATTATAATAATTATAATTATAATTATAATTATTAATTTATTATAATATATTAATATTTTTTAATTAAATTTTAATAAAAATTAGTAGCTGAAACTTAAGTTAATAAGTTAAAATAGAAATAACATATTTATTAATATATTTAATGTAATATATTTATTAGAATGAAAATAATAAGTTAACACTCACCCCCTACTTTTATAGATGCTCACTACTTTCTTACTCTGATCTTTAGTCGATGTGAGACTTGGAGATATATGTCTCTAATAATTTTGTAACTTGGTATATCTTCAAGTCCCACATTGACCAAAGACTAAGGTAACAAAGTGGTAAGTATCTATAAAATTAGAAAGTGAGTGTTAAGTTATAACAAAGACCTATTGGTTTTAAGTAGGCCCGTTGGCCTATTTCAAGACTTAGGTCTGTTAGTCTAAGTAAAGACATGTTAACCTATTTAGAAGTAGGTATATTAACCTATATAAAGGCATATTGACTTATTTAAAGATAAGTCTGTTAGTCTATTTAAATGTCTCATTGTAAAGTAGGCCTTTAAATAAGCTTTTAGGTCAGGTCAAAATTTTAAAAATGTCAGGCCAGACCTTAAAAATTGACCTATTACAGGCTCACAGGTCAGGCTCAGTCTATATAATTGGGATACAGGTCAGGTCACCTGATCTTTTTCCACCCCTATAGAGAAATAGACTTAGCAAATGCTCAAACTCATGACTGTGCGACTTATCCACACATCAAAAGCCCTAGCTAAAGGTTTCAAATTATTGACCATGCACATAACTCACACATCATAAACTCTAACCTTGCCTAATCCATACTCTTTACTTTTCATTTCATACACCTTTTAACTTTCACTATCCTCAAACTTATTTTCTTTTATGTACTTGGGTGGATTATATAATTTCTTTTTCTTGTCACTTTTCTTTGATTACCTAAATTTCTTTAACTTAGTTCTTCCTAAAACTTTGATTTGAAAAGAGTAGAAGAGTTGTCTAAAGACTAGGGAGGCAAATAGAAAATAACATCATACATCTATGCTAACTCAAGAGCTCATAAATCCAATGAAACATGCTTTATAATCACAAGTTTAAGTTGATAAAATACATCAAGTGAACATAAAATAATTGTCATGATTTTTCTTTCACTCACACTTCTCAAAGATATTGACACATCAAACCTTTATTAACTTTTTTCAATCATCTATCAATGCAATTTTTTATTTCTCAAAAGGGTTTGGATTTTGAAAAAGAAATCAACAAACTATTTTTTTTGTTTAACTTTTCTATTTTTTTTTTATTTTTTTTGTTAACCAACACTATTTACATCTTCCTACAAAGACTCTAAACTCAAAAAAGCACTTAAGTTGACTAAATAAACACCAATTATAAACAAAAAATAAAGCAAACAAACTTAAAAAAATAAAACAAAAACTCAAAAATAACAAAGTTGCAAAAAGGAAGATGTTATGTCCAAACTTAAAATTGACACTATCCTCAAGATCAACAACTCAAGTCTTAGGAAATTGCAAGAAAAATTTAGAAAGGTTAGGGATGCTCCCATTTAAAGCACACATTTTACTTGAATTGCTCCCTTGCTCCAAGTGTTAAAATCAAGCTTAGGAGGTGCCTACATAAAAGAAAATAAATCGAAATTAATCTCATTGAAAGAAATAAAGAAACTTAAGGAAACTTAAAGAAATACAAAAGAAAAAAAAATGAAATTTTGGGTTGGCTCCAAAAAAATGCTTTATTTATAGTCTATAGCTAGACTTTGCAACATCATGTGAGTCTTACAAAGGTCTTTTGAAGCTCAAAGCCTCCATCCACATAAGCCTTCAACCTATGACCATTCACTTTAAACTTTCAATCATCACTTTGAAGCTCAACCACACCATGAGGAAAAACTTGAGTAACAATGAAAGGACCTGACCATCTAGAGTGAAGCTTTCCAGGAAGCAATTTTAAGACGAGAATTGTAGTACCAAACTTTCTACCCTACATGAAAATCTTGTCGAATAATATGCTTAGCATACCACTTTTTAGTTTTTTCCTTATAAATCTTGGCATTCTCATAAGCACTACGACGAAATTCATCCAACTCATTCAATTGCAACAACCTCTTTTTCCCTGTGACTTGCATATCAAAATTCAATAATTTCATAGCCCAATATGCCTTATGCTCCAATTCAATTGGCAGGTGGCAAGCTTTCTCATAAACTAGACAATAAGGAGACATACCAATAGATGTTTTAAATGTTATCTTGTATGCTCATAATGCATCATCTAGATTTTTAGACCAATCTTTTCTAGAGGCATCACCATAGTTTCTAAAATGTGCTTGATCTCTCTATTTGAAATCTCTACTTGACTACTCGTCTGAGGATGGTAAGTAGTACCTACACGATGAGTAACATCATACTTAGTCAATAGAGAATCCAAATAACGATTACCAAAGTGCTTACCTCCATCAATTATGATAACTCTAGGGATGCCAGAGCAATTGAAAATATTCTTCCATAAAAAATTAATAACACCTTTATCATCATTAGACGGAAATGCAACTGTTTTCACCCATTTAGAGACATAATCCACAGTTACAAGTATATATTGATTTGAGTAAGAACATCGAAATGTTCCCATAAAATCTAATCCACACACATTAAATAACTCAACTTCCAAAATATTATTTAAAGGCATCTCATTCCTTTGAGATATGTTACCTGTCCTTTGACACCAGTCACATGAAGCAACAAAATTATGGGTATCTTGAAATATTATAGGCTAATAAAAATCCACATTGAAGTATCTTGGAAGTTGTTTTAGTAGGTCCAAAATGACCTCCACACTCTAAAGAATGGCATGAGTTAACACACTATCAACTTCATCTTCAGGAACACATCTCCTATTAAGCTGATCAACACAATATTTGTACAAATATGGATCCTCCCAAAAATAATATTTCACATCAGAAAAGAATTTATTCTTTTGTTGGTAAGAAAAGCCAGGAGTAACAATATCACATGCTAAATAATTCACAATATCAATATACCAAGGAGTATTAGCAGTTAGAAGTGCAAACAATTGCTTATTAAGAAAAGAATAATTGATTTCTAGGGTTGCACCTATTTTTTCATCTTGCTCAAATTTGCACATTTGGTCTACTACCAGATTATCAGCTCCTTGTTTATCTCTAATCTTAAGATCAAACTCCTGCAATAAAAGCACTCAACGAATAAGTCTAGGTTTAGCTCTTTCTTTGTAAGAAGATATTTAATGGTTGAATGGTCAGTATACACTATTGTTTTAGCTCTAATAAGATATTATCTAAATTTATCAAAAGCAGAAACAATAACCAAAAACTCCTTTTAGTGGTGGCATAATTCAGTTGTGCTTTATTTAATGTTTTACTAGCATAGTAAATAACATGCAACTTTTTCTCCTTTCTTCGTCCTAGCATTGCTCCCACTACAAAGTCACTTGCATCACACATAAACTCAAATGGCTGATTCCAATTTAGGGCCACCATAATAGGTGCTGAAATCAACTCCTGTTTCAACCTGTTAAAAGCATACATAAGCATTAATCAATAAATTCAAATGGTGTATCTTTAAGCAACAAATTACATAAAGACTTAGTGATTTTTGAGAAGTCTCTTATAAATCTTTTCTAGAATCTAACATGTCTTAAGAAACTTCTTACACCCTTTACCAATAAAGGGGGTGGCAATTTTTCAATAATTTTAATTTTTGCTCTATCCACCTCTATTCCTCAGTCTAAAATTTTGTATCCCAACATAATTCCTTCCCGCACCATAAAATGACATTTTTCCCGATTAACAATAAGTTTGTTTCTTCATATTGCTACAAAACATGGGAAAGATGAGTCAAACAAGTCTTAAAAGAAGAACCAAAGATAGAAAAAAAATCCATGAACACTTTAATAAATTTCTCTGCCATATCAGAAAAATAGTCATCATACACCTTTGAAAAATCGCAGGTATATTACACAAACCAAATGACATTCTTCTAATAGCAAAAGTTTCATATGAACAAGTAAATGTTGTCTTGGTCTTCAGGTGCAATTGAGATTTGATTGTAATCCGAATATCCATCTAAGAAGTAATAATAATTATAACCTGCAAGTCTCTTAAGAATTTAATCAATAAAAGGTAAATGAAAGTAGTCCTTACGAGTAGCATTGCTAAGTTTGCTATAATCAATACACACACGCCAACCTATTATTGTCCTAGTTGGAATAAGCTCATTATTATCATTAATATCCATAATCATCCCTCCCTTCTTAGGAACTACTTGAACAGGGCTAACCTAATTCCTATTAGAGATAGTATATATTATTCCAGCATCTAGCCACTTAATTATTTCAGCCCTAACAACTTCTTTCATATGGGGATTTAACTTAGATGATGCTTAATAGAAGAAGGCTTATAATTTTCTTCCATCAAAATTTTATGCATGCATAAATAAAGACTAATACCTTTAATATCATCTGTAGACCATCCTGAAGCTCTAATATTATTTCTAAAAACATGAAAAATCTAATCTTCTTCTTCTAAAATCAAATTTGCCGAAATAATGATAGGAATAGTAGAAGATTCCCCTAAAAATGGGTACCTTAAAGGAATTAGTAACTGTTTGAGCTCAAGCTTAGGCGACTCAATTATAGAAGACTATGGTGGTGTGGATCCTCCTCCTACTTGCTCAAAGACTCTTCTTGAATTAGGTTGATTGGACTTATCCTCAAGATTATGTGCAACCAAACCAAGGGGTTGAACTAAACTTTCCTCACAATGCATCTCATTATTCAGCACATGATTAGGTTCATTAAGTACACCAATCACGTATTTATCCACTATATCAACCCAACAACAGTTACCTCCATCCATAAGATATTTAGAGGAAATAAGGACATTGAAAGTTGCCTATTCTTGCCCAACTTTGTTACACATCTATCAAAGCTCTTCCGGTAGTAATGAATGTTTGACCAAGAATAAGAGCTAGTTCTCTATCTTCTTCCATGTCGAGCACAATGAAATCTAGTGGAAAGATAAACTTTTCCACCTTCACAAGTACATCGTCAATGATCCCAAGTAGATACTTCATTTATCTATCAATTAATTGCAATGAAGCAGTGGTGGGTTTAACTTTGCCCAATCCTAATTTCCTAAAATAGAGAAAGACATTAAATTAATACTGGTACCAAGATCACAAAGTGCTTTATTAAAATCAGAATTTCTAATATTACAAGGAATAGTAAAACTCTTTGGATCTTTTAACTTCAGAGGTAGTTTATTTTGGATGATGGCGCTGCACTTTCAATTAATGACTATCTCATAATCTTCTACTCTCCTCTTCTTAGATAGAATCTCCTTCAAAAATTTGGCATAGCTTGGCATCTATGTTAAACCTTCTGCAAAAGGAATGTTACTATGAAGCTTTTTAAACACATCAAAAAATTTAAGGAAATTCTTATCTTATTTTTGTTGTCGTAAATGCTGTGGAAAAGGTACTGGAGGCACATAAGGCTTGACTAGCTCTTGCTTTCTTTTCCCTTGCACCTTTTCATCATCTGAGTCTGGAAACACTGAGGCACTAGATGTGGTTTTGGAGGCTTCTTCCATACTCTCTTTCTTTTGGTGGTGGCTCTTCCAATTGTTTACCACTTCTTAAGGTAATTGTCTTTATATGCTCTTTTGGATTTATCTCTATGTTTCTAAGCAATGCACCTTGTGATCTATTAGCTAATACATTAGGTAGCTATCCCATTTGAACTTCTAAATTCTTTATAGTAGCTTGCTGATTTTGCAACATCAATTGCTGACATTAAAAGTTGGCCTTTGTATCCATCATGAAATCTGTAGTGGCCTTAGTGAGATTTGCAACAAAGTCTTCCAATATGGTTCTCTTTTCTTGAGGTTGAAATCTAGGTGGAGCTCTCACCACATTTTGTTGATTGGTCCAAGAAAGATTTGGATGATTATGCCAACCCGGATTATATGTATTTGAGTACGAATTATTTTGTTGTTTCCTTTGATTGAAAATAAAATTGCGTAGCCCATAAAATGTCAAGCAAGTGTAGCAGCTGACAGGCCAGATTATAGCCCTTGCACGTTTTCTTGCCAAAGATGCTCACAAATTTCTTCCCTTCTTCAGACTACCAAAAAAATTAAAGGATTTTGAGTTGACTTAGGAGTGTAAGGATGTCTTTACCTCTTTGAAGAATCTTCTGTCCTTTCCCTCTATACTGACAAGACCAAAACCTTGTGAGACACTATACTTGTACCTTTTAGTTCACGAAAGGGCTATAAGTTCAGTACTAATTCGGGAGACGACAGAGGGGTAGAAGTCGGTCTACTTCGCAATCAAGGTGTTGCAAGGCCCCAAGCTCCACTACCAGAAAATAGAGAAGGTTTTCTTCACACTTATCACCATGACTAGAAGACTCAGTCAGTACTTTTAGTGTCATCCTGTGGCAATGAGGACAGACCAACATATCTTTAGATACTGCACAAGCTAGATTTAGTAGGAAGAATGATCGCTTGGTCCATTGAACTTTCTAAGTTCGAAATCGTATATGATCCCTGGCTAAAAATAAAGGCTCAAGCACTCTCAGACTTCCTAGTAGAACTCATATCGAATCCTAGCAAGCCCGAGGGAATTTCATGGATCATATTCATTGATGGTTCTTCGAACCCCAAATGGAGTGGCGCTAGGGTGATTTTGGAAAATTTTGATAAAATAATAGTAGAAAACTCCTTGAAGTTCGAGCTCCTCACTTCAAACAATCAAGCAAAGTACGAAGCATGCATCGCTAGACTAGTAATGACCAAGGATATGGGAGCGGCTAAGATCACACTTTGCAACGGCTCCCGAGATAGAAATACTTGGCCATAGTCCAAGAGCTCCTCAAGAACTTTCAGGCTGCCAAGATAGAATACATACCTAGGAAGCAGAACTCTAGGGTGAACCTCTTGTCCAAACTAGCCAATACCAAGAGCGGGGCAACAATCGCTTTATGATCCAAGAGACCCTCACTTAGTCTTCCATCTCGGACCCAGCCATTTTCCAGGTGGAAGGAGAAGAGCATACTTGACTTACCCCAATAATGGAGTACTTGCAATCCGAAACCTGGCTCGACGATCCAAAGGAGGCCTCCAAGCTAATCAGAACCACAGTCTGGCATACTATCTACAATAGACAACTATACCGTCGTGGTTTCTCTTTACCTCTCCTCAAGTGCCTCATACCAAAGGGAGCAAAATATGTTTTGGTCAAGATCTATGAGGGGAGTTGTGTAATTGGCTATTGACCTTTGAAGATTGTTTTGATGATAACAAATATGAAGATAATGGCAAGATCAAGTCCAAGAACTTCAAGAATAACTTTAGGACGTAGATCTTTTTGTAAAGGTAAAATAAGTTCACACTTAAGCTCTAAACTTATTTTTCAAGAACCCAAATAGCACACATAGTTTTCATGGCTTTAAAATAGTTTTTGATTTCTTAACAAATAGCCTTTAAAGTGCCTAAGAGCTTGTTGGAATAATTGGAAACATTTGGCAAGTTTTAAAAGCTTATTAAAGTGTTTTTCAAATAGGTTTATTTGAATAAAGGTTTTCCTTAGTCGAATAACTAAAGTCAGAAAGCCTAGAATTCTAATCCATAGGCCTTTATTCGAATAAGACAAGGCCTTAATCGAACAACAACTTAAACAAGCTACACGCCTCTTTGTTTTTAAATAGTTTATTCGAACAACAAATTTGTTATTTAAATAATGTGTTTCAGAAGGTTTTTTCAATTCGTGCTAAAAATGTGTTTATTCGAATAAGGATCCCCTTATTCGAATAACAAGTTCCAAAAATCAAATTCTTATTGTGCTATAAGTAGGTTTATTCGAATAAAAATTTGCTTATTCGAATAAACACAGTTCCAGAAATCAGAAAATAATGGCTAGTATGACAACATTCAATGCTCCAACCGCCCCACAATGGCTCTTTAATGCATTAGGATATAAATACAAATCTTTGGGCATTAAAGAAGTATAGGAAATTAATCTGAAACATCTTGGTTAAGCATTGAATATGAGTTTAACAACCTTGAATATCATACTTTATTTTATGAGCTAAAAGTGTGAATATCCTTCTACCTATTGAGCTTCAACTTGTGTAATTTATTCTTTAGAGAGTTTATCATTTTTATACACTTTGATTTCTTTTAAAGAGGGTAAGGTATCCCTCTAAAGAAAATGGTGAGGTATCCCTGAAAGGTTATAAATGGTGAGGTATTCTTGTTTTGAGGCTCAAGCACAAAGGGTGAGGCATCCCAGAGGCATGTTGAGTGCTCTGTGTTGTAAAAGTTTTGAGCACCTATTCAAGCTTAAAGGTTTAGGGAAAATCTTGAGTGATTCACTTGAGGACTGGACGTAGGTCACAAGGGGTGGTTGAACTAGGATAAATCCTTGTGTTTGCTCTTCTTAACTCTATCTCTTTACTTTGATGCTTTACTTTTATATACTTGATTGAATATTATTCATCTTGGCTTATTTATTTGTCAGTGAAGTGATCAATCTCATCTATCTATTTACTTCAATCAATTAATAACGTCAACAAAAATTGATAAGTTGTGGACACCCCCCTCTTGAGTTTGAAGCCACTTATAACAAGTTGTGGACACCACTTGGGGGGAAAGCCTTAGCGTTGAAAGCATTTAGGGCCGAATAATATTGGCCAACAATAGAAGCTAACTCTCTCGCACATATCTGAGTCTATAATAAATTTTAGCGGCACTCGAACCATTATTAAGCTCCTCCATAAGAACTATCCACAACATCTGTACCCTAGCCATTCTACAGATGTGGTATGGGTATCTTAGGTTCATTCCCTCAAGCACCTAGACAACTGAAATACTTGGTGGTGGTTGTGGATTATTTCACCAAATGGATCGAAGCGGAGCCCATAGTCACAATCACCTCTACCAAGGTCCAGAAGTTCACTTGGTGTCATATCATCACCAGGTTTAGGGTTCTAGAGTCCATTATAACAGACAATGAAACTCAGTTCAAAGATAAGGGTTTCGAAAAGCTGCTTGTCGAGCTTAAAATCAAGTGCCATTGCAGTTCCGTTAAGAATCTTAAGACAAATGGACAAGCTGAAGCCGCCAACTAGGTTATTATTTGAGGAATTAAAAGGAGGTTGGATGAATCCAAGGAAAATTGGGCTGACCAACTAGAGCATGTCCTCCGAGCCTACCAGACTACGCTTCACTCCACAATAGGTGAAACTCTTTTTAAACTCATTTATAGGTTTGAGGCTATGATCTTAGTAAAGATAGAGGAACCCAGCTGGCGTCATCATTAGTTCTCGCCTAACGATAACCCCAGATTGATCAGGGAAGACTTGGACCTTCTAGAAGAAAGAAAGCACACCGCTCATATACTCGACGCCGCCATAAAAAAAAAAAGATGGCGACTCGATATAACCTAAAGGTTATTCCAAGAAAATTTGAACCAAGTGATCTAGTACTTTGAAGAGCGACATCGGTAGTAGGAATGCCTCCCAAGGGAAGTTAGCCCCCAAATTGGGAAGGCCCCTACTAGATCGTGATCAATACTGACAAGGGAGCTTACACCTTGGAGACATTAACAGGAAAGCCAATAAAAAACTATTGGAATACAGACAAACTCCAAAAGTACTATAGCTAAGTGTTTTTTAAGGCCTAATCTCCTAATTTACTTTATGTTTGATCTGCCCCAATTTTTGTGGGTATCAATTGTATGAACTTATTCAACGAATAAAATGAAGTTATTCTTACTCATCTACTTGCACTCTCTCTTGTCTTAAAGACTGTCAAGTGGAAAAATGCCTTGAGAATATCTACAAAGCTTGTTCCTTATGGGATCTAGGATTTCTTTTTAAACTTTAAGGACTTTAAGCCAGACTTCGCCTTGAGAATGTTTACAGAGCCCGCTCCTTATAGGATCTGGGATTTCTTATATTCCAAGTTAAGAGGAATAACCCACAAAACTCATTTGTGTGTTTTTGTCGCGAGTTATAGGCCCATACCTAAATCTTCAACATTTGGCCATGACCATTTTGTGGTTGTGAAATTAATTGGTAACACAAGTTACAATATTCGTGCTCCGCCGTTAGGTTCCTACTGTGGATGTCTTATATTAAATTTGTTCTAAAATTGAAAATTCCTAAGTGTTAGGTAATTTTCTAAACTAGACCGTTAATACTAAAGATTCGGTTATGGATCACTTTTTATTTTTCCTAAGTCCTCAATGGGATTCCGAGTGCTCGAAAGTTATGGGCATTGGACCCAATATGGACCATGGGAAAACAAATAAGCATGCAACGCAAGTATAATGCGAGCAATCGTAATTTAAACCCGAAAATCAAGGAAATAGTATTTATAAAAAATTAAATGCCCCACAAAGGGGGCAAAAGAAAGCAAAAAAACATGAGAAGATCAAGCTCCAGTGGCATCTTTCTTTGGGCTTTGACTGTCCATTCTCACTACTCCGCCATCCCCTTCGAGAGTCAAATCGAGAATACTAGTTAAAGGCCTAACAACAAGGACCCCGGAAGCACCCTGGTTGTTATGTTGAGCATCCTCCAAAAATTTGAGATAGTCGTCTCAGATCACTTTTTCGGAGTCCAATTTGTCCAATGCCAATGCAACCTTGGGGTTGAATAGCTGGACTTGGCGACAGTAATATGGAATTACTCTCCACTGATCTTTGTACAGATACTTATCAGCTGCCAAGTATCCTCTTGCAGTCGCACCACATCGGATTGGAGGCATTGCTTTTCGATTCGAAGGCCTTCATTCTTAGTATGGAGGCCGATGACTTCCTTCCTAGCCTCCTCTGAGCAACCCTTCTCTTTCTTTAGACTATCCTCCGAGTCTGCCAATTTCTTTTTTAGCACATCATTTTTTGCCTTGGCATCCTCCAAGGCCTTCTCGGCCTTCTCTTTTGCTTTAACGACTAAGTCGAGCTTCTGGACCCCTTCCTCTTCAGTTGTCCTCTTCTTTTCTGCCTCTTCAGACTATATTTGCTCTCTAAATTGGTTCAAAAACCTTTCGAGGAAATGAGCTTTAGCAGCAAGGCGGAGTCCACTGATTTGGAGCCTTATCAAGATGTCCGACGAAGTTTTATTAGAATTGCGGCCAATAACATCATCATTCAAGAGCTGCGAGTCTAGAAATAGCCTAGGCACTGCATCCTTCTTATATAAGGCAAATGGACTTGGGACCTCAATTGTTTCCATGGACGGCCTCTTCCCACGATCTACCCTGCTGCCTTCATCAACCTTCCTCTTTTGCCTTTGAAGGGGCTGAGCAGGAGATTCCTCCCTTTGAGCCATATCTACCTCGATCACCAGGCTCTGGATAACAGAGTCCGGGAAAAGGTGTGTTAGAGGGACTGACATCCATGTTCCTCACCTTAAGGGCCCAGAGGGCGGCTAGAGCTTCTTTGGATGCCATGCTTTCTACAAAATAAAGATGAAGTCAGAAATAACAGAAAAATGAATCATAAACAAAGGGTAAAGATAAAGTACGACCTAAACTCCACCTAGAATGGCCTCAAGAGTTTCATCAACAGTGGCATCCAAGACATCCTCATAAGAAATGAGGCCAACATCATGAGCTCACGTATTCATGACACACTCGGTGTCATCCCGATCAACATCGAGCTTCTCCATTTCAATCATTTTAATGGGGGTGTCCCACGCCCTTTTAGTCTAGTACAAGTTGAATACCGGGTCCCCACCTGCCTCTAGGAAGAACAAATGGGTCCCTGGCACTGCTATCAACTTAAAGAACTTTGTCTTATGGTTCTTGAAGTTGTCCTAGAAGACTCTGAAGACCTTCCAACCGAGCCTTGATCGGAGTATGAGCCAGTTCTGCTGCATTGCCCTCTCCCCTTGGGGACACCACGGAGTGAAGAGGTAGAAAAATGCCTTCTCCTACTACCGTAGTCCGACTGTCAGTGATGAAAGCGATCTTGTCTTCATCTGTAGAGTACATTAGGATCTGATTATATTCAGAGTACGTATCCATAAAAGACAACAAACAAAATTCGGAGGAACTGTCAATCAGTTTGTCCACATTAGGAAGTGAGTATGGATCTTTAAGGAAGACTTTGTTTAAGTTTGTGTAGTCCACACACATCCTCCATTTCCCATTGGATTTCTTCACTAGGACTACGTTAGATAGCCAAGTTATGTAGGCTACTTCCCTGATGAAGCCGACACTGAGCAGCTCCTTAACTTGTTCTTTAATGACCAACTGTCTTTCAGGCCCAACCTTTCTCTTCTTCTAGGAAATCAGCCTTGTATCTTTGTTTATGGATAGGCTAATGTAGATGAAGGTAGGGTCAAGCCCAGGCATATAAGAGGACTTCGAAGCGATGTGGTCTTTGTTTTTCTCCATGAGCTCAATCAACTGGCACTTCTCTTCTTCCTCCAAGTTTGCTCTAATCTTGGTGACTTAATCTGGCTTGGCACTAAGTTTGAGTGACTGTAGTTCACCCTCCAATTGAGGTCTGGTACCTCAGATTTTCTCATGCGCATCTAACTCAGTCATGAGAATGTTGACTTGGTCTAGAACTAAGCTAGATGTGTTGGCTTCTGGTCTCTCGGGTGTCCTACTGATCTTGAGGCTCTCGTTATAACATTTACGCGCCATGATCTAATCCCCCTTGACCATGATAATCTCATTATTCTTGCTGAGGAATTTCATAGCCAAGTGGGTAGTAGATACCACGACACTAAGTGCATTCAAAGCAGGACTGCCCAAGATGATGTTATACGCTAAGGGGCAGTCCGCGACTAGAAACTTGACCTTGACACTTATGAAGAGTTTAATGCTCCTTATGGTTTAGTAAGTCTCAAAATACCCTGCAAGAGTTATCTTTTCACCAGTAAAATCGGTAAGCTCACTGTCATAGAGAGTCAACTTTGAGCGTGGAACTTCTAGCTTTTGGTACAGGTCCATGAACATAATATCCGCTGAACTCCCTTGGTCAACGAAGATACGACATTAAAGATTATTCTCAGATAACTAGCAGGTCATCATGATCTGGAATAATTCTACTGTAGTCTTCGTTTGAAAAGGAAATGGGGGGCACCTTCCAATCTTTGGCCTATGATTTGGGTGCAGAATGAGAGATGCTCAACATCACCATCTTGAGTGCTTTCTTCCAAGCACCATTGGATGACCCACCATCGATGAAACTACCAGCGATAGCGTTGATGGTTTAGTTGGGCTGAGCACGGTGGTCGTCATTGTCATCAGATAGAGCGTCTTAGTTTCAATCCTGTCGGTTGTCAATATCACGGCAAGGTGGACTCAGGGATCTTCCTATGAGACTCTAGGTCCTTATTCTTTATTGCGAAAATAGGCTCCGTATAGGGCTGCATCTTTTTTCACTCCGTCCTCTGCAGTGTCCATTTTTTTGAACATGACTGATGTACTAATCTAGTCGTCCTACTCTAATTAAGGACTCAATAGCGTCATAGAGTTGGAAACAATCTTCAATGTCATGGATGTAGCCTTTGTGCCATGAATAATGCTTGGTACAATCCTTCTACACATGCTTCTTCAGAGGAGCTGGTCTCTTAATATCTTGGAACTCGATCTGAAACGCTTCCCTAAGAATTATTGTGGGTGAAGTGTTCAAAGGAGTATAGCTAGAGTACTTGGTCCATGGTGGATCGTCCTTAGAGGAGTTTCGGGAATGAGTCACCTTTCTCCAGGATCCTCTTGGCCTTTGTAACCTCCTCAATGTTTATGTACTTTAAGGACCATTACTGAAATTCTTCCATATTCTCTAGTTTTTTCTTTTCCAAAGATTGGAAAAACTGAGACTCGGTCCGGAGACCGCTTTTGACATAGTGGAGAGCAATCCTCTTATCGAGGTTCTCCACATTGATACAAGCTCTATTGAAGCTCTTAAGGTACTCGCGAAGGGGCTCATCGCGCCCTTGGCGGATCTCATAAAAAGATTCAATGGATCTAGGCTGTTCCTTGCTAGTGGTATAATGCAATAAGAATCGTTGTCTGAGGTCCTTCCAGCTTATGACAGATCTCGTTGGCAGGGTCACGAACGATCTTAGGGCCATAGAAAGTTCCACAGTGGTTGGAAACTTACAGTTTCTTTGAACTATATACTCTATATATTGTGCAGAGAAAGACTACTCGTGATCGTTGAGATCCAAGTTGTTAGTAACAATGTTGGCCATTTTGACATCAGCGTGCAACATTCTTCTCTGATCGTTGATCATATTCCGCCTTCTATCATCACGGTGTGGTCCGGACTGGTCTTCATGCATAGATCGTTCCAGATTTTCTAATCTACGATTTTGCTCTTCCAGCAACACCACTTGTTGTTGTATTAAATCCAGGAGATGGTTTGTAGACATATTGGATTGAATTGTGCCCTCTGAACGGGACATATGATCATCAACTTCTTCATTCCTAGGTCCTAAGCACTAGTGCACTAGGATTCTTGGCCCATTATCATCGACTCCATCGACGTGGGGACCAAGTTGATCCCTCACAGAGGTCCTGCTCGATGGGTGAGGGCTTTCATCAGAAAGTAAGGTTTCATGTCCATCGCGCAGGTACTTAGTGTTGGGCTCCTGGTTCCTCGCGTCAGAGGTTTCAACAACTAGTGGTGGAACATGGTGGGGAGGATGGTGCATTGCTGGTCCTCACCTTTGGCCTGCAAGGATTTGCACAACATCTCATCTCCTTCAGTTCTGTCTCATGTTCACCATGGTTGAGTGGGAATATGAATTTAAAGTTTCCCACAAGCAATGCCAATGTTCAGTAGTGGATATTAATGCGTACCTGAATAGGCACGAACTGGTATTTTCTCCTTCCGTAGTAGTAGAGTGTGTTGAAACGGGAGGCTTGGTACTTGCAAAGGCAGTCCAACTCTTAAGTCAGACTGTGCACAATTAGGGTTTAAGTTAAAAAGCAATAGATACCTATAGAAAGTGATTGAACCTGATATTTATAGAGGTTAGATAAGGAGATACGTTCCCTTCATAGTTGTAGAAGATCCCTATAAAATTAGAATGTTGATATTATAGTTATGAGCTATCAAAGGCAGTTACAGGCTTAATTATTACGCAAGATCATGATTGGCAGCTACGGATAATCATAGGATTTATCTATTGCGTAAATCTCATGGTAACCATGAATTTCTACTAGGGTGTCAACGATGGACTACAACTGGATGAATGTCGGGTTGACCCATACGACTAGTGTCCCAGATCATGGTCCAAAACAAATTTGAATTTGAATATTGTATTAAGCTTATTTTATATAATTTTCAAAGTAGAAATTTGAGAGAGAAAAAAGGCATCCCGTTTAGGCCTGCAGACTGCCCTTAAATGAGTTGTTTAAACTCGCATTTTCTCAACTCAGTTTGTTTAACCTGAAAGCCTAAACGGGACCACGTAGCCCGTTAACACCTCTACTCTTCATGTATCTATTTGCAAACCCAAACTTATAATAATTACCTATTCAACATATGGCCATTGCTCCATCCCTATCGTTGGTATCTTTTGCTTCATACCCAGGCGGCTTTTACAATGGTCTGCTAAGGTAAGCGCTGCACTGGTGGTTTATTGACTACACTGGCTGCAACAGGTTTAAAATTTATTAGTATTAGTTTTCTTTTTTTTTTTTACTCTTTTGTCCATTAGTTTAGTAATATATTTTTTTTACTCATTTTTGTCTTTACCCATATGTCATTTAATCACTTCCTGATAGAGATAGAACTTAACCAATCTCCTCTCCACTCTCCAGTCCGCACCATTCTTAAACTTAACCATGTCCACTGTTCATGTCCATGATCAATGAACCTAACCAACCTTAATTCTCACAAAACCCACATTCTAATTCCACTCTGAAGAGCCCCAAGGATAGGGTTTCAACTCAAAACCTAATCCATGTTCTATTCTCTAGGATTATTACACGCACTGCCTTCACTTTGATGGGATTCCATTAGAGCCATCGCACTGTGTGGGTAGAAGTAGGTTTATCAGTGCACGTAATAGTTTGAATTTTAATTCAAAATAATAAATATCCATTGGGTTTGGATTCCTCAGCAAGATATTTTTGTGTGTATAGAGCCGTAGCATGTTATATTTACACATAAAGAAATAAAAAATTAGAGAGAAAATAAATTTTTATGATAAATGAGTTTAGTGAAACTCATTTATTTTTTCTCTCTAACATTTTATCTCTTCTGTGTAAATATGACATGATGTATCTTCATACATACAAAAATATCTCATGCATATCCGTCAATTACAATTTCCTCATATCCAATGAGTTTAAGTTCAAAGAGCACCGGTACACCCCATTTTAAGGGGTGCACATTTAACGCCGCCTCATACCCAAGGTTATAAACATCTAGAGCATCGGTGTACCCTATTTTACAAAGTGCACTGTAAACGTTGACATAACACAAACAAATATAAGACGAACCCGTACGAAATAAGACGAAAAGAAATCTGTACATAAAAATGCCTCGCAGAAATAACACCAGCAGAAACCTTACTCCTATATGAAAGCCCCACATTGAGAAAAAATTCGGGCTCCATCTAGCATTAGCAAGGCAGACTCCCTAGAAAAGCTTAAATATTTATAACTCACAAAGATTTATTGCTGAGCTAAATAATAATTTAGATTAAACTCAACAATTCAAAATATTATGTTATGGATGAACAAAGATATTAAGTATTCTGAAACATCAATATACGAATCAAACTATTGAAATGATAGAATAAATAATAATAATATTTTCACAAGTTTCTCACATACTTATAAGAATAACCATCTTTTTTTTTGTCTCTTACTTTTTTCATCATATGGCTCACTTTTAAGTTTGAGGTTTGTATGTTTGTGAAACAAACATTGCCCAATAAAATATTCAAAACACTATCAAAATAACGAAAGAGTAGGGGAAAAAATCAAGAATATGTCATATGTTTGCTTTTAACTAAAATTAAAAAAATTATACATGGAATAATCACTTAAACTATACAAACAAAATTCCATAACGTTTAAATCAAAACATAGTACTCCCATTTAATATGTATCCATAACAATACAATGAACAACAATAAATAATAAAAAATATTGAGCTGTGGCATAATGAGTTTTTAAAATATAAAACACAGATGTCGGTGACTTGGTGGTAATAGTTTGTTTCATTCTCTCTTTCATGCCTTTCTACTACGTACTGACAATTAAAATCCACACTAAATTGAAATCTGCAATGATAATTTGATACATTTTACAATGAGTATGTCCATATAATTTGAAAATCTAATCAACATGGAATTTGGCAACGACACAATGGGCAGGAATTGGATTGATTGGTATGACAATGCTGAAGCCACTGGAAAATACAATCTTCATGGAAATAATGCAAGCACTTGGTGCGAACGAGCTTTGACTCTGATCCACAGCAGAACTCCTCCAAACAAATTGCGCATTGTTCGGTCGAGCAAGAAGAAGCATCATTGTCGATTCTGATTTTCTCCAACGAATTCACAAGGGCTACCATAGACGCATGCTGGTTATCAATATCTTCATCATCTTCACTAGGCCTTGTGGTAAGGTGAACCATCACATCCATCTCCAATATGTGACGTCCATCATAGTTGTGCTCCATCATGTCCCTAGCGCATTCACCTAGACGAAGTAGAATTGAGTCCAACAACTCAGAAGAAATAGGCACGGAGGAGAAGGTGTCGTGCAAATAGGTAATAGTAATGCTGTCAGGGTCTAGGATTTCGAATTCATCACAATCACATAAGATATTCGAAGGAACCCAGAAGGTCTGGTTGAATGAGGCTGTAGTGGGCATTTCAGAGTTTATGGAGTGGGACTGGGAGGGTCGAATTTCGTGGGTGTAGCAAAAATTAATGTAGAAGCATTCGGATAAAGGACAGTCTTGTGGGATAGAGTATTGGCTGGGTTCTTCAATATGTTATAGACGGGAACAGAGGACTCCATGGATGAGTGCCAGACTGCCAGTGTGATCAACTCACGGTTACAAGAATAAGAAAGGAGAATAAATTGGTTTAGGACTTTATTTTCAAAGGATAAAATATTTGAAGAATTGTTTAACATGTATGTTGTTTTTGTAGAGAAGAAGTTTCCAGAGTTCGGGTTAGTCTAGGAAAACTGCTTTGCAAAATTATATAGCTCTAATTAATTTTACTTGAGATAAGAAATTAAAATTAAAATATAAATAAAAGAGCAATATTGTAAAAAGAGTCAACTGATTTCTTACTTGACTTTTTCGTGGAGATATCCAAACAAAGTACGCTAAGTGCATTATAACGGATTACGATTAGGATAATAATGTTATTTTTGTTACTGGTAATATTAAAACTTTATTTTATCCTTAGATAAGCATGTTATTTTATTTAAATAATTTAAGGATTTTATGATTACATTATTTATACTTTCTACTTTATTTTAAGAAGATAATATTTAAGTAAATTTGAATAGTGCGTGACCACTATTAAGATACTTTATAGAGACACATATTGTTTTTGTTACGTAACTTCTATGTAAGAATTTAATATAAATAATACGTGATGTGATGTAAAATTGTACATATTTTTCTTATAAAAAAATTGTTAATATGTTTTTTTATTTGTTATAATTTTTATGTGATTTTATCTAGTTTGATTTGAATTTAATTAGTTTTATTTAGATTTTTAAAATTTTTATCTTCTTTATTTATTTTATGATTTTATTTAAACATTTAATTGTAATTTAGAAGATTTTGGATTAAATTGAAGGATGTCTTAAAGATGGAGCACTCTAAAGGGATTTTATCAAAATTCAAAATTTTATCTCAAATCCAAAATTAATGGAGAAATTCAAAATAATCCTGAGTAGATTGGAGTTCTCATGAGAAGATCAAAAGTGTTAGAAAACTAGAAGGACTAGAAGACTAAATAAAATAGGAAACAAGACTCCTAGACCTAATTTATAAATAAAAAGAGAAGATGAAAGGGAAAAAAAAAAAAAGAGCCATCATTGGCGAAAAACTGCTAGAGAGGGGATGTGATTAAAGTAAGAAGATCGCGAGAGAGGCCAAAGCAAAGACTTTTGATTGAGAAACAAAGTTTAATAGCAAGCAGAATCAAGGAGAAGTGTATCTTGGAGAAATCTGACAATACATTTCATCTCATTTTTTCTTAACATTTGTTAGGATAGATTCATGTTTTACTTTGTATTTTTAAATTACATGTGTGCTCTAATGTCTATGGAAATGTAGATCTTTTCCTGACAATAGGATGTAACTTTTTTATTTTTTCGTGATGGATGCTTAATTTATTATTTATTAATGTAAATTTATTGTTTCTTGATTCAATTATATTATTTTTAATGCTTGAGATATGTTTCTGGTTATACTTTTATAGATCTTAAAATATTTTGATGAATGATTAAGAGATAAAATTCGAATATCAAAACCTCTTGTAATTGAACCTAAAAATTTTAGATCTAGAGATAGACTATTATTTGAGGAGTTAATGACTAGCATGGAACTTAATAGGTCAATTAACGTAGTACCCACAAAAATTGGTATTGTTTTAATCCTAAAAACTAAATTATAATAGGATAATATACCTTTCAGAACGTAATAGAACATTAATGATGACAAATAGTTGACTTTCATCATATGTAATTATAGTGAAATCCTAATTGTAAACTCTTAATCACCTAAATAATTAAAATTATCATAATTTAATAATCACATAATCATCTTAAGAATGATACTCATTTCATCAATTTATTATTATGACACTACAAAAAAAAATGATGTTTTGCCACGGTTTTAACCATGACTAATATCTTAAAAACCATGACGAACTACATTTACCAACAGGTATAACAACTGTAACTAAATAAGGCGTGGCTAATACATTAGCCACGATTTTTAGGACATTAGTCACAGTTTTTAAGACCATGGCAACATTTTATTACCAACGGTTTACAACTGTGATTAATTAAGTAATTACCGTAGCTAATTTTAATTAAAATATATTCTATAAAATACTTTTTGTTACAATTTAACCGTGACTAATTTAATAATTAACTACGGTTTAACCACTAATGTGACGGGTGTTTTATATTCATAAACTTGTTTGTCACGGTTAAACCGTGATTTTTTTTTTTTGAAAATACTAATTTCTTCCCAATCATATTACTAAAAGAGACTTGTTCAATCACATAATACCAAGTCTCAATTACAAAATGTTTTGAATATTTATCAAAATTAAACCATGCCTTTAATGTTCACAATTTCACTAACCGATCCTACTCATAATAGATCTAAACATAATAGAACTCATAAAAGAGTGTAACAGTGGGCATTATTTATTGTTCACTAACATGTTTGATTATTCATTGCCTTCTCTTACTTATCTCTATCTCTTAGGTTGGGGGTTAAACAGCGCACTGGGTTCAAACCCATGCAGCCTTAGTAAAGTGAGCCAGCATTACCATTGGGCTCACACCCTAGTGGTAGTTCACAAACCTTATTCCTCCTCTAGATGTATGCTCACAACTATTTCTTTACTCACTGATTTCTGACAACATAAAAATTTCATAACCCAATTCATGCAGTTAAAGCAAAATGCAAAATATTGGGCATGATAAATTACAGTGACCGTGCTATCACTGGCATATTCTCACGGCGAATTAGCAACATTAGTACATCCAGTAAAAAATGATGAGTAAAAAAAATACTAACCATTGCAGAGAAGAAAATTGATAATTATAACACAAGTACCTTGCAAATAAGTTCTTGAAAACACCAGCAAATCAACAACTTATCCCATTGCTAGTATACTTATTTGCGCATGAGTAAATCCCTGCAAAACGCTTCCTGGATGTTTCTATTAGCAACAGGCATTTAAAAGCTCAGATGCCTTTTCTAAGTGATGCTTTCAACAACAAAGCAGTGCAAAATTGATTACCTCTCATGGAGCTAAAAGCCCTGATTCGTTCAGGACTTCCAATCTCTTGGGTATTATTTTATAGTCCTTCTTCAATAAAATCTAGCAAGATATTGGTGAGAACATGAATGAACAGTGAACAGTGAACAGTGAACAGTGAAGTAAGATCTGAATAAGAATTGGAAAAAAAAATGTTACAATGAAGGGCACTACTGTTAAAATGAATAGAGCTAATACTTAATTACCTGAGAAGAAAAATTCCTGAAAGGTGCTAGTTCACTGGGTGTAAGCAGATTTTCCTTTGTGATCACATTGGGATAGAGCCTAGTGAAGGGATCCATTCTTGAGTTTCCCCCATAAATATGAGAACCAGCCAAGTAAATGTAAGTTCCGCGTTTGAAACCAAGACCTGCTAGAACAAGTGCCGCTTCTTCTGGTGTCAATGGGCATCTTCCCAATTTTCTCAAATCCCTTGGAGGATTAAAGCTACAAACATCAATAGTACATGTCATAAAAATATTATACAAATTAGAAAGATATTTATCATTATGTTGAAAAGCATATGGTAGAAACATGCATACGTTGAATTCTTCAAGCGCTCAAGAAGCAGAGGAAAATGGCTTTCTCTGTAGGCTTGAAGTTCTTTTTTCTCGTTTTCCCCACCTCCAAATTCACATAAGGAATAGACCACCATATCTACTTCAAATCTTAAGTGCAAAGCAAGATATTTGGTATGGAACAATATAAGTTTATAACTTTTTTTGTCAAGCTAGAAAATTAACCTCGAAATATATGTTTGAATTTATCCCATATTTACAAAAACTTAAATATGGAATTTTATGAACTTGAACAATATAAGACGCAATTTAATTATTTACAAAAACTTAGAATTGCTGATCAATCATCAATGGCAGAAATGCAGAGTTGCAAGTTTTTGTAAAAAATTAAGAGAAGGAAATTTTGGCAACACAGCAGGCATAAAAGCAAAAAAGAAAATGAAATTTAAACAATAAAAAGGCAGAATAGAGGAGAAGGAAAGGGGAAGAGTGTTACGCTGGCACGGTGGCGGGGTGGGGGCGCGGTCAGAGCGGCAGCGGCGCGGTGGCGAGGTGGGGGCGCGATCAGAGTGCAGCGGCGCAGTGGTGACGAGATCTAAGTGCAGGTGGGTAGATCTAAGCTTAGCGGTGCAAGACGAGTGAACAAGCACGCCGGACGAGCAGGACCAGCAACGCCGTAGCAGAAAAGCAGCGCTGCCGTCGCGGCGTGTTGTAGCAGGGCTGGAGGAGGATCTGAGCGCAGGCGGCGTGGGCAGAGGGAGAGGTCGCAGGGAGAGAGAGAAAGAGTGTGTGTGTCAGTGTGTGGGGATGGGAAAAACAGAGTGGGAAGAGAGAGAGGTAGCAGGGAAAAAGAATGGGTTCTGGGAAAGAAAGTGGGAGATGAAAAAAAAAGGAGGGAGATGAGAATTGGGGGCGCACTCATGGTTTTCGGCACCATTTTTGAAACCGTAGTAAAATAACCGTGGCTAAATACCGGTTTTTTTTAGTGAACAAGCCTACCACTTGCAGAATCATACGTGTCTTTATAATTTATTTACGACATAAGATACATGGATATATTATAAATTTTATTAAAACTTTTGTATATTATAAATTAAGTATATTAAATAAAATACTGGAAATTATATTAGAGTTTAAATTTGATACATTATAAACTCTACATCATTTAAAAAAAGTATGACATCTTAGATTACTGTTATCAGTGAACCTTATGCAGTTATGATTATAGAATTTAGTTTTTATCCACGTTCTATATGTCCAAATGACTTAACTATGATGATAAGTATCTAAATGATTAAGCTCTTTTAATATATTGATGTGATTTATAATGGATCAAATTTAAATTCATATTTATGTATAAAATGAAGTTAATTAAAAAACTCGTAAATTTCAATTTAAATTGTACAAAATAATATAATAATAGCAAAACAAGAGAATAAATATTTTTATTTCATCATTTTTAATACAACATATAGTCAAATTACAAGTTGTACATAAACTTTACTACTAGTCTACTACCAAAAGTTCATTCATGCAACTTGCATATTATATGGTTAAACAAAAATATCTAACTATTTTGAAACATCAATATACGAATCAAACTAGTGAAATGATAGAATAAAGAATTCAAAACATTAGTGAGATTAGTGAGATTCAAATCAAATTCAAATCAAAAATTAAATTAAAATTAAAATAAAAAAATAAAATTGAATAGATTTGATTTTTTTAATTTAATTTCTAAAAATCAATTGAATTAGATCAATTTTTAGTTTTAATTTTTAAAATTAATTTGATCCAATACAAATCTATTAATATTATATAATATAATTATTTATTATTAAACTTATACTTTTACCTATAATGGCTTTAATTTGGCTTTAATTTCTCACATTGTTCTCTCATTCTATATGCTGCTCCCAATTAAATATTGTTTTACACATATTAAATAGGTTATTTCTATTTTCTAATTCTTTTAATTTCTTATTTTTTTCTTCTTAATGGTTGAAGTTATTTTTAACTTATAAAATTACAGGCTTAGAGTTTTTTTTTTACCACAAACAGATTAGAACGATTTAATTGATTTGAATTGAATTAGTTTCAAAATTTAAACTAAACTAATTCAACTCAAACTGATGTAAATTATATTATATGAATTGATTGCCTTTTAGATTAAAAAATAATCTAAATCAAACTGTGAACACCTCTAATTAAAATAAGCACAGAGTAGGTGAAAAATCAAAATATATCATATTTTGCCTTTAACTAAAATTAAAATAAATTATAAATAGAATAATCACTTAAAATATACCTACAAAATTTCATAACGTTTAAATCAGCAAAACATAGTACTCCCGTTTAATATGTATCCATGATTTGGCAACGACACAATGGGCACAAATAGTGTAACATCCCTATTATTATAGGTACATAAAAATATCTACATGAAATATTTAAAAATAATATATAATTACTATGTATTAAGTAAAATAAATAAATATCTTATATAGAATAATTATGTAATGTATTATGTAACAACCCTTAAAATAAAAAATAATAAAAGAGATATTATTAGAAGATAGTCACCATGCTTAACATGTCAAGGTTATTTTTACAATGGTAAAAATCAAGTGGATGAGATAAGCATAATGAGATTAACAAAAAAACATGTGTCATGAAGGAGGATTGTGGAAATTTTGATTAAAGAGGTAACAATGATTACTAGAAGTAAAAATATAATTAAATCATGTTGGGCATTTCAGAAAGAAAAATCCAGAACTGAAGCATGTGTCAACACATGACTTGGGAGTACATAAAAAGAAATTCCTAAGGCTTAGCTTCAACAAACCAAGGACACTCAGGAAGTGCAACATTTAGTCTCTATAAATACCTCTTCTCCTCACCTTTTCTCATCAGCAAAACACCCACCCAATTCACAAAAAAATAGCTCTGTTTTCTACAACTCAACTTTTCCTTTCAATCACTCCTTTTACTTGTTTTAATTCTGTAAAGAGGTAGGAAGAGAAACAGCCCACTTTTTTTTCTTTATTTCTTTCACCCATATCTCTCAGTCCATTTCCTTGCATCCACTGTTATTTTCTCTATTTTGGCTTGATGAAAGAATGACAGGAAATGACATTCACTGATGTCAATATATATTGCATTTTTGTATGTTCTATTCAAACGGACTCTGCATCTATTTGAATAGACTCTGACAAAACACTTCAAATAATGTATTTTCGAATGTTCTATTTGAATAGACTCCTCATATATTCAAATAAGACTTTGATAGAACGCTTCAAATTGAGATTTTCAAGGAATCTATTCAAATAGACCATTTGTCTATTTGAATAGACTATTTGTCTATTCGAATTGGCTTCACTGAGAATATTATAAATTATGATATTATTCAAATAAACTAATGAGATATTCGAATGAAACTAAAAAGTTAAAAGAAAACTGGGACTCTTACAGTGATTAAATTTTTTTATCATTTTTAAGTAATTACTAAGTTGTTATGAGATTATTTTGGTTTGTTAATTTCTGTAATTTTCATCTGTGTGTGTATCTATCTATCTATCTATCTATCTATATATATATATATATATATGATATTAATTGGGTTAACATGATATGTTATAGCTAATCATTGTTTTTAATTAAAAAGAACGTTTCTATTTTTGCCTTATTTATAATTTAACTATTAAATGATATATGATTTATTTAAAATAAGTAAATGGTTACTTTTCCGTTAAATATTCTTTTTCTACGGAGTAAGCACTTATGAAATGTCATCTCATGAAAATAAATCAATGTGCAAAAGACTATTGTGGCCATGATTAGAAAATATTGAGGGAAGTCTCGATTAGAAATTATTAAGGGAATTTCTCTTGATTAGAGCTGAATTTGCACAATTAGTTGAGAATGATGTGGTCAAGTCTTAGAAATGGGATGAGAAGAAAATAGAGTTACTTACTCGCTTAATTAATCTTTTGAAATAAAATTAAGATAAATTATTATGTTGGATACTTAGATATGATTTTAGAAACAAAGAATTAAAGAGAGTGTAAAATGTTTTTCCGTATATGCGATAACTGAAATATCATTAGTTCAAATTTATAAATATTTTTATTCATTTTTATTGAGTTTTATCTTACATGCTTTTAGCGTGATATTTTAGACAATGCCAACTGTGAGGTTTCTAATTGATCTACGTGTGCAGCAGGTATACATGCCTGGATTAGGAGATTATGTTTTTACATTCACCTTGGGAGATATGTGCCTAATTATTTTGCTTTTTGATGAGTAGCTGCAGTAGTTAATGTTTGAAAATATGTGAATAGTAGCACTATATAAAGGCTTTTAAAAGCCTAACCTTTTTAATATAGGTGCTTAATTTAAGTAAAGCTTGTATGTATATACCTAACTCACGAAGGGTTTCACCCTTGACAATAATATAAACTATTGTACATTAAACTTATGGTAAAGATAGTAATATTAGTAATGTGTTGATCTAATTTGCAGAAGAATAATTAAAAATCTAGAATAGGACGTTACAAATAGTATTGATTAGTGTTACAATACTGGAGCCACTGGACAATACGATATTCATGGAAAACATGCAGGCACTTGGGCTGAATGAGCTTTGATTCTGATCCATTGCATAACTCCTCCAAACAAATTGCACATTTATCCATCGAACAAGAGGAAGCACCATGGTCCATTCTAACTTTCTCCAACGAATCACAAGGGCTGCCATAAATGCGTGCTGGTGATCAATATCTTCTTCATCTTCACTAGGCCATGTAGTAACCAGAACGATCACATCCATCTCCAATTTGTGACGTCCTTCATGGTTGTGCTCAATCATATCCCTAGCGCATTCACCTATACGAGGTAGAACTAAGTACAACAACTCAGAAGTAATACCATCATCATCAGCGTCTATGACTAATGTATCACAATGACATAAGATGTCCCAAGGAATCAAGAAGGTCTGGTCGAATGAGGTTGTAGTGGGCATTTCAGAAGTTATTGAGTGGGACTGAAAGGGTCGAACTTCGTGGTTGTAGCAAAAGTTAATGTAGAAGCATTCGCATAAAGGACTGTTGTTCTGGACTGTGATTCGGACCACAATTAGTGGACTAACCCAGTACGCATATCATCGGAATCCACTATGAATATCCCAGCTAAGCACTAGACACTATCAAGACCTCAGTACCATATACGCCGGACTGTGACATTGGATAAGTTTATCAGGATCACGAGGTTTGCGCAGAGGATAAATTTCAAAACATTCGTAACTGTCAATCATGATCTTACGAAATTATAACACTCATAACCGCCTCAAACTGCTTATAATTGCAGTATTAATATTCGGATCTTATAGAGATTTCCTACTACAATTAAGGGAGATCAAACCTTAATTGCATTCTACAAATACCAGGCTCAATCAACTTTTACAGAGAACTTATTGCTTATAGCATAACCTTACTTGTGCACAGCCTAACTTTAGCGTTAGAGTCCCTTTGCAGGTGCCAACCCCCCTCAGTTCCAACACGCTTCGATACTACTACGCAATGAGGAAACCATCAGAACGTGCCTATCTCGGGTACACCTCAATATCCACTATTGAACATTGGCGGCATTTGTGGGAAACCATAAACTTCTCACACAATCATGGCGAACATGAGACAAAACTTGAGGAGAAGGGAGACTACGCAACCCTCCACAGGCCAAAGACAAGGACTAGCTACTCAATGTCCTGTCCACCCTGTTCCACCACCAGTTGCTGAAACCTCTGCCACGAGAAACCAGGAACCCAATGCTGAACCTCTGCGCGATAGGCATGAAACCTCACTTTTTGATGAAAGCCCACACCCATTGTGCAGGGTTCCTGCAAGGGAAAAACTTGGAATATGCATGCAAGGAGTCAATTCTGATGTTCATGAGACCAAAATCCCTATGCACTAGTGCTGGGACCCAAGAACGACGAAGCTGATGATCACGTGTCTCATCCAAAACACACCCTTCGATCCCACATGTCCAGAAACCAGTTCTAGGATTTGGTACAACAGCAATTGGCAGTACTGGAAAAGCAATACCATAGGCTAGAACATCTGGGACGATCTATATAGGAAGAGCAACCTAGAATGCAACATGATGACGAAAAGTGGAACATAGTTAATGACTAGGGGGAACCCTGCCTCCCGACGTCGGAATGTCCAATGTTGTTAATAACAACCTAGACCTCAATCATCGCAACCCTTCTCTACTCAGCTTATGGGGTTTAGGGTTCCAAGGAATTTTAAGTTCCCAGCCAATGTGGAACTCTAAGACGGAACTACGGACCCTCAGGAGCACATAGACATCTATGTCCATTCTATGCGCTTCCATTGGGGGGTCCTCACAATTACTATGTCATGCTTTTCCATCTCCTGTAACACCCTAATAAAGATATCTGGATTATACTGAGATCAACAGTACTAGTTGTATCACTTACTACTTAACTAACTAATAACATATATTCATAATCACAATCAAGCAACTATAGAGAGCCTTGAGAGAATACAGAAAACATAAACTCATACATCTATATACAACTCCAGCCATAAAAGGCATATTGTAATACATAACTCTTAATACATACAAAGCAAATATAAACTTATACATAAGCTTTGTCTACTAAAGCAATAAAACTATACTATTCTTCATGCTTCGCCTTCTTTCCCTTAGCAGGGTCTGTACCTAGATTTACATAGAAGAACAAACAAGGTGAGAATCAACAATTCTCAGTAAAAGCAATTCTAATACCAGCTAGTTATAACATTGTATAACAAATATAACAATTGCTATAACTACTAACATAGGAGTTTCCTTCACTAATTCTCATAACTGCACACTACTTTGTAGTGTATTCTAAACCGATAGTCTGCATACTATTAGATATAAAGAATCGCCCATACAATTATAAATATCAACAGTAACAGAAAATTATCCATACAACTGTCTTAAATGCAATGTTAATGATATGTAATATGAATATGCCTAAGAAATACCCTAAAGATAAGCTTATGTAAGGTTTTGTTTTGAAATACATACAGAGTTTTATTTTGAAAACCAAGAATACCTGCTCATTCCAAGAACCTGAACATTCCATGTAAACTGCTATAGTAGGGAAGAAAAACTGCAACCCTCTTTTACGTGTAGCCCTTGGCTCTTGGTCAAGAATGACTTATTTCATTAGGAATTTTTGACTCCCATTCACCTAGCCAAACGACTGTACTTATCATAGGTTACCATACATTGGAAGAACAAGCTAAAACATCATACATGTATACTTAGCTTAATTAAGAACAAGATGTTTACTAGGAACTGGTTTAGTATATTATCTTGTGGTAAATAGAGGGAAAGTTCATCCTCAAATTACACGTATCCTGACTCTATTGAGAAGTTAGGGCATGAATCCAGGCTTAAAGGAACCTTTACTGACTTCCCAATTATCTCCCTTGACCTTGGCACTACCAAGATATCAAGGCTAAATCCTTATTCAAAGAACCTTTTGGACTCTCCATTTATCTCCCTTGGCCTACATGATACTCACAAAAATCAACACTACTAGACTATTTGCACATACATACATCTAGACAAGTATAAAATACTTATCTTGGTTGTATCTAGCTTTCCTTATCAACACATCTCTAGTAATAACCTATGCTACACTATAGTATTTAAGGTCCCAGATACCTATTTTAGCAATCATTAACTCATGGAATGCTTAAGGACTTCAACTCTCATACTTAACTTTGTATTTAAGGAGAGTAAATCCCACTCATCTTGCAATTTCAAGTCATCTTTACTAATAAAGGAGTTATTGCATAATTCTGTTATACTTCATGAATATGACAAACTTACTAGTCACCATTCATCTTGTTGTGTATTTAGTAATGTACAAAATCCCACTTGTCTAGAGAACTCAATACATCAAACATCCCTTCACTTAGGAGCTAAATACACAAAGCTATCTTCACTCAAAAGAATCTAACTCAAGAGTGGTTAGCATATGCAACACTTTGTTGCTTAAGGGTCTAGATACCTTCCCTAGGTAATCCACTACTCTTGGATATCCTAAGGTTCATACCTTTTTTATACTTACTAGAGTGAATACTATTAATCCATACTAGTATACTTGCATCTAATGCACCACTTATCATATCTTGGGTGATATATAATGTAACACTAAGTTGCCTAAGGTGATAGATACCTACCTATGGCAAACCTTTACTCTTGGTTGCTCTAAGGCTCATACATATAACATACACACCAAAGGATAATTCCCTTACCGAATTACCTCTAATAGTATATTAAACATAACCTTTGTCAATCCATTAATCTTGGACATTCAAAGGCTTAAACATTCTCATTATTGCTAGATGATAGTTCCTCTCTATTTGTGTCCTTAAACACCTTAGGAAACATATACAAATGATTCCAACTAGTAAAGAACTTCTAAACATGAAAAAATAACATTTTTAGAACTTCTGCAGCTCATGTCGCGGCGCCCTGCTCTCGGGAGCTACTATGATGCACCTAACACCTCGGAGTAACATCCTCATGCCACAGTGCATGTAGCAAAACCAACCTCATGCCTCAGCGTGGCCTCCTCACGCCGTAGAGCGCATAGCAGAAACTAGGTTCTGCAGAATTCTGCAAAACCATGCACTATTCCATTTGTTCTTTACTCACTTCCAATCATGATTCAAGATTGGTTTTCTTATGATTTCTAACACTAATCTAGGCCCCTAGACTTGTTGTAACTCTTATACAACCTATTGATTCACCTAGGCATAGATTTAGGTCTAAAAACTACCATAACTCCAACCATCACTAAGTTCCTTATCTATGAACCTTAATGGTTGATCTTTAGCCATAAATGGCCATCTAACACTCACTAAGTTGAAAACATACTAACCTATCCCTTGAAATAAGAACCAAGTCAAAAACATGGATTTGGCATCCTAAACCCTTACTTCCATTCATGAAAACCTATGTTCATCCAAGATGAACAATAATAAAAGATGAATAGAAATCCCTTACCTCTTGTATGGATGATCCACCATCAAGCTTGAGCTTTGGTCTTTGATCTTCCCTTGTTCTTTCTTCGTTTCCCTTTTTCTTCTCTCCTTCGGCTCCTTCTTCTTTCTTTTCTTCTATTTTCTCCTTCTCCAGCAGCTTTTGCTACCTTTAAAGAAAGAGAACCACAGGAGACTTGGCACTTAGGGACTATATCGAAAAACTTATATATGTTAAGAACACTTAGATTCCACAAAACCAACTCTCCTAACTTCTAAAAACTTTAGAATAAATCATGAGATTCATCTAAATTATTGTTTCACCATTTTATGATTTTTCATATCTGCTACTAGTCAATTCGACATTAAAACACGCAACCAGTATGCTTAAAAATACCAAACTAACTCTAATTACCTTGAAACTTTAACTATATTATGTTTTATATATTTGTGACCTAGAAATAAACTATCCATATTTATTTCTCTCGTCTAAGCATTTTATGCCTTTTTTGAGTCATTTTAAGCTACTTTTCAACTTTTAGGTTGCAACTAAGTGCCTAAACGAACTCAACTTGTCACAAAACATCACAGGCATATTAAGCAAGTTATATGCTACCTTTGTAACTATATTCAAGCTTAACATGTTATTAAGGGTATTACATTTCTCCCTAAAAAAAGGATCTCTTAGATGGTTTGTGACCTTTCCACGAGGATCCATCACAAACTAGTCAGAATTTAGACAATCTTTCTTACTCTAGTACACTACCAACAAGGAACAACCTAGATCTATTGAATCTCTCTCTCAGATTTGTTAAGGGCGCGATGAGCCTCTTCGTGAGTACCTTAAGAGATTCAATACGGCTTGTGTCAACATAAAAAAATTTGATGACAGAATTGCCCTCCACTATGCCAGAAGTGGCCTCCAGACCAATTCCCAATTTTTCGTATCTCTAGCACAGAAAAAGCCAGAGAACATAGAAGAACTTTGGAAGTAATCCTTGAAGTACATAACTCTTGAGGAGGTTACTATGGCCAAAAGTGCTTTCAAGAAGGGCGAGTCCTCTCATTAGAAAGCCAATCATAACTCCTCGCGGCCCTGGAACTCCTCCAAGTACGATCTACCATGGGGTAAGTACTGTAGTTACATTCCTTTGAATACCCTGTGTGAAATAATCTTGATGGAGGTGTTACAGACCGAGTTTCGGGGAATAAATAGGCCATTTCCTCTCAAGAGACGTGAGCAGAAGGATTGTACCAAACATTGTTCATGGCACAAGAGCTACGGCCATGACACTGAAGATTGTTACCAACTTCATGACACTATCAAGTCCCTAATTATGGCAGGACAACTGGATCAATACGTCAATCATGTCCAGAATGACAGACGCCAGAGAGGACGAAGAGAAAGGAGACGTAGCCTCTGCGGAGCCCGTCCCCGCACTAAAGAAGAAGGACCCGGAGTCTTAGGAGGAGATCCTGGAGTCAACCTCATCGTGATACTAACAACCAATAGGACCGAAACCGGGATCCTCCGTCCAAGGATAATGACAACCTCCATACCCAGACCAATAGAACTATCAACACTATTGTTGGAGGATTAGCAGGTGGTCGTTTGTCCAATGATGCCCGGAAGAAAGCTCTAAGGATGACAGTGTTGAGCGTATCCCACTTTGTGCCCAAATCATGGGCCGGAGGTAAGAAAATAACCCCCATTACCTTTTTAGATGAGGACTATGGTGAAATTATCCTAGATCATGACAACCCACTTGTTATCTTGGGAATAATTTCCAATGTGGAGGTCTAGCGCATCTTCGTGGACCAAGGGAGTTTAGCGGGCATTATGTTCATGGACCTATACCAAAATTTAGAAGTTCCACATTCAGAGTTGACTCCCTACGATGGCGAACTTACTAGGTTCACTGGTAAGAAAATTACTTTGGCAGGATACTTTGAGACTCACCTGACCCTAGGGAGCACTAAACTCTTCAGGACTGTTAAGGTCAGGTTTCTGATTGTAGATTGCCCTTTAGCGTATAACATCATCTTTGATCGTCTTGCTTTGAGTGTCCTTGGCACCGTGACATCTACTACTCATTTGGCCATGAAATTCCTCAGCAAGAATGATGAGGTTATTATGGTCAAGGGTGACCAAATAGTAGTACAAAAATGTTATAATGAGAGCCTCAAGATTTATGGAGTCCACAAGAAAGTGAAAACTGGTATGTCTAGTCTGGCTCTGCTTCAGGTCAACATCCTTATGACCGAGTTAGACGTACGAGAGGAAATTTGGGGTACCAGACCTCAGCCAGAGGGCGAACTACAACCGTTTCAACTTGGTGTTAAGTCATATCAAGTCACTAAGATTAGAGCAAATTTGGAAGAAGGAGAGAGGTACTAGTTGATTGAGCTCTTAAATAAAAATAAAGATCTCTTTGCCTAGACGTCCTCTGAAATGCCTGGGCTTGATCTTGTCTTCATTTTCCATTGCCTATCTATTAGGGAAGATGCGAGGTCGATCTCCCAAAAGAAAAGAAAAGTTAGCCCAAAAAAATAATAAGTTAATGAAGAACAGGTTAAAGAGCTACTCAATGCTGGCTTCATCAGGGATATATCCTACACTACATGATTTTCTAACATAGTCCAGGTGAAGAAGTCAAACGGGAAGTAGAGAATGTGTGTAGAATACACAGACTTAAACAAAGCCTGCCCTAAAGATCTATACCTACCTCCCAATGTAAACAAATTGGTTGATAACTCCTCCGAATTTTGTTTGCTATCTTTCATGGACGCGTACTTTGGGTACAATTAGATCCCAATGTATCTTGGGGATAAAGAGAAGACTACCTTCATCACTGATAAGGCGAGCTACTGCTACAGGGTTATGCCCTTTGGTCTGAAAAATGCAGAAGCCACCTACCAAAGAATGATGAACAAGGTCTTTAAAGAGCAAGTGGGAAAGATGTTGGAAGTCTACATTGATGATATGATAATGAAGACCATGCAGGATGGATCACACATTGCAGACCTCAAAGAGGTATTTGCATAACTCTAGAAGCATGACATAAGACTTAATCCAGAAAAATGCACTTTCGGGGTCTGAGCAGGAAAGTTCTTGGGCTTCATGCTAACTCATTGTAGGATTGAGGCAAATCTAAATAAATGTCAAACGGTGTTCATATGCGTAACCCACAAAATATTAAGGAAGTGTAGCAACTCACTGGCTGAATTACAACCCTCACATATTTCCTTGCTAAAGCTGTTGAGGCAAATCCAGATAAATGTCAAGCGGTGCTCATATATGCAACCCATAAAATATCAAGGAAGTGTAGCAACTCACTAGCCAAATTGTAGCCTTCACATATTTCCTTACTAAAACTACTCACAAATCCCTTCCCTTATTTAGATTACTTAAAAAAGGGGAAGGATTTTGAGTGGACCTAGGAGTGTGAGGATGCATTTTCCTCTCTAAAGAAGCTCCTATCCTCTCTCCCAGTACTAACAAGGTTGGAACCTAGTGTGACACTGTACTTGCACTTTTAGTTCACAAAAAGGCTATAAACTCAGTTCTGATTCGGGAGATAGTAGAGGGACAAAAGTCAATCTATTTCGTGAGTAAAGTTTTGCAAGGCCCAGAACACCGTTACCAGATGATTGAAAAGGTAGCCTTCGCACTCATCACCATGGCCAGAAGACTCAGACAGTACTTTTAGTGTCATCCCATAGTAGTGAGGATGGACCATCCCATCCGCTAGGTATTGCACAAACCAAACTTAGCAAGAAGAATGATTGCCTGGTCCATCAAACTTTCTGAGTTTGGAATCGCATATGAACCTCAGCTTGCAATAAAGGCCTAGCGTTCTCTAACTTTTTGGAAGAACTCACATCAAACCCCAGCAACCATGAGGGGATTTCTTGGACCATATTCATTGATAGATCCTCGAACTCCAAGGGAAGTAGTGTTAGGGTGATTTTAGAAAATTCTGAAGGGGTGACAATGTAGGACTCCCTAAAGTTTGAATTCCCAACCTTGAACAATCAAGCCGAATATGAAGCATGTATCGTCGAACTAGCAATGGCCAAGGACATGGGAGCTGCTAAGATCATACTTTGCAGAGACTCCAAACTTGTGACCTCCTAAATCCAAGGTGATTATCAAGTCAAGGAACCCCTCCTTTAGAGATATTTGGCCAAAGTGCAGGAACTCCTTAAGAACTTCTAGGACACCAAGATAAAGCACATTCCCAGAGAGCAAAACTCTAAGGTGGACCTCCTATCTAAATTGGTCAGCACAAAGAGCCCGGGCAATAACCGATCCGTGATCCAAGAGACCCTCTCTTAACCCTTCATCATGGATGCAACCATTCTCTAGGTGGAAGGAGAAGAGCATACTTGGATCACCCCAATTATGGAATACCTATAGTTCAGAGCCAGACATGATAACCCTAAGGAAGCCTCCAAACTGGTAAGAACCGCAATCTGGTACACCATTTATGATGGGAAGTTATACCGATGAGGTTTCTATTCTCTTCTCCTTAAATGCCTCACGCTAAAAAAAGCATAATATGTACTAGCCGAGGTCTATGAGGGGAGTTGTGGGCACCACTTATGGGGCAAAACCTTAGCTCTAAAAGCACTCAGGGTCGAATATTATTGGCCAACAATGGAGGATGACTCCCTTGCACATGTCCATGTTTGTGACAAATGTTAACGCTACTCGGACTAATATCAATCTCCCCTAGAGGAATTATCCGTGCCATTTGTGCCCTAGCCATTCTACAGATGGGGTATGGATATCCTAGACTCGTTCCCTCAGGCACCTGGTCAATTGAAGTACTTGGTGGAGGTCGTGGACTATTTCACTAAATTGATCGAGGCAGAGCCCCTAGTAAGAATCACCTCAACCTAGATTCAAAAGTTCACTTAGCGCCACATCATCACCAGGTTTGGAATTCTGGAGTGCATTATGACGGACAATGGTACACAATTCAAAGATAAGAATTTTGATCTGGTTTTAAAATTAAGCATCAGAGCAGTTTTGTTGAAAATCCCAAGACAAAACGGATAAACTAAAGCCGCCAACTGGGTCATTGTCCAAGGAATCAAAAGAAGGTTAGACGGGGCTAAAGGAAACTAGGTAGATCAACTTGACCATGTCCTCTGGGCCTACCAAACCATGCTTCACTCTAAAACAGGTGAAACCCTCTTTAAACTAACTTATGGATGTGAAGTTATGATCTCGGTAGAGATAGAGGAGCCAAGATGGCATCTCCAGCAGTTCTCGCCCAACACTAACCTCGAATTGATCAGAGAGAACTTGGATCTCTTAGAGGAAAGAAGGTGTATCGCTTATATACGTGATGCCTCCATCAAACAGAAGATGATGGCTCTTTAAACTTGGATAAACTTGACCATGTCCTCTAGGCCTACTGAACTATGTCTCACTCTACAACAGGTGAAACCCTCTTTAAACTAACTTATGGGTGTGAAGTTATGATCTCAGTAGAGATAGAGGAGCCAAGATGGTGTCTCCAGCAGTTCTCGCCCTAACACTAACCTCGAATTGATCAGAGAGAACTTAAATCTCTTAGAGGAAAGAAGGTGTGTCACTTATATATGCGTTGCCTCCATCAAACAGAAGACGACGACTCGTTATGATTTAAAGTTGTCCCAAAGAAATTCTAGCCAAGGGACTTAGTACTCCGAAAAGTAGACATTGGTGGTAAGAATACCTCCCAATGGAAGTTAGCCCCTAATTAAGAAGGCTCCTATCACATTGTGATTAACACAGACAAAGGAGCTCGCACCTTAGAAACATTAATAGGCGAGCCAATAAAAAATTATTGGAATGTGGATAAACTTAGAAAGTACTATAGATAAGTGCCCTTTAAGGCCTAGTCTTTTAGTTTACTTTGTTTGATACGCCCCAATTTTGTCACACATATACTTTGTACAGACTTCAATCCTTCAATTTATCAATAAAATGAAGTCAACTCTCATACAACTTTTTGTACTCAAGTCTCAAAAGACCCTCACGTCAGACTCCGCCTTGAGAGTGTCTATTGAGCCTATTCTTTATGGGATCTGGAATTTATTGATTTAAAGACCCTATAACCGAAAAACACCTTGAGATTGTCTTGAGCCCATTCCCTTTGGGATCTGAGGTATCTTAGATTCCAAGTTAAGAGGAATAACCCACAAAACATGCTTGTGCATTTTGGTCGTGAGTTATAGGCCAGTACCTAATCCTCAACATTTAGTTATGACCATCTTGTAGTTGTGAAATTAATTGGAAATACAGATTACAATATTTATGATCTGCCATTAGGTATCTACCGTGAATGTCTTATGTTAAACTAGTTCTAAAAGATCGTAAACATCAAATATTCTAGTTACGGATCACCTTAAATTTTTCCTAAGTCCTAAGTAGAGTGCTCAAATTTTTTGGGTGTTAGACCCCAGATGAAGGCTTCAATTAAATTTAAAAATTCTCCTTAGTCCTTAAGCAGTTACCAAGTGCACATTTATAATGGGCGTGTTGGACCCAATATGGACCATGGAAATAAAAAGCACACGACTATAGGAATAAAGGAAATTAGTTTAAAAAACCCCAGCAACTAGGGAAATTGTTTACAAAATAAATGCCCCATGCAAAGAGCAAAAGCAAGAAAGAGGCAAGCTAAGCTACACCATCGCTACCCTCGATAATGACAGAATCTTGGACAATAACGATTGGGATCTCGACGATACCTTGGTTGTCTTGCTGAGCAAGATCCAGAAGCATGAGATAGCCATCCCGGATCACCTTCCTAGAGTCCAATGCGTCCAATGCCAGGGCCACCCTAGGGTTGAAAAGATGGACTTGGTCGGCTGCATTTTGGAATTACTTCATACTGATCTTTGTGCAAATTATGATCAACTATTGGGTATCCTCTTGTAGCCCACCATTTCGGACCAGAGGCTTTGGTTTTCAGTTTAGAGGTTTTCACTCTCAGCACGGAGGTCAGTGACTTCCCTCCTAACCTCCACTGAACAAGTTTTCTCCTTCTTTAGATCATCCTCTGAGGCTGCCAGCTTCCTCTCCAGTTCATTAACCTTTGCATTAGCATCATTCTTGGCTTGCTCAACTTCCTTCTAGGTCTTGAGGGCCAAGTTTTCCCCTATGGGGCCGCCCTCACCTTCTCTATCATTTGTTGATTATACTCTCCAAAGCATCTCTCAACAAAATGAGCCTTAACAGCAAGGTGGAGGTCGTCGGTCTAGAACATCGAAAGCTCCGACATATTATTTTGAGTGATATGATCCACGACTTTGTCATCTAAGAGATTGAAGTTGATGAACGACCCGAGCTCTAAGTTGTTCCCGTACAAGGTAATTGGGCCCTCGTCGTTGCATCAACAACTGCCCTCTTCCCTCGATCCTATGCCCTTCTACCTTCAACAACTTTCCTTTTCTACCTCTAAAAAGGCTACATAGAGGGTTCTTCCAATGAAACCAAATCCACCTCGATCGCTGGATCTTCAACTAGAGGGGTAGGAAGGGCTAGAACAACATCCACTAGAATGTTAGAAGGACCAACTCCTTCATTCCTAGCTTTCAGGGTCATAAGGGTGGCAAAAGCATCTCCGGATGCCATGCTTTCTGCAAAACAACAAGAGTCAGACCATAGAAAAAATAATATAAAGAAAATTACTACATACAAAGAATAAATACAGACTACAACCTAGGCTACCTATCATGGCCTCAAGAGTTTCATCGTCAGAGGCATCCAGAATGATCTTATAAGAAATGAGGCTTATTTCTTAAGCCCACATATTTAGGAACTAGACACACTCAGTGTCATCCTGATCAAGATCGAGCTTCTCCTATTCAATCATTGCAAGAGGAGTGCTCGATGCCCTTTGGGTCCACTACAAGTTGAACACCAGTTCCCCTCTAACGTCTAGGTAGAATGGGTGAGTCTTTGGTGCCACCATCAACTTGAAGTACTTCATCTTGAAGTTCTTGAAGCTATCTTAGAAAACCTAAAAGACCTTTCGACCGAGCCTTGACCGTATCATGAGCTACTTCTTTTGAATGACCCTCCCTTGGGGACTCCACCGGGTAAAGAGATAAAAGAATGCATTCTCTGAGTACTGCAATCCAATTACTCAACAAAGTCTTTCGAAGGTAAGTATGTTTCCCCAGCTGTTAGGATGAAGCTGGGTCGGAGCCACTTAAGAGTGCAAAGGACTGCAATCTAGAAATCAGCAAATGGGATTCAAAGTCCCAACCACATGAAGAGATCCTCGTACAAGAACATGTAGCACACACCCACCTCCCGGGATGAACACATTCATGATCCCTCACACTATCTTCTGTCAGCTTTAAGTAGCCCTTGAGTTCTTTGAGCTTCTATATAGTTAGGAAGATGGATATTTGGTCATAAGCATCATCTCCAACCTATGGATACATCTACCTCCCTCGGATGATCACCGTGGGGTTTTCCTTAGCCGCTCTCTGTGCCCCAACTACTCGTCGCCTAGCCATTAAATCACTAGAAACACCTATAAAGACCGGTAAGACACTTAAAAGAATTATCCTAGGTGAATAGAGCAAAGGGAAGTTATTGCCCTCTATTCCCCATCAGTTATGCTTACTATAGGAACCGGCCTCCGCACCCTAGAAGGTCCACAAGCTAGTAAGGGCGCCTCCATTGCTCACAGTGCGACAGAGAAGGTGCTCCAAAGAGTTGACACCAGAGTTAGGCCCAGAACCACTGAATTCCTAACTCGTTTTGGATTAAGAATGAAGGAAAGCCTATAATGTAGAAGGTAGAGACCCTCTTCCTCAAGGTAACACTAAAAAAATAGAAAAATAGAGATTGGAAGGAAACGTACCTTAAAAAATTGAAGGAAATAAGTGATGAAAGGAAGTGAAACTAAAGGAAAATCACTGCTAACTACCTAAAACCAAACTTCTCTGCCATGAAAAGCCACTAAAAATCGCTTTAAGCAACTGAAGTTTGGAGGGGAATAGTAAAGTGTGGACAAGGGCGCTCTTTGCCCCTATTTATAGATACCAGACAGTTAGGGAGCAATTCCATCTTAACACTTCAGATTTCAAAAGCTGCTCATCATGGCGTGCAGAACCCTAACCACGTCTACCCAGTTAAAATGCACCATATGGATTCCACAACTGTCACAGCAGTTGAAAGGACAATTGCACAAAACACTAAATGTCACATAAGCCCTATAGTTGAGTCTGAATTTTTTCTATAGACCCTAGTTTAACTGATAATCACAGATTTCATACATTGATAAATCTCTATTTTTAGTCTTTTACACTTTTCATGTACTTAATTGATTGAGTTTGGCCATTTTTTGTAAGTTTGAGTTCAAATTGAGCTTAATTGATTTTTTCAGCATTATTAGAATTTTACACTATTTTTTGTATTTCGACCATATCTTGAGTTCTAAATATCTAAAAATTATGTATCTTGCCTTGTAGGAAAGATAAGAGAGAACTTTACAACTTTCATAAGATCCCTAGTGCTGAATCAGATATCTAGTGGACCAAATTGAGTTTGGAAGTCAGAATAAGGTTGCTGTCACTGGAACCCGATCAGTGTGCACTAGTTACTCCATAACTTAGGTTGTAGAGGCCTTTTGAAGCTGAAACTAGTGTCATTGGAAATCTTTCACACAAGGTGCAAACTCTTATGAAGACCATTATTTGAAACTACAATGTTTTGATGGTGTTCTACCTCTGTGAAGTTGGCTGATAAGTCTAGAGACTCATTAAAAGTGATTTGGGTATAACTCTCTCATCTTAAGCTCAAATCAAGTGATTTTGGTGGCCAAGGAAAACTAAGAGGTAGAGGATTAACTTTAACTTAGGGGTAAATTAGGATTCTTAAATTTTAAGTCAATTATTTTTGCATAAATAGGAAACCTGAGATAGATAGTAACCCTAATTTGTATTACTTGATTTTTCTACCTAAAATTTTCTCCTTTCTTTTGCAAACTGTGTGTTGTAGCCATGGAGAGCTAAACATTTGAGATAAATTCAAGGATCTTGAGGAAATTCTAATTTAGCTTGAGATTATGTACCTAATTTTGATTTTAAATTGAATTAATTATCTTTTTCTTCTCTTAATTTAGATTTCAAATTGCATGATTAGAAATTTCTGTTGTGTGATGTGATCTGATTGCATCCTTAATCCTAATTGAGATTTGTGATTAAATCATAATTTAGTAATGATGGTTTAGTCACATGAATTGAAGACGATTAGGTTGGCAGATTTGTTAATCTATGTTAATTGAATTTTGGTTGTTAAACTAGCATAGGTTGCATGAATCTAGCAATCGCAAGTTTATGAATCATTTGTTAGTTAAATTCTAGGTGATTATCTAGTGTTGAATTCTATGTGTTTGATGCAGAGATTTCATTCAATCATAGATTAACTAATTAATTCAATCCAGATGCATATTTAGTGATTAATGACAAGCCAACTAGGTTTTTAACGGTTTCTTAGATTGATTGCTTTGCAATTTGATTTTTCTTACATTAAATTATTACGTTTACATTCTATATACACAATCCCCCTTGTTTAACCTTGATTTGGTTTGATTGGTACATTAATCCTTGAGAAACGACTCGATTCGCTGCCTTGTGCTACAAGGTATAAGTAGAACTGGAATTTTGTTATTTAGTTAAGCTTGGCATTCAAATCAAATTTGGCGCCATTGTTAGGGATCATTAGGTGTTAATTAATCATATCAAGAACTTCACTAACCCCTTTGTTGCTGTGCTTTGGTGGTTTTCAGGCAAAAATAAATGATTTCAAGTCATTTCTCTGAATTTTGTATAGCCAAAATGCTCAAAATGAGCTAAAACTAGGTCAGTTAAAGGAAACTGGCCTAATAAACAAGGCTTACACAAAACTTGTGAGGTCACCCCTAGTTTACCCAAATTTCATCATTTAGACAATTTTTTCAATTTTTTAAGATTTTTTATTACATTTTTTAGTTTTATTTTTGTGTAGTTTTCGTTATGTGGTGGTCTCATAATTTTTAAAAATCTATAGATATAGTTTTGTTGAGTTTTTGTGTGATTTTTACCATTTCTTTGTGTTTTTGTGTTTTGAGTCGGTTTTGAGTCCCTATAGTGCTATCTGATGCATGACTAGGTCTTTTGATTGTCATATACTTGACATTGATCTTGAAACTGAAAGAACCTTACATGTATTGAATAGGACTTGTAGGATTAGTAAAAGAGTAACATCTGAGGTTGAGACTAACATTAAATTTGAAACTGAAGGTGAGCATATAGATAACACAACACCTATGACTGATAATATGCAAAATAGGACCTTAAAGGAACTAGCTACACCTGATGTGAACTACTAACCATTGTGCATTCAATATCCTGATTTGGATGCTAATTTTGAACTTAAATCTAGTTTAATTCACTTACTGCCTAAGTTTTATGGCCTTGTAGGAGAGGACCTTTACAAGCACTTAATGAGTTCCATGTGGTCTGTTCCACCGTGAAACCACAAGGAATTGTAGAGGAACACATCAAGCTGAGAGTATTTCCCTTTTCATTAGATAGCGTAGCCAAGGACTGGTTATACTACTTGTAACCAAAAGCTATCACTTGCTGGAATAACATAAAGAGACTATTTCTAGAGAAATTTTTCCTTGCCTCAGGAGCTACTACAATTAGAAAGGATATATATGGGATCAAACAGATAAGTGGTGAGACCTTGTATGAATACTAGGAGAGATTCAAGAAATTATGCGTAAGCTGCCCATACCACCAGATTAATGATCAGTTGTTGATCCAGTACTTTTATGAAGGCTTGCTGCTAATGGACAGAAGCATGGTGGATACTGCGAGTGAAAGTGTCTTAGTTGACAAAATCCCAATTGCTTCTAGAGACTTAATTGCAAACATGGCTACCAACTCACAGTAATTTGGTACCAGAATGATAACTCTAGCTAGAGGAGTTAATGAAGTCCAACTTTCTAATACTGATCAACAAAGACTAGAACATAGACTAGATGAGCTGACCTCTTTGATGAGACAATTCGTAGCAAAGAGGTACCAACCATCTGTGCAAGGACTTGCTCGAGTGTGCAGTATCTATTCTTATCCTTCACACCCCACAGATGCATGCTCAACACTTTAGGATAACAGTTCTACATTCTAAGACCAATTTGTTGCTGCAGTAGGTGTCTTTCCTAGTAAACCACATCCAGTGGCAGTAACAAAGATATGATCCATTCTTCAACATATATAATTTTGGTTGGAGAGGTCATCCTAAACTGAGATATAGGAATGCAGCACCACAGTAGTAGTATAAGCAGCCCTTCCAACAGCCAATGAGACAGCAAAAATTTCAATAACAAGCTAGACCAAGCATACCACCCTTCCAGCAACAACTACAAGGTCCTACAGCAACAAAATCTAAGCCTACTTTGAAGGATCTAATCAAGTAGATGGCCACCAACAACGTATAGTTTCAACAGAAGATAAAAACTTCAATTCAAAACTTGGAAACTCAAATTGGATAGTTAGCTTCTACTCTGAGTCAATTGCAAAATCAAGGATTTGGCCAACTTCATTCCCAAACAATTCCTAATCTAAAGGGGAATATGAGTTCCATTATATTGAGGTCTGGAAAAATAGTGGAAGTGGATTCCTAACCAGTAGTGGACAAACAACTACACAAGTCATTAGTAGTAGCCACACCTAATTTTGGTGCACCAGCCTAGAAATTTGGTAATGATGATGAGAAAGAAGTCACTGGAGCCAAACATAAGTTTTAACTTGCCATAGCTCTTCCTTTTCCACAAAGATCACACAATCTAGAAAAATAAAAAAGGCTGATAAAGACAAAGAGCTACTTAAGACTTTTAGAAAAGTGAAAGTAAGCATCCCACTACTAGATGTAATCAAACAAATACCAAAGTATTCCAAATTCTTGAAAGAACTATGTACACACAAAAGGAGGGTGAAGGGAAATGAGAGAATCAACATAGCATAGAATGTTTTAACCTTCATCTAGCCTATGCCACATAAGTGCAAGGATCTAGGGACTTTTACAATTCCTTATATAATAGGAAATTGTAGATTTAAGAATGCCATGCTAGACTTAGGTGCTTCCATTAATGTAATGCCTATGTCTATTTTTAATTCCCTTGAACTTGGTCCTTTGCAGGCTACAAGTGTGGTGATCCAACTAGCTAATAAGTGTAATGCTTACCCAGTTAGTTTGGTGGAGGATGTGTTGGTCCGGGTGAAAAAGTTGATATTCCCAACTGACTTCTACATTTTAGAGATAGAGGGAGAGTCATCATCCAACATGACTCCTCTTATTCTAGGGAGGCCTTTCCTTCAAACAACACAAACAAAGATTGATGTGCATGCAGAAGTTCTATCCATGGAGTTTGGAGATTTCATTATGAAGTTTAATATTCTTGATGCTATGAAACATCTCATGGAAGAACATTTTGCCTTTCGTATTGATTTAATTGACGATTTAGTTAATAATTCGTATACTGACTTCGATGAGGAGTTTCCTGAGATTATTGATTTTGGTGACTCTATGTGTGGTGATTTGTGTGCTAGTTGTGATGGTGATAAGTTGTGTTCTGTATGTTCTAAAATTTTTATATTTTTGGGATATGATGAATCTGTTCCTATGTTGGCAGATTGTACAACAGGTGATATATATGTAGAGATTCAAGCAGCAGCAGCCTATTAGATTATTACTTTCTGTAGTGCAGCTACCGAAATTGGAGCTGAAGCCATTACCCAAGTAGCTAAAGTATGCATACTTGGCAGATAATGAGCAACTTTCTGTGATTGTAGCCAGAAAACTCCCTGCTGAATAGGAGGCAAGATTACTACAGGTTTTGAGAGAGAATAAGAGGGTCATCTGATGGACACTAGCGGATATTCCTAGCATTAGCCCTTCCACATACATGCACAGAATTTTACTTGAGGATGGAGCTAAACCAGTGAGGCAGCCCCAGAGGAGACTGAATCCTGTAATTTTGGATGTGGTGAAGAAAGAGGTGACCAAGCTACTACAGACTGACATTATCTATCACATCTCTAATAGTCAATGGGTGAGCCCGGTGTAGGTTGTCCCCAAGAAATATGGAGTGACTATTGTGTCCAATCAGAAGAATAAGATGATTCCTACCAGAGTACAGAATAGCTGGAGAGTCTACATTGATTACAGAAGGCTCAATCAAGCTACTCGGAAAGACCATTACCCCTTCCATTCATTTATGAGATGTTGGAGCGGTTGGCTAGTAAGTCACACTATTGATTCTTAGACAGTTACACTGGATACTTCCAAATCCACATTGCACCTGAAAATCAAGAGAAAACCACATTTGCCTGAACCTTTGACACCTTTGCTTACAAACGGATGCCATTTGGCCTCTACAATGCCCCTGGCACCTTCCAACGGTGTATGGTGAGCATATTTTCAGACTTTTTAGAAGAGTGCATGGAGGTATTCATGGATGATTTTACTATTTATGGCTCTTCTTTTGATTCTTGTTTAGATAGTCTGGCTAAGTTACTACATAGATGCATTGAAACTAACCTTGTTTTAAACTTTGAAAAATGTCATTTCATAGTAGCATAGGGTATAGTTTTAGGCCATATAGTCTCAAGTAAGGGCATTGAAATAGATCCTACTAAAATATATGTCATTACTTGTTTATCTTATCCCACATGTGTGCAGGAGGTACATTCTTTTTTGGTACATGCAAGTTTTTACAGGCATTTCATTTGGGGTTTTAGCAAGATCGCCCTTCCACTATCTAATTTGCTACAAAAGGATGTGGAGTTTGCCTTTGACTAGAAACGTTAGGAAGCCTTTGATCATTTAAAGAAGGCGTTGACCAGCACTCTTATCATCCAGCCACCTGACTGTACACTTCCATTTGAGCTTATGTGCGATACCTCCAATTATGTAGTGGGACCTATCCTAGCAAAGCTAGCATGGAAAGATCCTCATGTGATATACTATTCATCCAAAACTTTGGATGCTGCTCAAGCTAACTACACAACTACAGAAAAAGAACTCTTAGCCATTGTATTTGCTTTAGACAAATTTAGATTATATCTGTTTAGTTCTAAAGTAGCTGTGTTTTCTGATCATGCAGCGCTGAAGTTTATTCTAAAGAAACCCAAAGCGAAACCATGACTAATTAGGTGGATGCTGCTACTCTAAGAGTTTGATATTGAAATCCAAGATAAGAGTGGAGCAGAAAACCTAGTGCTGATCATTTAAGTAGAATTGAGAGAGTTTTAGAGTCTCTGGCTATCCATGACTCCTTCCTAGATGAGCAACTTTTACAACTTTAAGGTAAGACTATTTCTCCTTGGTTTGTTGACTTAGTTAATTACTTGGTTGCTCCTTGGTTTGTTGACTTAGTTAATTACTTGGTTGCTGGTGCCCTGCCTGCATATTTCACTAGGGCTCAAATTGGTAAGTTAAAGAGTGAGTCTAAGTATTATGTATAGGATGATCTTTTTCTGTGGAGATTTTGTAGTGACCAAGTGATTAGGAGATACATACCTGATCATGAGTTTGATTTTGTTCTTAGCTTTTGTCATGCATTTGCATATGGTGGACATTTTGGACCTAAATGTACAGTTAGAAAAGTCTTCGACTCTGGTTTATATTGACCTACCTTATTTCATAATGCATACTTGTTCTGTAAGTCTTGTGAATAGTGCCAGAGAACAGGAAATATTTCTCGTAGGAATGAGATGCCCTAGATACCTTTGCTATTTTGTGAGATTTTTTATGTATGAGTTATTGATTTTATGGGACCCTTTCCTATTTCTTTTGATTTTGTTTATATTTTGCTAACTGTTAACTATGAATCTAAGTGGGTGGAGGCAAAAGCCACTCGGACTGATGATTCCAAAGTTATTGTGAATTTTGTTAGATCACAGATTTTCTGCAGGTTTAGAGTTTCGATGGTCATCATCAGTGATCAATGTTCGTATTTTTGTAATCAAAGCATGAAGGCTTTAATGAAGAAGTATGGAGTCATGCACAAAGTTTCTGCACCTTACCACCCCTAGACCAATTGGCAAGCTAAGGTTTTCAACAGAGAGATCAAGCAGATACTTCAGAAGACAGTCTAACCTAACAGAAAAGACTAGAGCAAGAGGCTTGAGGATGCTTTATGGGCTTACCGGATTGCCCATTGACACCAATTGGAGTTAGAGTTATATTTGATTCTAATTGTTGCATAATTGAAGGAAAAAATGATAAGTAAGTTAAGTTTGTTGGTCATAAAGTCAATAATATATATATGATTACCTTTGATGATATATCCTCAAATGATGCTAAATGTTTATAAATAAAGAAGATGATTCATGGTTATAACATAAAAGGTTTGCTCACATTCACATGGATCACTTAAATAAGTTAATTTTAAAAGTGCTAGTAATTAGACTTCCAAAACTCAAATTTTAAAAAGATAAACTTTGTGATGTATGTCAAAAGGGAAAACAAGTAAAGGTCTTTTTTAAAGGTAAAAATGTTGTTTCAACTACTAGACCTATACAACTTTTGCACATGGATCTTTTTGGTTCCTCTAGAACAATGAACTTTGGTAGGAATTACTATGCATTAGTGATTGTTGATGATTTTTCTAGGTTTACATGGACATTATTCTTATCTCATAAAAATGATGTTTTTCCATCTTTTAAGAGACTTGCCAAAGTTATCCAAAATGAAAAAGGGTTTTGCATTGTATTCATAAGAAGTGATCATGGTGATGAGTTTGAAAACATGAGTTTGAAACCTTTTGTGATAAACATGGCATTGGGCATAATTTTTCTACCCCTAGAACTCTAGAACAAAATGGGGTTGTAGAAAGAAAAAATTGATCTTTAGAAGAAATGGCAAGAACTATGCTCAATGAGGCTAACCTTCCTAAGTACTTTTGGGTAAATGCAGTAAATATCACTTGTTATGTTATGAATAGGACCTTAATTAGGCAAATTTTAAAGAAAACCCCCTATAAGTTGTACAAGATAAGGAAGCCAAATGTTTCACACTTCCATGTCTTTGGATGTGGTTTTATTTTGAACAATGGAAAGGATAACTCGGGAAAGTTTGATGCTAAGTCTGATGAAGGAATATTTCTTGGCTATTCTATGTATAGTAAAGCTTTTAGAGTTTACAATAAAAGAACTATGACAATAGAATAGTCTATTCATGTTACATTTGATGAAACTAATCCAAATGGTCTGAAAAAGGATTTGGTTGATGATGTTTCAGAAATCTTGGCAAGACCACACCTTGAAAACAAGGACAAGAAAGCCAAGAAGTAAGAAGAAAGCCTATTTGATCTCCTAAGACAAGAGGATTCACAAATCATGGACTTTTCCAAGGAATGGAGAAAATCAAGATATCATCCTCTTGACAAGGTGATAGGTGATGTATCAAAAGGGGTAACCATTCGAAACTCTCTTAGAGATACATGTAACTATATGGCTTGTCTCTTAAGTTCAACCTAAAGTCATAAATGAAGCCATTAATGATAAACATTGGATCTTGGCCATACAAGATAAACTAAATCAATTTGAAAGAAATCAAGTTTGGGAGTTAGTTCCAAGGCCCAATGATCATCCCATAATTGGCACCAAATAGGTCTTTAGGAACAAACTTGATGAAATGGGCTTAATAATAAGAAATAAATCTAAGCTTATTGCTAAAGGATATAATCAAGAAGAATGCATAGATTATGAGGAAACATATGCTCTCATAACTAGATTAGAGGCCATAAGAATGCTACTTGCATATGCACGCATCATGAATTTCAAACTTTATCAAATGGATGTTAAAAGTACTTTCTTAAATGGTTTTATACAAGAAGAAGAGTATGTGAAACAACCTCCTAGTTTTGAAAATTTTAAATTGCCCAACCATGTTTTTAAATTGAAAAAAACCTTATATGGCTTAAAATAAGCTCCTAAAGCTTGGTATAAAAGGTTGAGCAAGTTCCTTTTGGGAAAAGACTTCTCTAGAGGAAAAGTTGACACTGCTATCTTTATCAAGTATAAAAAATATGACATACTTCTTGTTCAAATATATGTTGATGACATAATTTTTAGTGCTACTAATGACTCTCTATGTAAGGAATTTGCTAACATTATACAAAATGAGTTTGAGATGTCTATGATGGGTGAGTTCAACTTCTTTCTTAGACTCCAAATTAAGCAAACAAAGATAGGAATTTCATAATTCAATCCAAATATTGCAAGAAGCTACTCAAAAAGTTTGAAATGGACAATGCCAAGCATATGACTACACCAATGGACACTTCTTGTTACTTAGACAAGGATGAAGGAGGTAAATATGTAGAAATATCAAAATATAGAAGTATGATTAACTCATTCCTTTATCTTATGGTAAATAGGTTAGATATTATGTTTAGTGTGTGCATGTGTGTTAGATTTCAAGCAAATCCTAAAGAATCACACCTATGTGTTGTAAAAAGAATTATGAAATATCTAATAGGCACTTCACAAATGAGTTTGTGGTATCCTAAGGGTGCCTTATGTAGCCTCATTAGTTATTCTAATTCTGAATTTGTTGGATGCAAAATGGATAGGAAGAGCACTAGTAGGACATGCCACTTGCTTGGAAGCTCATTAGTTTCTTGGCATAGCAAGAAACAAAATAGTATGACATTATCTACAGTTGAAGCTGAATATGTTGCATCTTGGAGTTGTTGTGCTCAAATCCTTTGGATGAAGCAACAACTTCTACACAATGGTCTAGAGCTTGATCATATCCCTATAAGGTGTGATAACACTAGTGCAATCAATTTGTCTAAAAATCTCATTTTGCACTCAAGAACAAAGCACATAGAAGTAAGGCACCACTTCATTAGAGACCATGTTCAAAAAGGTGATTGTATACTTGAGTTTGTTGAAACCACTAAACAACTAGCTGATATATTTACTAAACCTTTGAATAAAGAAACTTTCTTTTATATAAGAAAAGAACTTGGCATATTGGATCAATTATGCATTTAAATTGGATAAATCGTTTTGCTGCATAATGCATTGCTACATAATTTCATTTTACTACATAATGTCAAAATTTATTGCATAATGTCATAATTTGCTACATAATTTGACTTTTGTTGCATAATTTAATTTTTCTACATAATAACCTTGCGTTAGTTATTTTTGAATTCAATATTGACTTGAACATCATAGGCTCCCCTAAGTTTGTTTTGCAGGTACTCCTTTATGGCTAAGTCTTCCAAATAGCTCAACATTTTAGTCAAAAAGTAAATCCTTGAACAATGATGATTTTCATTTGCAATGTTTTGATCTTTGGTGTTGATGGTGTTTTTGCAACGACAAGTGTTTTGGATCAAGAACTAGACTGGTTTTAAGCCTACATGATATTTGGAATTGGTTTGAGAGGTTTTGGAAGTGTTTTGGAAGTTTTGGTATAAGTCTTCTACTGTTTGAAGTGAGAAAATCAAATTCAGAAGGCTTGTAGTCGATTACAAGGGCTCTACCAAGTGTTCCAAGCCAAGTCAGAATGCTTATAATCGATTACAAGCACTCTGTAATCAATTACAATGTTTCCAGAAAGCATGTAATTGATTACATTCACTTTGTAATCGATTACACATTTCCTAAAAAGTATGTAATCGATTACATCCCCATTGTAATTGATTACAAGGGCATTTTAAAAGGCAGAAACGTGTGCGACATCCTTTTCTCTCCTACTTCATCAGTTTTCTCTCTCTACAAACCCACAAACCCTCTCCCAAATTTCCCTATTTCTCTCTCAATTCTTCCCCAAATTACACCATTCCACCTCTATTTCACTTGAAATCTTCATCTCTACCAAACCCCTAACCTAATTTCTATCAAAGAGCCCTAAATTCACCCACATATCTCCTTTCACATACGCCCCTTTCTTTCTCTAAAACCCAAACCTCAACCTTCAAATTTCATCCATTTTCTCATTAATTTCCACCTTCTCCCATCACTAAACACTATGAAAATCATTTCCCTCCACCTTCCTTACATCCTTTTCACCTTATTTCCCTCAAATGGCAGAATCATCAAAATGCATAAAGCGACCAAGAATAGGGGTGACTATACCAGCGTCTTCTCAAGCTCCTTCACCCACCATTTCTGGCTTGGACCTCTCATAACACTTTCGGACCATCAAGAAAGCTAAGCTTTTTCGCCAAAAGTTTTAGTTGAGGAAGATTATCCAACCCAAGTATCTCACTAAAGCCTTTTACACTAGTGAACCTTTGGAAAGTTTTTGGATGATGGAGAGACTTGAGTTGATTGATTTTCTAAGCATTAAGAAAGATGTTTATCCGGATTTAGTTAAAGTCTTTTATGCAAATCTGAAATATGAGAATGATTATCTGTTTTCTGAGGTTAAGAAGAAACAAATTATTATTACTAAGGATATATGGTATAGATTGACTAGGCTGAGTTTTAATGGTACAAACTTCTATGGTGGTGAAAATGTATGGGGAGATGACTATGTATACTGACCTACTTTGACCTCTTTGCTGTGAATTGGCTCTACGATTAAATAGAGGATTATGACCACTGGGTTGACCATGGAGAATAAGGTGCTCCCTTACATAGTGGCTAGGGCTTTGATTCCCAGGGGAGGCAACTACTCCCAAGTTCTTAAGGATAATGTCCTGACTCTGTGGGCTATGAACACTTACAGGCCGATTAACTAGGCCTACTATATTATGTAGCACATGTTGAAGGCTAAGAAGAGCCATCTGTTGGTGTATGCCCTAGAGGCTGATACATTTTATTTGTATTTACATACATTCTATTATACTAATTTTAATATATGAGGTATTTCATTTATTGTGTTCTTTTTTAATAAACATAATAAAGTCCTTAGAATAGTAAGTTTGATGTCATAGGACATCAAGTGGTTGACTTGATTGTGAGATCTTATTGGATAAAACTAGAACACTATTCTTAAATGTTCCTAGTCAAGTATTATTGTTAATTAAGACAACAATAATGCATTGAGACTAGTATGTGCGTAGACTGATGATCACATCTCACGGGTCATAGATATGAGATATCAAGTCTTCATATGGGTACATATTAGAGTAATGGTGTACTGGACTGACCTGCCATGAGAACGCTACATAGATTGTTATGTGAGTATCATAAGCGACTCTCATAGTGACAATGGTGTCTGTAGTCCTTTGACCTGAAATCACTACGATTCCTACATGAGGAGTTGTGTGTTTTAATGTCATCAAACGTCATCCGCAAAAAGGTGATTATAAAGTTAGTTATTGGATATACCGCGAATCATGCAGAGGGATGCGAGTGACCTAGATGAGATTTGTCACTTCTACATAATAGGAGCGATATTTTCAGGCCCCCTAATTGAGTGAGACTGCGAAATACATGGCCATGCTCAAATGAGTCAATATGAGATATTGATTTCATTTGTTATTACAATGTCTACTCAAGTATCAAGAAATAATGCATTGAGACGCATTCCATACCTTGTGTTATGATAATATAATATTTTATACATTTTATAATCCTCTCATTAAGTTTCTTAAGGTTCAATTAGACTTAATTATATTGGTTTTTTCACATTCTATGATATTGAGCCTAATTGGATCATTAAAGAAATTATTGCATGAATTAGCCTTAATTTATCTCTTTGACAGTGTTCAGTAAACTGGCTATAATTTGAGTTTCAAATATCTGATTGATATGATTCTGGTATTGTAGGAAATCTAAGACAATTCCCTACAACTTTCTTTAAGACCTTAAAGGCCAAATCACACGTTTGAATAATGCAAATTAGAGTTGAAGCAAGAACTAGGGTGCTAATACTGACAGCTTGACCTATGCATCCTGTTCATGACATATCTTGGGCTATAGGATGTCAAATAGGTTGAAATTTTGATGATTGATAGTTAAGATCAAAATCTACAACTTTCATGTTGAACATTTTTTGAGATTTTGAGTTCTACTGGGTCATATTGGGCTTTGAAGTCAGAATAGAGGAACTAAACTAAGCCTAAGTAGTATGTAGTAATCAGAGCATATCTTGAGTTGTAAGAATGCTTTTGGTCTGAAACTAATGACATTTGAAAGTTAAGATCTAGGCCTACAACTTTTATTAAGAGCACTTGGTGAGAAAATGGCGAATGTAATGAGTTCAGTACTAAATTATTTCAGAGACAAAGAATCTCCATAATTTTTCACTCGTCAAAAGTCATTTGACATTTTTCACTCATTCACTCACTCATTACTCAGCCCCCTTGTCATTTTGTATCCCTAATCCTCAATAAAAGGCACCATTGGCTGCTCATTTGGGAGTCTTGGTTTTAGATCAAGATCATACTATTGTTTTATTTACTTTTCTTGTTGTAATTTTCTTTTGTTCTAAGTAGAAATTATGTTCATCTTTTTCTTCTTCTCTCTTTCTTTTTTCTTGTCTATGAGTAACTAATTTTCATTTTACTTGGGTAAAATGGTGAAGCTCTTGGTAATGAAATAAGGTTAGATTAATTTCTCTCTTATGCTTAAATGATATATTATCAAGTAGTCATTATATTTGTTGTATTTTGTTTTCAATCAATTTAGAAACTCTCCTTGTAAAGTGGAGTTCTTGATTTGTTGTAGACAAGAAATTGGCATAATAAATGCTTGAACCCATTTACAAGTATTGGTATTAGAAACTCTCCTTGTAAAGTGGAGATCTTGATTTGTTGTAGATAAGAGATTGACACAATAAATGCTTGAACTCATTTACAAGTGTTGCCATTAGTGAATAATTAAAGGAACCATAATATAACTAATATAACTTTTAAAGAACTTTGAATGTTGTATTTTTTGATTGGAACCTCCGTTATGTGTGGATTCTAATTGAATTATAAAAGAATTAATCTTGTCTTTAATTTATTTAGCAAGAGTGAATCTCCTAACCCAAGCAATTCATTTTTACTTGTAAATAATTTTATTTATCATCATTATTTTTGTGACAAATCTTTTCCTTACCTCAACAAATTTTTCTTCATCAATTTCCTATGGATCGACCTTGGACTCCCAAGAATTTATTACTTGAGACAACCTACACTTGAGTTTGTAACTTTTAATTCTCATCAAGTTTTTGGCGCCGATTTCGGGACTTGATTTGAAGAATAAATTTATGGTGTAAATATTTTGTATATATATATTTATATTTTTTGTGTGAATCTTATATATATATATATATATATATATATATATATATATATATATATATATATATATATACTCTTTTAATTATTTTTTCTTTATACATACTAACATACTAATTTAATAAGAGAAATTATTCCTTCTTCCTCTGTAATCTTTAATTATTAACTAAATAATTTTTCTTTTTCTTTTCTCTCTCACTGAAAAAAAAAATTTTGACTTGCTAATTCTCTGGTTTTTACTTTATGTTCTAATAATATCTCAATCTTAACTCTTCTCTTCTTCCTCCTTCGCCGGCTCTGGTGGGACTCTGCCTCTCTCCAGTTTTCATATTTTAAATTTACTTTTTGCACTTTACTCTCTATACTTTATTTTTCGTATTTTACTTTCTCGTATTTTATTTCTAATTTTCTAACTTACTAACCTACTTTTAATTTTCTTACTTACTAACTTACTAATCTTTTTAATTTTCTTGCTTACTAACTTACTAACTATCTAACTCTCTTACTAATTATCTAACTTTTTACTTTATCAGTTATCTAACTTTTTACTTTATAACTTATTTATTTGGTGGTTGATTTATACCACACCCTTGTGAATATTTATTTACTACGTGTTAATATATATTTGGTGGTTAGTTTATACAACATATTTGTTAATATTTATTTGGTGGCTGGTTTATACCACATGCTTATTAATATTTAATGACAGGTTTATCGCCTACTTGTTAATATTTAATGATTGGTTTATACTGCCTACTTGTTAATATTTAATGGTTAGCTTATACCGCCAGCTGGTATATTATTATTTTTACTTTAAGTTACTTATTTATGCTTAATTGGTATCATGATTTAAATTCTGGTCATTTAGTTAAAATTAATCCTGGTACTTTATATATTGATTTGTTAAAAAAAATAAAAAAAAACAAAAAAAAATCTGTGTTTCTTATTTTCAAACTTTTGTGACAATAGTCAACCTACCCTTATAGGTATTATCATTACCTTTTCCTTTCTTTTCCCTATTTAAACACGCTATTTCATCCACTTTCCTCTAACTCATAATCATTCAAAGGGAGGGTGGGTAAAGGAATGGAGGGAGTTTCTATTCGTCAATTTAAAAATATCTGTGTATTTTTCGGGTCTAGGTATGGGAAGAGTTTAGAGTTTGTAAAAGCAGCAAGCACTCTTGGTCAAACACTCATTGCAAGGAATATTCATGTTGTATATGGGGGAGGTTGTCGTGGGTTAATGGGGGTTGTATCACTCTCTGCATATAAAAGAGGCACTCAAGTTTTAGGTATCATTCCTAGAGGTTTAACTCAAAAGAACATCATTAGAAAGACACTTGGAAAGGAACTACAAGTATCATTTTTGCATGAACGAATGACTAAAATACTTGATAGTTCTGATGCATTTATTGCCTTACTGGGTGGTTTTGGTACTTTGGAAGAAATTTTTCAAATTGTCTCTTAGGCCCAACTGAACATCCATCAGAAACCCATAGGTTTGTTGAATTTTAATAAATTTTTTTTTCTGATTTGTTTTCTTTTCTTGACCATGCTATGGAACAAAACTTTATCACACTTTTAGCAAGACGACTCCTTATCTGTGCTTCTACTGTTGATGAATTAATTTATAAATTACAAGCTTTTGTTTATGAACCTGATCCAGTAATCGCTCAGATAGATTGGTCAGAAGGAAGCAGTAAGAAAAGTGGTGACGGAAGCAGCAAGAAATGCGAGTTTAATCTGGCACTCCATCTATAATCTTTCCTTACCTTTGATTTTATTTATCGTACTTTGTTTCTGTTTAAATTTGTGTTAAGTGTCTTTTCTCCATAATAGCCACGTAATATCTTCTATCTTTTACTCATCTATATTTTAACGTTGAGAACAATGTTGTGATCTGGTTGGGGGGAAAGATAGTTGACCCCAAAAAAAAAAAGGAAGAAGAGCAAAACTTCAGTTGTACTTAGTCTTTAATTTGATTAAGAGCCCCAGGCGAATGCTCGTCCTGTCATAGACTCAAGAGGAGACCTTCGTATGCCGGTCTGTAAATAAGATTCGTGTGCCATGCTCTGTAGAGAGCCACGTGCTACATTCCTAGTTCTTGGAACCTAGGCTCTGTAGTGCTGTTGGACCAAAAGAAGAGTTCCATCTTTGCTGTGAAACGTAAACAACTAATGAGCATTATCTTATACTTAACTGTATAAGCTCTTATGCGCCAGGTCATGTCGGTGGTGTCGAGTAGTATTCAGATTGAATGCCTTTAAGTAGGTGTTTGGACAGGTTGTGTAAATTCTAACCACAGTAGAGATCTAAAGCCATGCCTTGTAAGGATGGACTGCACTGGTGACACGCAGTATAAAGATATGCCACCTTGTATATAGCTTTTGAGTGAATGATCTCTTTGGTGAGGTCCTTCAAGGGTTTCTAGACTTCTTTACCCTGATAATTTTCTTGAAGTCTCAAAAATAAAATAAAATTGGGAAGTATGTTAATTGATATGATTGTTAGAAACCTATAGCAAAACCAATTAGGGATGGCATAGTAAGGAGTAATTTTACTCTTGAGACGCATCTAGATTGGGGTAGTAACTATTTTGTATAGAAGTAGCAAATGGATTCAGGGATCATGGCATGGTTGAATAAATTATCTTCTTTATTAAATTTCACATGCTTGGTTATGAATGTTGAATTGATAGATTAAGAATAATGGATATATGCCTTGTGAGATTTTGAGTCTATCGATGAATGAATTGAACATCTATACCATTCTCTTCTTTCTTGTGTGATTTTTTTTACACTCATGGAATTGTTACTCTAGAACTTGCTTTGATTTTTTTTTAGGCTATATTTTCACATACATACATAAACATGATTGAAGTATTTTTCTTAAAATAATTACTTTGACCAAATAGCCAACCTTGAATATTTTCCCTTGTGTACCCCCTTTGAACTTATTTGACCATTCCTTGTTTCTAACTCATAACGTGCCTAAAAAAAAATCATATTCTTACCTAACCTTAGGGAATAAAAGAGCATTGGCTTTGTTATTGGTTGAGTTTTTTTAATAAGTGTGCGGGAGTGTGTGCAAAATGTTCCTAAAAAAAGAAAGAAAAAAAATAAAAATAAAAAAGAGTTGAGCACCGCTGCAATCAAAGAATGCACCTTGTGACATATTCATACCTAGAATGAGGGTGGATGCTTAGAAAAAACAGGAAGAGAAGGAGAATGTTCAGGCTTAACAATGAATTCAACCCATCAATTTGGTGTTGATCTTTAACAAAATATTAGTCAAATATTAGTCATTATCCTTTATGAGAAGGAAGCAAACAGAGAAGGAACTAAGAAAACCTTAGGAAATTTAAACTGAATGTTCTCAAATATCTTCTCCACTCTAATTGTACCTTAATGCCCTTCTATTCTCTTCGGTATTTAACTTGTCATATCCATATTACCCCTCTCCTTTACCATAGTCCCATTACAGCCTTGAATAAAGTCCTCTTGATTTTTGTATGCATGTGTTTTTGAGTAGCGGAGAAGTAGAAGATAAGCAAGCTTATGGTAGTGCAATTGTTCATAGGTTGAATAGAGTGAAATACTTACCTTTTAAACACTTGAAAGATTGAGAGTGAATTCTGTGAGGATCTATTATTCCTGATTCATGCTTTTCAACTGAAGTTTCCTTGCTTGTTAATTTGAGATGCGAAGAAATGTTACCTTATGAATGTTTTGATCCCTTGAATGACTAGTTGCTCTTCTTGATTCATTGAATCCTTTAAAGTTTTTAGCTTTGGAGTCTGTGTCATTTTTTTTCTTTGTTCCCTAGTTTTTTTTATGTGTTTTGCCCAGGAGTGCTAAAGCTAAGTGTGAGGGAATTTGATAACAATATATTTTATACATTTTATAATCCTCTCATTGGGCTTCTTAAGTTTCAATTAGGCTTCATTATGTTAGTTTTGTCATATTCTATGATATTGAGTCTAATTGGATCATTAAAGAAATTATTACATGAATTAGCCTTAATTTATCTCTTTGACAGTGTTCAGTAAACTAGCTATAATTTGAGTTTCAAATATCTAATTGATATGATTCTAGTCTTGTAGGAAATCTAAGATAATTTCCTACAACTTTCATGAAGACCTCAAAGGTCAAATCATACGTTTGGATAACTTAAATTAGAATTGAAGCAAGAACTAGGGTGCTGATACTGATAGTTTGACCTATAGATACTCTTCATGACATAACTCGGGTTATAGGATGTCAAATAGGCTAAAATTTTGATGGTTGATAGTTACGATCCAAATCTACAATTTTTATGTTGAACACTTTTTGAGATTATGAGGTCTACTAGGTCATATTGGGTTTTGAATTCAGAACAGAGGAACTGAAACTGGGCTTGAGCAGTATACAATAATCAGATCATATCTTGAGTTGTAGGAATGCTTTTGAGCTGAAACTAACGAAATTTAAAAGTTAAGATCCAAGCCTACAACTTTTATGAAGAGCACTTGGTGAGAAAATGACGAATGTAATGAGTTCAGCACTAAATTATTTCAGAGATAAAGAATCTCCATAATTTTTCACTCATCAAAAGTCATTTGACATTTTCCACTCATTTACCCACTCATCCATTCACTCATTAATCAGCCCCCTTGTCATTTTGTATCTCTAATCCTCTATAAAAGGCACCATTGGCTACTCATTTAGGAGTCTTGGTTTTAGACTAAGATCATACTATTGTGTTATTTACTTTTCTTGTTATAATTTTCTTTTGTTCTAAGTAGAAATTATGTTCATCTTTTTCTTCTTCTCTCTTTCTTTTTTCTTGTCTATGAGTGACTAATTTTCATTTTACTTAGGTGAAAGGGTGAAGCACTTGGTAATGAAATAAGGTTAGATTAATTTTTCTCTTGTGCTTAAATGATATATTATCAAGTGGTCATTATATTTGTTGTATTTTGTTTCTAATCAATTTAGAAACCCTCCTTGTAAAGTGGAGTTCTTGATTTGTTATAGACCAGAGATTAGCACAATGAATACTTGAACCCATTTACAAGTGTTGGTATTAGAAACTCTCCTTGTAAAGTGGAGATCTTGATTTGTTGTAGACAAGAGATTGGCACAATAAATGCTTAAACTCATTTACAAGTGTTGGCGTTAATGGATAATTAAAGGAACCATAATATAACTAATATAACTTTTAAAGAACTTTGAATGTTATATTTTCCGATTGGAACCTCCGTTATGTGTAGATTCTAATTGAGTTATAAAAGAATTAATCTTGTCTTTAATTTATTTAGCAAGAGTGGATCTCCTAGCCCAAGCAGTTCATTTTTACTTGTGAATAATTTTATTTATCATCTTTATTTTTGTGACAAATCTTTTTCTTACCTCAACAAATTTTTCTTCATCAATTCCTTGTGGATCGAACTCGGACTTTCGAGAATTTATTACTTGAGACAACCTGTACTTGGGTTTACAACTTTTAATTCGCATCATGTTCAATCTAGATATCTTGACAAAGGGACTAAATAACACGGAAACATTAGTCACGGAAAGGTTATGTCAAATCACTGACATTCTCATTACTTAGGTAGTAGCAATGTGTTGCTAGATATCGCTCATTGCTTGTAATATTAAAATGAGATTTTAATATTACTACCAACGTTATGAGATCCTGCAGGTTCACACACATATTCAGACTAAATTGGAGCAATATATCCAAGTTGGACTCGGATTCAAATGTGGGTCAGACTCATAATAGATAAGTCTAGGGTTACACAGCTTACCCTGCTGCTGCTCACACTCACTTAAGGCAGTCACTATTATAAATAGTACTACTAAGGGGGCTGCTAAGGCACGAATTATAAAACCCTAGCCGCACTTGACAAAAATAATTAGTGAAAGAGTGACAGTTTCTTCTCTTCTTTTCGCAGCTAGCACAGTGTGAAAGACGTGATACTCCTATTTATGGATATTGGACATTCGTGAGTCTGTTTGTGTGGATACTGCAGAGACATCATCATTGTTACGGTGTTGGTGATTCACGTAACTTCCTTTTGATCACGCTTCAAGAGGTAAATATTTTTTTTTTAAAATAAAAATTCATATTATGACTTTTTCGCATTAATCCTTAGTGGAAATTCTATTTTTCGCTGCATGATGTATCTGCGATTCCCAACACCATCATCCTCTGCCTTATGCCATGCTTGTCATAGCTATTTTAGAGCACTTTCATATTCTTTGACTGGGGAGGCAAAGGATACCAATTATGATGGACTAGAGTCTATTAGTCTATATACACTGCAAAAACTCCATATGAAGAAGATTAATGATAAATGGTATTATCTACATCATGGAGTAGATGGCCATATTCTTCAAGGAGTTGAGGATGATGATGAGGATGAGGATGATGATCACATATTTGATACATTAATAAGCCTTCATTTTTAGTCATTTACACTCTCCATATACTTAATTGATTGATTTTGATTATGTTTTGTAAGTTTGGACTCAAATTGGACTTAATTGAATTTTTTAGCATAATTTACGTCTTACGTTATTTTTGTATTTGGACTATATCTTGGGATGTAGGTGGTCAAATGAGGTGAATCTGATGAAATTTTAAAGATAAGAGAGAGTTCTAAAACTTTCAAGAATACCTCAAAGGTCCAATCACATGAGTAGATAATTCAAATTGGGGTTGAAGCAAGAACAAGAGTGCTTTTCCTGACAGCTTAACCTATATGTACTATTCATCACATATTTCAGGATAGAAGTTATAAAATGGGCTGAAATTTGGATGTTGAATAGTTAAGACCCATATCTACAACTTTCATGTTGAACACTTTTCCAGAATCGGACTCCTTAAAGGTGATATTGGGCTTGGAAGTCAGAACAGAGGAGTTGTAACTGGGCCTGGGTAGTGTTTAGTAATTTGAACGTATCTGGAGTTATAGATATGATATTGGACTCAAACTAACTCCATTTGAAAGTTAAGATCCAGAACTACAACTTTCATGAAGACCACTTGGTTCAAAAATGATGAATGCAATAACTTCAGAGCTGCATGATTTCGGAGACAAGGAATCTCTATAATTTCTCACTCACCTAAAGTCATTTGATATTTTTCACTCATTTTCCACTCATCCACCCACTAATGACTCAGCCCCCTTGTCATTTTATATCTTTAATCCTCTATAAAAGGGGTCATTGGCAGATCATTGAAGGGTGTTAGGTGTTAGGTACCAAAATGATGCTAGTTTGTTACTAGGTTTTCTTGTAGTAATTTTCTTTTGTTCTAAATTGAAGTCATGTTCTTCTTATTCTTCTTCTTCTCTCTTTCTTTCTTCTTATCTATGAGTAACTAAGTTTCATTTTGCTTGGGTGAAAGAGTGAAGCTCTTGGTGATGAAATAAGGTTAGATTAATTTCTCTCTTGTGTTTAAATGATATATTTTCAAGTGATCATTATACGTATTATATTTTGTTTTCAATTAATTTAAAAACCCTCATTGTAAAGTGGAGTTCTTGATTTGTTGTAGATAAGAGATTGACACAATGAATACTTTAACCCATTTACAAGTGGTGGTACTAGAAACTCTCCTTATAAAGTGGAGATCTTGATTTATTGTAGATAAGATTTTGGCACAATGAATGCTTGATCCCATTTATGAGTGGTGGTGCTAATAGATGATTAAATGAATCATAATATAATTACGTATATAATTTTTAATGAACTTTGAACGTTGTATTTTCCAATTGGAACCTCCATTATGTGTGGATTCTAATTGAGTTATAAAAGAATTAATCTTGTCCTTAATTTATTTACCAAGAGTGGATCTCCTAACCCAAGTAATTCTCTTTTACTTGTGAATAATTTTATTTATCATCTTTACTGTAGTAGCAAAATATTTACTTCACCTTAATTAATCTTCAACAATTCCCTGTGGATCGACCTCGAACTCCCGAGAAATTTATTACTTGAGACAACCTACACTTGGATTTGCAATGCGACAATTAATCCCGCCTCAAGTTTGTAGACTTGTTTGAAACTAAAAATTGTGCATCAAGTTTTTGGTGCCATTGCCGGGGACTTGATTTGAAGACTGAATTTCTGGTGTAAAAATTTTGTATATAGACTAACATACTAACTAGTGGGGGAACTTCTCCCTTTTTAATTTTTGTGCATACTAACTTGTGGGGGAAACTCTCCCTAATTTCTCTGTAATCTATAATCATTAATAAAATAATCTTTCTTCTTCTCTTCTCTCTCGCTGGAGCAAAAAATCGACTTGCCGATTCTCCAGTTTTCATATTTTAAATTTACTTTCTGCACTTTATTTTCTCGTATTTTAATTTATGTACAGTGGGGTAATTCTCCATTTTATTTTCTTGTACATATTAACTTAGTGGGGGTAACTCTCCCTTTTATTTTTTTCTCGTACTTTATTTTTCGTATTTATTTTTTGTCATTTTTTTGTTATTTATTTTTCGTCATTTTTTTATTTACTAACTTACTAACTCTCTTACTAACTATCTAACTTTTTACTTTATCACTATCTAACTTTTTACTTTTTCTCGCTTCTAACATTTTAATTTATCTCGTATACTAACTTTTTAATTTTTATGCTTATTAACTTATTTGGTGGTTGGTTTATACCACACCTTTGTTAATATTTAATGGATAGTTTATACTGCTAGCTTGTACATTTTATTTTATACTGTAAGTTACTTGTTTATGCTTAATTGGTATCGTGATTTAAATTCTGGTCGTTTGGTTAGAGTTAATCCAGGTACTTTACATATTGATTTGTTTGAATCACAATCACACACATTAAGCACAATGGCTGAAAACGAAAGTGTGCATGATGAATATGAAAATCAACCATTGCGAACCATGCGTGAGTATTTGCAACCATCTCGAAATTCTAGTCCATCATCTTTCAACTCAATGTCAACAATTTTAGATTCAAGCCAGGTATGATTTCTTTACTTCCTAATTTCCATAATTTAGAATCTGAAAGCCCATATTTACATCTAAAAGAATTTGAGGAAGTATGTACTGCTTTTCATGATCAAACTTGTACTGAAGAGGTTGTTAAGCTTAAATTGTTTCCTTTTTCTTTGAAAGATAAAGCAAAAACTTGGCTTAACACTTTGAAATCAAGATCAATTAGCACATGACAAGAAATGCAAGGTGAGTTTTTGAAGAAATTTTTTCCAACACATAAAACCAATGCTCTGAAAAGACAAATCCAAAATTTTGCCCAAAATTCCAATGAAGCATATTTTCAAAGTTGGGAACATTTTAAAGATTTGTTGAATTCTTGCCCACATCATGGTTTTGAAAAATGGTACACTATAAGCTTCTTTTATGAAGGGTTAACACCCGAAACTAAACAATTTATGGAAACAATGTGTAATGGTAAATTTCTTGATAAAGAACCTGAAGAAGCTTTAGACTATTTAGACCATTTGGCTGAAAATTCTCAATCTTGGCATGGTACTAATCCTTCTGAAAATTCAATTAGATCAAAACTTGCAAATGCTAGTAAAGAAAAATATCATCTTAGTCAAGAAGAAGATTTAAATGCTAGGTTTGCTAGTTTGGCTAGAAAGGTTGAAGCCATGGAATCAGGGAACGTAAAAGAAATCAAATCTGTGCAAAATAAAGAAATTTGTAACATTTGTGATGAATTGGGACACTCAATAAATGAATGTCCAAAAATTTTTATTTTTAAAGAAGTTATGCATGAGCAAGTAAATGCAATGAATAATTTTAAAAAGTCATTCACTTCTTCTTTTTCAGATACATACAATCCAGGATGGAAAAATCACCCGAACTTTAATAGGAGGACCAACAATCAAGCATAATTCATGCAACCACCACCTCCTCAGGCACAGCAGGATTCACAAAATTCTCAAGGATATGCACCTTATGTCCCACCATATAGGAATAACCTCGAAGAAACATTGCATACATTCATGAAAAAGTAAGATGTCATTATTAATCAAAACACTCAAGCCATGATTGACATAAAAGACACTCTTGCTAAACTTTCTTCTGCACTCACCATTCACTAGAAAGACAAATTTCCTTCTTAACCTCAACTAAATCCCAAGGGTCAATACAGTCTAAATGATGGTAATTCAGAAAACCAACAAATAGATCAAGTCAAATCAGTGATAACCCTTAGGAATGGAAATGTTGTTGAAGAAAGTAAGGAGATAAAGAGCCAAGTGTCCAAAGTGATGAACTCCTTGAATGTGAATGAGCTAGAGGATGTGGAAAAGAATCAAGATAGTAGTGATGCTGAGCTACCCAAGGAACCTGAGGTGACAAAAAGTCTTGTTAAGCCAGAAAATGATGACGAGGGCCACCAGACATATATGATTGACTCAATCATGGATATGAGAGTTTCTATAACTCATGATTTTGATCCCTTTGAGAATTTTTTTGTCATTTCTGAGTTTAATTCTATTAGTAATCTATTTAAAGTTCTTGATATTTGTACTATTTTTTGATAAAACTCAGGATCATGACATTCATGCATGGCAACCAAAGTTTAAGGAGTTTCTTAAGAAAGGTTGGAGCATTATTAATAAAAAAGGTGTTTGTCCCTTGGTCTGTTCTTATAAAATTAATTTGGAAGAAGATAAATGGTTAGCGGTTGAAGCTATAACTTGAGTTGAAGGATCTAGATGTAGCAGAGACTTTGGTAGACGATCCTGTCTACCAAAGCTGAGGTAAGTTTTTAGTATTTCGTGTTTTTTTTTTATTGAGTCGGCTTAAGTGCCTCCCAAATTTCGGAGCCTTTGTATGGGGATGTTAATAGTGTCGACCAACAAAAAAAATATAAAACAAAAGAACCCAAAAAAAATAATAAAATTTGTTTGCATGCTTGTTTATTTCATTTTTTTTTTGTCATTGCTAACCATTGTCAAGATGTAGTTATTCTATTCTCATCTAAGCATTTCAGGTATGTGACTTCTCCCCATTACTTTGTTTAATTTTGTCCCAATAATTTCTTTGATGTATATTGATGATTATTTCTTCAGTTTGGATTTAATTGTTAACATTGAGGACAATGTTGTGATCTGGTTGGGGGGAAGGATAGTTGTGTAAAAAAAAACCAAAATTTTTTTTTTAGGAAGTGTGTGTATTAATATGTTTGTTGTGTTTATATGTTTGTCAGTAATTTACTAAACCAGTTAAGGATGGTAGAGTAAGGAGTAAATTTTACTCTTGAGACGTATCTTAGTTGGGGTAGACAACTAGTTTGTGTGGAAGTAGCAATTCAAATTCAGGAAAATTTGCATGATTGAGTAAATTGTCTTCTTTCTTAAAATTCACATGCTTAGTTATGGATGTTGAATTGGTGGACTGAGAATGATAGAATTATGCCTTGTGAGATTTTGAGCCTATTGATGAATGAATTGAACATTTGTACCATTCTTCTCTTTCTTTTGTGAATTTCACTTATGGAATTGTTACTCTAGAACTTGCTTTGATTCTTTTTGAGACTACATTTTCATATGCATACATAAATATGATTAAGACATTTTTCTTGAAATAGCTACTTTAATCAAATAGCCAGCCTTGTTTAGCAGCATGTTGTCTCAATATGATATCAAGTACTCTTATGACTTCTTGGAAATTCTCTTATTCTTGTCAACATAAAGCATTAGAAATGACCTATTTCCCATTGCCTAACCCCTTTGAGCTTATTTAACTATTCTTTGTTTTAAACTCATTATGTGCCTTAAATAAAAAACCATGTTCTTACTTGACCTTAGAGAATAAGAGAACATTAGTTTTGTCATTCGATGAGTTCTTGAACAAGTGTGGGGGTGTGTGTGCAGAATGATTAAAAAAAATGTATATATGATGTTCTTTTTGTAAAAAAAAAAAATCAATAAAAAAATGTAAAAAGAATAGGGTCAAAAAGGTAATAAAGGAAAGGAAAAAAATATGTAAAGGAAATTTGTATTAGGTGGAGTTGGGATGAACTTTCATGCTTGTTAATTGAACTCAGCTCTCATGTTCTTTTATTCTCTAGTGTTTAACTTGTCATATCCATATTACCTCCTCCTTTACCTTGACCCCATTACAACCTTGAATAAAGTCCTCATGATTTGTGTGTGCATGTGTTCTGAGTAGTGGAGAAGTAGAAGATAAGCAAGCTTATGGTAGTGCAATTTTCATAAGTTGAATTGAGTGAAATACCTACCTTTTAAACACTTGAGGGATTGAGAGTGAATCTTATGAAAATCTATCATTCTTGACTCATACTTTTCAATTGAAATATCCTTGCTTGTTGATTTGAGAAGTGAAGATATGTTACCTCATGAATGTTTTGATTACTTGAATGATTGATTGCTCTTCATTTTTAAATATTATTAGAAATTGAGTCTTTTAGAGTGGTTAGCTTTTGAGTCTGTTTCATTTTTTTTTTTTAGTTTTGGTCTTGTGTTTTGCCCAGGAGTGCAAAAAGCTAAGTGTGGGGGAATTTAATAATCACATATTTGATACATTAATAAGCCTTCATTTTTAGTCATTTACACTCTCCATGTACTTAATTGATTGATTTTGATTATGTTTTGTAAGTTTGGACTCAAATTGGACTTAATTGAATTTTTCAGCATAATTTACGTCTTATGTTGTTTCTGTATTTGGACTATATCTTGGGATGTAGGTGGTCAAATAAGGTGAATCTGATGGAATTTTAAAGATAAGAGAGAGTTCTAAAACTTTCAAGAATACCTCAAAGGCCCAATCACATGAGTAAATAACTCAAATTGAGGTTGAACCAAGAACCAGAGTGCTTTTCCTGATAGCTTAACCTATGTGTACTGTTCATCACATATTTTAGGATAGAAGTTGTAAAATAGGCTAAAATTTGGATGCTGAATAGTTAAGACCCATATCTACAACTTTCATATTGAACACTTTTCCAGAATCGGACTCCTTAAAGGTGATATTGGGCTTGGAAGTCAGAACAGAGGAGTTGTGACTGGGCCTGGGTAGTATTCAGTAATTTGAACATATCTGGAGTTATAGATATGATATTGGACTCAAACAAAATCCATTTGAAAGTTAAGATCCAGACCTACAACTTTCATGAAGACCACTTGGTTCAAAAATGACGAATGGAATGACTTCAGAGCTACATGATTTCGGAGACAAGGAATCTCCATAATTTCCCACTCGCCTAAAGTCATTTGGCATTTTCCACTCATCCACCCACTAATGACTCAGCCCCCTTGTCATTTTGTATCTTTAATCCTCTATAAAAAGGGTCCTTGGCAGATCATTGAAGGGTGTTAGGTGTTAGGTACCAAAATGATACTAGTTTGTTACTAGGTTTTCTTGTAGTAATTTTCCTTTGTTCTAAATTGAAGTCATGTTCTTCTTCTTCTTCTTTTCTCTTTCTTTCTTCTTATCTATGAATAACTAAGTTTCATTTTGCTTGGGTGAAAGAGTGAAGCTCTTGGTGATGAAATAAGGTTAAATTAATGTCTCTCTTGTGTTTAAATGATATATTTTCAAGTGATCATTATACGTATTATATTTTGTTTCCAATTAATTTAAAAACCCTCCTTGTAAAGTGGAGTTCTTGATTTGTTGTAGACAAGAGATTGACACAATGAATGCTTTAACCTATTTACAAGTGGTGGTGCTAGAAACTCTCCTTATAAAGTGAAGATCTTGATTTATTGTAAACAAGATTTTGGCACAATGAATGCTTGATCCCATTTATGAGTGGTGGTGTTAATAGATTATTAAAGGAATCATAATATAATTACGTATATAATTTTTAATAAACTTTGAACGTTGTATTTTCCAATTGGAACCTCTATTATGTGTGGATTCTAATTGAGTTATAAAAGAATTAATCTTATCCTTAATTTATTTACCAAGAGTGGATCTCCTAACCCAAGCAATTCCCTTTTACTTATGAACAATTTTATTTATCATCTTTACTGTAGTAACAAAATATTTACTTCACCTTAATTAATCTTCAACAATTCCCTGTGGATCGACCTCGGACTCCCGAGAAATTTATTACTTGAGATAACATGCACTTGGGTTTGCAATGCGACAATTAATCTCGTATCAAGTTTGTAAACTTGTTTGAAACTAAAAATTGTGCATCAGAGGACCAGCAGCCTGCTCCAGCCATAACTACTTTCGATCTTTTACTCTAGTCAGAATGGGATGGATCGTCTTGAGCATAAGGTAGATCATCTTGGGCTAAAGATGGATCGTTTTGATCAGAAGTTGGCTTTTATTTGATCTCTGCTTGAGGGACCAGACTATGTACAGAGTAGAGGTGTTAGCATTCCCACATCATCTGCTATACCTCCTGTCCATACTAATGCTACCGTAGATGATGATGATGATGATGATGTGAACCTTGATGCGGCTGAGGACCTTGTTGATGAGGATCATGATGGTGAGGAGACTGAGTGAACATGGGGCTTAATCGTGATAGCCCGTATCCAGCTCTATTTTATCTGACTGATAGTTTTTTATTCTTATTATTGTATACCTCTTATTTTGTATGAACTACTTATCTGAGTTATTGACTGTTTATGTAGTCTGAACTTGCTTACTCTGATGACTAAATGCATTATTCTCTGTTGATCATCGCTTCTCTGTGGTTACTCTGATCTTTGGCATTTCTTTTATGATGAATGCTTATGTCCTTTTTATCATGCTAAAGGGGGAGAGATATGCCTTGCATGAGTTAGAGGGAGTTTTTACATGCAAATATTTGTTTCACCTCATGCATATATTACGAGGGAGAGTTGTGCTTAAATATTTGATATATGTATATATGCTACTCTTTTCTTGTGTTGTTTTGTCATCAGCAAAAAGAGAGAGAATGTGAATGCTCATGTCATGAAGAACATGAAGTTTTTTATGATAATAAAGTCAAGACAGGGACCCAGTCCAAAAGAGGTATATTTGGTATAGTTTATAAGTCTTAGAGTCTTCATATAAGATACTCTCAATATGTCTCAACATATCTCAAAATGGTTTTTGAAAGGTCTTTTAAATCAATTCAAAGTTGAAGGTTCATGTTTTAAAGAAATGTTGTTTTTAATCTTGGACAATGTAGCTTAAATTTATATATTAACAAACCTAAGTATTATCTAAGTTGAAAATGGTTATCAAGTTTAATTGGGCTTAAAAATGAGTTTAAGGGTGATTGTAATTAATTACATAAGCGTTGTAATCAATTACAACTCTAGCAAAGGCCGTGTAATCGATTACATAAGTGTTGCAATCAATTACAACTCTAGTAGAGGCTCTTTAATCGGTTACATGAGGATTATAATCGATTACATCCTATCCATAAAGCCAAGAACGTGTTATTAGAGCCATGTAATTGATTACATGGATCATGTAATCGATTACCATGAGCACAAATCATTGGGTCATCTTGAATGACTAACCAACAACTTGAAACACATTTCTATTGCACTAATCCTGAAATCAATCTTTCAATCCATTTGTGCTTTGTTTTTGAAAATATTTGAGATATTCTTGAAGAGCATTATAGGACTTCAACTTGTATTACATACTCTTGTGAGAGTTTCATCTTTTATACACTTTGATTCTTTATAAATAGAGTGAGGTATCCCTCAAACAATTTGTAACAGTGATGTATCCCTTGAAGTTGAGGCTCAAGCACAAAGGGTGAGGTATCTCAAAGTGTGTTGAGTGCTCTAATTTGTAAAGGTTGCAAGCACCTGTTAAAGCTTGACGAGATAGTCAAAAATCTCAGGTGATTACTTGAGGACTGGACGTAGGCCACAAGTGGATTGGTAGCTTAAGTAGGATAAACCTTGTGTTTCATCTTCTAAACTCAACTCATTTACATTTGTATATTTATTTTATATGCTTTCTTGAATACTTTCTGTTTTGGTTTATTCATTTGTGAGTGAAAGTATTCAATCTTCTCTATCCATTCATCTCTATTAATCAATAACTTTAACGAAAATTGATAATCAAGTGTTTTGCAAAAGATGTGTAAAAATATTTTATAAACTCATTTTATCCCCCTCTTGAGTATTGAGGCCACTTGGTAACAAATTGATTGAGTTTGACCATGTTTTGTAAGTTTGGGCTCAAATTAGGTTTAATTGATTTTTTCAGCATTATTAGGATTTTATACTATTTTTGTATTTCAGCCATATATTGAGTTCTAGATATCTAAAAATTATGTATCATGCATTGTAAGAAATCTAAGAGATAACTCTACAACTTTCATGAAGAGCTCCAAAGCTAAATCAGATATCTAGTGGACTGAATTGGGCTTGGAAGCCAGAATAAGGGTGTTGTTGTCGGAACCCGAGCAACATGCACTAATTGATCCATAACATGGGCTATAGGGGTCTTTAGGAGTTGAAACTAGTGCCATTGGAAATATTACACATAAGTCTCAAACTCTTATGAAGACCATTAATTGAAACTACAACATTTTGATAGTGTTATACCCCTATGAACTCGACTGACGAGTTTAGAGACTCATTAAGAGTGATTTGGACATAACTCTCTCATCTTAAGCCTAAATTAAGTGATTTTGGTGGCCAAGAAAAGCTAAGATGCAGAGGATTAACTTTAACCTAAGGGAAAATTAGGATTATTAATTTTTAAGTTAGTTATTTTTATATAAATAGGGAACTCGAGATAGATAGTAACCCTAATCCGTACTACTTGATTCTTTTGACTAGAATTTTCACTTTTCTTTTGCAAACCGTGTATTACAACCATGGAGAGCTAAACATTCGAGATCAATCCAAGGATCTTAAGAAAATTTTGGTTTGGCTTTGAGATTCTGTACCTTATTCGATTTTAAATTGAATTAATTATCTTCTTCTTCTCTTGATTTGGATTTTGAATTGCATGATTAGATATTTCTATTGTGTGATGTGATCCGATTGGATCATTAATATTAATTGAGATTTGTGATTAAATTATGATTAATTAATTATAATTTAGTCACATAAATTGAAGATGGTTTGGCTAGCAGATTTTTTAATCTAGGTTAATTGAATTCTAGTTGCTAAACTAGCATAGGTTCCATGAATCTAGAGATCGCAGGCTTATGAATCATTTGTTGGTTAAATTCTAGGTGATTATCTAGTGTTGAATTCTATGTGTTTGATGTAGAGATTTTTATCAATCATAGATTAACTAATTAATCCAATCTAGATGCATTTTTAGTGATTACTGATAAGCCAACTAAGTTTCTGACGGTTTCTTGGATTGGTTGTTTTGCAATTTGATTTTTCTTACATTTAATTATTACATTTACATTCTTCATACACATTCCCCTCCTCCGTTTGACCTTGATTTGGTTTGATTGGTACCTTGATCCTCGAGAAACAACTTGGTTCGCTTCCTTGTGCTATAACTTATCGGTAGAACTGGAATTTTGTTATTAGGTTGAGCTCGGCACTCAAATCATTAACACCAAAATGTCCACCTATGGTCAACTAACGTGTGGACCCTGCTCGGACTACGGTGTTTCTACGAATGTCAAATGACTTGGTCGTAAACTCCTCTAGATTAGAGCTCCTAATTCCATGGGATAACACGGACCACAGCTTCAGGAGAAGCATGGATACCATCACTTGGGGGCATTGAGACTTTTATCTTGCTACTTCGCTATTTGAGCCAAGCACCATGCTGGGGGCAACATGGTAAGGCTAATTATATTTTGATGAGCGTTGGACTCATCTTAGAGGAAAAGGAAAGGAAAGCATAAAATGGAAATAGAAAATAGAGGATACCAGATTCAAAAGTGGACTATTATTCATTCATATTCCATACATCATCAGCTCTAACAGAAAGAGTACATAAACTATTAAGTCAAGAATGCCCACTAGAGAGAGTCAGAAAGGAAGCCAAACAAAGATAGTGATGATGACGATGAACACAAACCACGGCCGCCTCCATAATTCTTCCAGACAGCAACATCCATCTTTCCCCTGGTTGGCTAACTTGAGAATGTTTAACCCCAAGCTCGCTCTAAGAGATTTTTCCACCCTCTTGCATATCCAACTGCACTTCGGAGTATCCAAGTGCTTCCACAACAATCGGGAAAGGAGCAGGATGGAGTATGGAGTATCTCCATGCCTCACAAGAACTAAGGCCGAAACCATGGATCCATTCGGCAAAAGCAGGAAGGATGCACACTCCTGCGTACGCTGAGAGAGAAAGATTTCTCCTGTCCAGATGCATGTTGACCCAACCACGTAGGTTAGTTACTTGGTTCTCATTGAGCCGTTACACCGAGAAAGAAAGGCCCCCATCGAAAAAACTAGTAGCAATGAAGGGAACACCTTGGAGAGTTTTGGGAAGAAAGGGAAAATGGCCTTAGAAAGGGGCAAGACCCTCCAAATATTCACTAGAAATGGGAGAGAAAAGGTCATCCTTTGGAGAAAGATCACTCACAGACAAAACCAGAGAACCATAGAACAAAAGGAATGTCAGCCTCAATGCAAACATTTCTTATTTATAGAGGGAACGAAACATTCTAATTGGCCCCTGAGAAGATAAATTGATTACACATTCGAAGCCACGTTTTAATGTTCCCTCTCTGTGATTGGCCATAGGAGTAACGGGCAGTTAGGAAACAGCTTGAAATAGATGCTTTTTTTAAAATGAGTTTTTAATTCCCAATAGTCAAAGCGACGGTTCCCAAGTAGGCTCAAACTGCCATAAACTACAGAACAAAAATTGTAAGAAAAAATAAGACAAGCCCCATGAACTACACATGGGGGCAATTTATAATATACCCCAAATGAAGGAATTAATGATGTGATCATAGTGATCCAACTCGGATCCCGGCCTTACTCATCAGCCTAAGGGGCATGTTGTGATGTATCACAGACCTCAGCCCTTAAAAAACATCGTGAGATCCAGTGTTAACTCTGGCTTGGATCCCTTTGTCTACTGCATGTCATGTGCTCCTATCACACTTGGATACCTTGACACTTAGCTGTCCCATCTAAGCATCAAGCTGGGGACAACTGTTTTAAACTGTGATTCGGACCACGCTTAGTGGACTAACCCAGTGCACGTGCCACTGGAATCTGCCATGAACATTCCAACTAAGCACTAGACACTGTCAAGATCTTAGTACCACATATGTCGGACTGTGGCATTAGGCAAGTTCATGAGGATCATGAGGTTTACACAGAGGATAAATTTCAAAATATTCGTAACTGCTAATCATGATCTTACAAAATTATAATACTCATAACTGCCTCAAACTGCTCATAATTGCAGTATTAATGTTTGAATCTTATAAGAATTTTCTGCTACAATTAAGGGAGACCAAACCCTAATTACATTCTATAAATATTAAGTTCAATCATTTTTTATAGATAACTTATTGCTTATAGTGTAATCCTACTTGTGCATAATCTAACTTTAGCATTAGAGTTATTTTATAGATATCAACTCCTTCCATTCCAACACACTTTACTGCTATTATGTAAGAAAGAAACTATCAGAACGTATCTATCTTAAGTACACTTTAGTATTTATTACTGAACAACTATCTAGTGGAATAGTATATTGGCTAGGATCTTCAATAGGGATGGTATGGATGCGAATAGAGGACTCCATGGTTGAGTGGTGATCAACTCACTGTCGCAAGAATAAGGAAGGCGAAGAAACTGGTTTAGGACACGTGTTTTCGAAGAATAAAATATTGGAATAATTGTTTAGTTAGCATGTAGCTTTTATAGAGCAAAAGTTTCAAGAGTTCAGGTTAGTTTAGGAAAATTGCTTTGGACGGTGTTTAGTTTGTTTTTTGTTTTAATTGAGTTTAATATATTTTTATTTATGATTATAAAAATGTCACAATTATTTTTAGTTTATTTTTTATTTTTAAATTTTTGTGAAGAAAATAATAAAAATAAAATTATTTTTAAAATTATTTTTTTATAAAAATTTGAAAATAAAAAATAAATTTAAAAATATGATGAATTTTTCATAATTATTAATAAAAAATATCAACTTGAAATGAAAAAAAAACCAACGACCTCTTAAATAACTCTAATTTTCTTAAGGAAAAGAAATAAAATATAAGGAAGATGTTAGATGTGTCATGTCTAGGACTTTTACGTTGCTCGGGTTGCTTGGATAATGCTTTTCAGTATTAAGTTTTTAAATTTATTTTTTTTATTTTGTTTAAATTAATACAACATTGATACTGTATTTTTCAAAGCCGACCTCTCCGCACTTTAACTTTTTCCAACAGTTTTCTTATTCGTTTTATTTTTATATGTTTAATATTTTTTAATTTATTTATAAACTTATTTATATTTTATAAAAATATTACAATTAGATATAAATTAATTTATTATTTTTTTATATTAATATATGATATAAATACAAAACACATATAAAAATTATACGAAAAACATTTCCAATTTCTTACACGCCTAAGATGGCCCCAAAATATAAATACTAAAGAATAAAAACAGTCAACTGATTTTTTGAATAACTTTCTTGTGGAGATATCCATTGAGAGTGTACGCACCACATGAAGCGAAATGGATTAGGATAATAATGGTATTTTCGCCAACCTTAAAAATTTTTAATTTATCCGCAGATGTTTTTTTATGAAAAAATTATCCACAGATAATTTATGTTCATTATGATAATTATATTATTTTAAAACTATATTATTTTCAAAATAAAAAATATATATTTTAGATCAAAATAATAATAAAATAGTGTTTTACTTGGACTTGACCAACCTAATATTATAAATACTCTCAAGGTGTATTACCTTGTGTGTCAATGTGTGTGTATATATATATATATATATATATTCAAAGTGAGAGAAAGTATTTATTGTGAAAGGTGAGATAAGTGAATATTGACCATTAGATCTTTTATGAATGACTAAGATTAGAAGATAAATACATGTGATTTTTTTAAATAGTTATATAACATTAAAGTAACTTTTAATCTTGACCATCCATGTATAATTATATGGTTAATATTTACTCATTTTACTCTCTCACAATAAAAATTACTCTCACTAAATATGCTTCTTATATATATATATATATATGACTAATGTTAATTAATTACATACACTTATACTTATATCACTTTATATTTGTATTTATATAACTTAATACACCTAGAGAGTATTTATAATATTAGGTTCACACACATTATATACATATAAAGTGATATAAGTATAAGTGTATATAATTAATTAACATTAGTCATATATATATATATATATATATATATATATATGTGCGTGTGTGTGTGTGTATTTTGTGTGCACGCGTGTTTAATAACTAAGCACTCTAGCATATATATTCTTTTGAAGACCAAAATAAAGTGTTCATTTGGATAAACTTCTAAAATAATACCTTTTTTTATGGGATCTTTTATTTAAAAGATCTTTTAAAAAAGTAAAAGTGTGTATAGCGCACGTGCATGTGTGTGTAATAAATTATGTATAACATATTAGGATAATTTACATTTTGACAAAAGAGTTTAATAACTAAGCACTCTAACATATATATTCTTTCGAAGACCAAAATAAAGTGCTCATTTGGATAAACTTCTTAAATAATATCTTTTTTATGTGATCTTTTAATTTTATTTAAAAGATCTTTTAAAAAAGTAAAAGTTATTTTATGTTTGAATAATTTTTTTTTTGTGAGACCATGAGATATCCCTATAAGTTTGGCACATTTATACCACTCATGGGACTCATCCATGTTCGACTGCAGGAGCACGAGGGTTACATAGTCTCCCTACAAGAGTTGCTTCTATGAAATTAAACTCGCGTCCTAGTCCCAATAGGTCGAAGTTGGTTACCATCTCAACCCATCCTTTGTGGCTTGTATTTGGATAATATTTGATAAGTAATTTTTTTTAATGTTTGAACAACCTCTTCGTGATAGAAAAAAGGTCTATTTTGAGAAGTACCACAATCTAGCTAAAAAAGAGGATCTTTTTAGTGCTTTATCTATTTTTAAAAAAAATTCATCCAAACATGATAAAAAAAAAACTAGTTAGTAGCCTATGTATTGTAGGGATATTTTAAACTTTTCCAACTATCGAGTTTGACGAATAGACTCAAAAGCAGACTCTAGAAAGCATAGAATGAAAGCGTTGCACAAAGCTCGAACTTAGGCATCCCAGATGAGCTCGATCAAGTCCTGCTCAATCAAGACATCTTAGTCAGCTTGGGTCAAAAGGACATTGTCAGCGATTCGCCCAAGATCAACTTCCTGTCGCAGACTGACCTTTTAGGAAATTGTAGAGGGCCACCCTTCGGGACTTTAGTTTCCCAACCAGCAATAAGATCAAGAGGGGCAGCCTCAGTCATTAGTCTTTTCCCTCGTTGGTCTCTTTAGCCATCCCCCTTCCTCTTCCAAGGCCGAAGAGGTTAAGCAAGTGATCCAGAGTTTGCCTCATGTGTAGCATGTAACACCCTAACACGATGATCGTGCTATTACTACTAATATAAAGATAATTAGTATTAAGCATGTTACAACTACTAAAGTTATCAATTTAATCCCATATAGATGAAGATTTGTATATGGAGAGCCACGATATATACATCAAAAACCTCAATGGGCATAATGTTATATATACAACAAAACTACTAAGAAACTACAAGTCATAAAAACAAAATACATGAGTTGTTCATATACAAACAAAAATCAAAAACTAATCTAGTCTTGTTGCTCCTTCTTTGGCTGTGTTACTTCCTTACTAGGGTCTAGACCTGCTTTTACCATGGAAACATAGAAAGGGGTGAGAAAATAAAAATTCCCAGCAATATACATATTTCACATGTCATTCACCAATATAAATTATACATATTCATAATTAATAGCAACATTATACAATCGTCCATAAAATTGTGCAATGTATAGAAATATAATATAATTCCTGATTATACAATCGCCCACACAACTATGTAACATCAACTACACTTGGGAAATTGCTTAACTCACATCATTGCCTAACTTAGGACTTAACTCATTCTAAGGCTCGTGTTAGTAAGTTTAACTTACTTTATCACACTACATAAGGTTAATCATTTTCCTCATATGGCTTGACAAATAACTTAGCTCACTACTTTGTCCTAGGTAAAAATGTTGTACTGACATTTACCTCTCACAACTTCCTCCCTAGCAAAGAGCTTCACTCACTACTTTGCAAGGTCAAGGGGTTTAACTCACTCCCTTAATTTGGACAATTGTACTAAGGCTCCATTATAACCGGTATAGAACCAACTGATAACTAACATTTAATTTCAAGCAATTCTTAACTCTAGAAAAGCTTAAAATCTCAAACTTATTCTTGTATGCTAGGTGGTTATTTCCTTGGTGAAATATCTCAAAAAGTATCTTGACACACTTAAGAAAGCATCTATTATTGTTCCCAACTAATTGAAAAACTCAAACTGTCCAAAAAGTGCACTTAGCAAAATCTAAAACAAGTGCCTAAGCACTAACTCTCTAGTGCCTAGGAACTGGCTAGGCAGAGCAACGCTTTGTTCTGTTCTAGTGCTGGGCGCTTAGGCGCTCAGCACCTGGCGCTTAAGCACGCCAGCCCTAATACGCGCATTAGCCTCTGGGCTATGTGCGCTTGAGCACTATGCTTCCAAAACTTGAGCAGAATTATGCTACTATTCCATTAGAATAAAGTGGCTTCTAAGCCACCCAAAAATGGATTCAAGGTGATTTCTAGTATTACCAACAACCCCTAAATATGTTGTAACACTTATACAACCTATTAATTCATTTAAATTTGGATCATAACTCAAAATCTTATACCTAGTTGTTTAATGTTCAAATTCTCACTTTAGGGACTAAAAGACCAAAACTATGGACCAAACCCATTCTCATGCTTCCATTAACCTGAATTGACTAATTCCTATCAATGAAAACAAGGATCAGGCAAAGAAAATAGATTTTCACTCATAAAATCTTATTTTCTCTTTTATGTAACCTAACTTCAAGAATAGAGAAAATGAAGGAAAGATGAATTGAATTCTAGGTTAGAACCCCTACCTTAATCCTCTATGATGGAGATTGATCAAGTTTGTCTTTGCTTCTTTCCTCTCATCTTCTTCATTGAGCTTCTCCTCTTTGATTCCCTTGTTTCCAGCCACTGTAGCTATTGTTTTGTGAGGGAAAGATGAGAGAAAATGAAATAACCGTGTAAGAATTATCAAGAAATAGTCAAAATAAAGGGCTTTTCCCATTTGTGACTTGTTTTACTTAAATATGACGCTGATACTTTTCGATCTGTTAAAAACACTTAGATTTAACTAAACTAAGTTTTCTAACTTCCAACAACTTAAAAATAAATACTAAGATTCATTAAAAATATTATTTCACCATTATCATATTTTTTCATATCTGCTGCTAGTCAATCAGACATTAAATGCACAACCAGTATGGCTAAAAATACTAAACTAACTCTGATTATTCTCAAATTTTAACTATATCCTTTTACACCTATTTGTAACTTAGAAACAAATTCTCTAGATTCATTTTCCTAAAATTAGTCATTTATGTTACTATCTGAGTTATTTTAAGCTACTTTTCACACTATGAGTTGCAACAAAGTACCTAAATTAACTCAATTTGCCACAATAATTAATAAACATGTTAAATAAGTGTTATAGTAGCTTTGTAACCATAAACTAGTCTAACATGCTAAAAATAGGATGTTACATTTCTCTCATCCTTTTTAAAATTTTGTCCCCAAAATTGCTTACCTTATATAAGCAAGTTTTGGTAATCAAGCTACATATGGGACTGTAACTCCCGTGCACCCTCCTCTGTGTTTACTTTTGTAACGTCCTGGGACTACCTGTAGAATTGACAAGTGCCTCCACAAATCAACACGGGTCTTTTCAGCGTGCTTTTGTCCTCACTCACACGCATCGTAGAAAACTTCCCAGGAAGTCACCTATCCCATAATTGGTCTAAGTCAAGCACGCTTAACCATGGAGTTCTTATGTTTTAGGCTCTCGAAAAGAAGTTGCAACTTGTTGATATGGCTACGCCAAATTAATTCCTTTAAGTCATCCTCAACTATGCAGTCTCATACCTGCACATGAGATGACCAAGTGGAGTGAAAGTATTCCAGACTGAAGGCCTAAACGAGGAAGACTGTGCCACAGGAGATAACCCTTTGATTTTACTATATAATTCTAGAGGTAACCTATTTCTTTATGGCATATGACTGTACGGACCAATTAGGATTATCTATATCTTCATCATCTTTTAACTAAGTTAATTCTACTCCTACTACAAAGACCTGTTGTTGATAGCTAAGTTATTTAAATTACCTTATGACCTGTTAAAGACTGAATCTTTTTTGTTAATTTGACTTGTTTACCTCTCTCGCAAATTTGATCTTAAAAAGGGATTGGTTATCTTTCAACCATATCCTATTAGATTATTCCAATGAAATTTTAAGAGTTCGTTTCTAGAATTGGGTTGTTTGTATGTTTGTTTCTCTTTGACTTAAACATTGCTACTCTCGTTTCTAAGCCTGCTATCATAACACAAGTTCGTTTGAACTATCCTGATCTTGTTAGAAATTGGAACCTTTATGCCAATTTAATTGTTTGCCTCTTCCATAAATAGACTTTATCTCAGAAAGGAATTAGTTATTTTCTAACTGTATCTTGTTACTCTATTCCATGATTCTACTACTTTTTCCATCTAACCTTCATAATATTTTTCGTGTATCTCGATTGAGAAAATATATCCCTGATCCAAACCATGTTTTGGTACCAAATATAGTACAATTAGAAAAGAACTTGCCTTATGAGACATTTCCTGTTAAGATCCAGGATAGATGGTTTGATGGATCAACTGAAGGAAGTCGCTGCTTTCTCCAAGATCAGTTTGCGTTCTGGTTATCATCAAGTTCATTTGAAAGTGGAAGATGTTCCCGAAACCACTTTTCGAACGCGTTATGAACACTATGAGTATTTCGTAATGTCGTTCCATGTAACGAATGCTTCGATAGTATTTATCGATTTCATGAATAGGACCTTTTTCCCTATTGAGATAGAATTGTCGTCATCCTTGTTGACGATGTTCTGATCTATTCTTAAAAGTCCGGAGGAACCACACTGAACATACCGAACATATTTTATTATTCTTCAGGTTTTGAAAAAGAAGAAATTATGCATAAAGTTGTCCAAGTACGAATTCTGGTTAGAGGCAATTCAACTTTTGGGTCACGTGATCTCAAATGAAGGAATTACTATGGATTCGTTGAAAGTTGAAGTAGTTCTTCAATGAGAAAGACTAACGACCATAACGAAGATTCGTAACTTTATGGGATTAGCTGGTTAATATGGGAGACTCATCGCAGAATTCTCCAAAATGGCAGGACCTCTCGTCCAGCTCATACGAAAGAGTCAAGTTTTGTAGGGACTGGTGCATATGAGGAAAGATTTTCGAGGATTGAAGAAACACTTGACCACCTTGCTAGCGATGATTCTGCCTAATCCCAATGAACCTTTTGAGGTGTCTCGTGATGCTTCGCATTAGAATTTAGAACGTGTGCTTGTGCAAATAGAAGGAGTAGTAGCGTATGCTTCAAGACAATCGAGAGTACATGAGGAGGACTACCTTACATAGACTCAAAGTTAGCATTTGTAGTTGCATTGAAGATCTGGAAGAATTTTCTACAAGGAGTAACTTTCAATGTCTATAGTGATCACAAGAGTCTAAAGTATTTGTCCGATCGAAATGAGTTGATTATGAGGCAGAGACGATGGTCAGAATTTCTGAAAGATTTCGATTTTTAGTTTTGGTATCATCTCGGAAAAGGCGAATATAGGAGCGGATACCTTAAAAAGAAAACATACTTAGTTTGTTTACTATAGTGAACAAGGGAAATAAATTGATAGAGTAATTTAGAGATGTGCGGTTGTTTGTGGGTTTTATTGTTGGATTGCTAAAGACTCGAAAAGGGTGAAATTCTACATGGATAGTTATTGATCGACTTACGAAGTCAGTGCACTTCTTGCCTAGTAATATGAGATACTCAATGGAAAGAAGTGGCCTTAGCGCCGATAATCTAGATTGATGCAACTGGAAGTGCAGTAGGGGAACTAGAAGACAAAATGAAAGAGCAATAGCCGCGTTTGTTCTAAGGTATAAAAAATTTCGAGGACAAAATTTCTTTTTAGAAGGGGAGAGTTATAACACCCCGAAAATTATTTGTTTAATGATAAATATTTATTTTATAATATTTATGATTTTTGTAAATTTTTTTGAAATTATTTGAATTGTTTGATTATTTTAATATATTTCTAGGTTTGTGTATGTACTGAGCAGGGTCGGAAAAATAAAATATTTTTCTCGAGGCTGAAAAACTTTGAATTATAGAAGTGTCGATGGAGGATCTTACTAAACCCGAGATCGGACACTATTTACGAGGTTTTATTTTTCGAGATTTTATCTGATAAATAAAATCATAGTACATTTTATTATCCGTTGGACAGTGGATACTGAATCTGTCAACTGTGACTATTATTCAATGGATAATAGCTTGTAATAAAAATCTAGTAGATTATTTCTATTTAGTTACTTTTATGATAGCATCTAAGTGACAACATCACCCTTCACTTTATCGAGAAGCATGCAAAATTTCTTAAGGAAGCTTCCTACCAAGCTTCCCAAGGAAGCCACTTTTTTCTCTCCTCCCATGTGGGATTACATGGCCATGAAGGGGGCAAAAGATGACAATTTGTCATCTTTTCATCTAACACCTAATCACCTATCACTTTCTCTCTCTTCTTTCTCTCTTCTATCTCATGTTCTCTCCTCATTCTCTCTCACATCCTTCCTCTCCATTTTCTCTTCTCTTCCATGGCCAAGCACCATTCCTCCACTCCTAATTCTTGTTTGCTCCAACCAATCTCATTTCTTGAATCCCCTCATCACCATGATCCTTTTCTCTTTGGTGAGCATCACTTGATTCCTCTATTTTCACCATTTTCCATCAAGCCCTAGACTTGAAATTCTTGAGGTAATGTTCTTGAATCTTCATTTTATCTTCTTGATTTCATGATTCTTGGTCCTCTTTGTGACCAAGGACTTCTCTTTTAAGACTTGATGGTTGATTATGGGGAGTTTGAATCTTTTAGGGTTTAGTTGGAGGTGTTGGATGAATTTCAAAGGCATCAAGGAGCTTGCTTTCTTTGTTGCCTTTTAAGGTAAGAGGGAGATCATTCTTTTCAACCTATCTTGGTGGTGAGAAGCATTTAGTTGTGGTGATGGTGAGGAACCCTTGTGTGGGTTACTCATTTAGTTGTGATTTTTGGTAGTGTTGTGTTTGATTGTGTGGTATGATTTTAATGTATGTTGTGGTATAACTGGAAGGATTGATGACTTGATTGAACTATGAGTGCTTGTATGACATGATTTTGATGATGCTGTTGAGGTTTATTGATTTAGTTTGGGTTAAAATGGTTTAGAGACTCTGTTTTCTGTAAATTTTCACTTTGTAATCGATTACATGGTTTATGTAATCGATTGCCAAGCTTCTGGAGTTGCGAAATGTGTTTCTAAGAAGCTTGTAATCAATTACATGGCTTATGTAATTGATTACAAGGCTTCTGGGTAGCCTGTAATCGATTATAGGGAACTTGTAATCGATTACAAGGCTTCTGGGTAGCTTGTAATGGATTATATCCTGATGTAATGGATTACATCCAGCTTGTAATGGATTACATGGCTTCTGTTAGGCTTGTAATCGATTACCAAGGCTATGAAATTGATTACCAGGCCCCTAATTTGAGGATTTTAGTCTGAAAATGATGGAATTAGAGCTCTTTAACCCTAGTAACCCAAATATAAACCTTAAATCTTGAATTCAATGATTAGCATTCATTAGATCGTGAAAAGACAATGTGTCCAAACAAATTTGAAAAAATGACTTCATGATGATATTGAATCATATATGATTGACTAATGAATTTGAACATTTATGATGAACATGATTGAAACATGCATTAAGAAAGTCTAACATGATGAGCATGATTCTTGAAATATGCACGACTAATATACCTTGTGAACGAATGCATTGCATTGTGCTTGTGGAACTGAAATGCTGGACCCAAGTGGATCATTGGTATTATGTAGTTGTATGGTCAGTTATATAATATCATTGATACTATGGTATTAGACAATTATATGAACGGTTGCTTTAATACCATTGGGAATGGTACAACGGTGGTACGATTTCATTGAATATGCATTTGAGCATCATACAGTTATGGCTGTTGTGGCGTTTTATGCCTAAAGAGTGAGCGAGAACTTACTGGATAGTGTGCTCCACGATGGATCTTGGGGGACATCAGGGCGAGGTGATTCACTTGGTGACCATTGTCACATTATATACTCCTAGCCGTGAACACCGTTGCAACGCACTGGTAGCCCGATAAACCATTATTGCTTTTCGTGGCCCGTCGTAGACTATCTTTTGAGGGGGGATAGATCTTCTGGGACATTCATCTCTGAATCTTGAGTCTAGCTCCATGGAGTAGGAAATGAGTACATTGTACACAAAGATGGTTAGCATATGCATTGTGCATATGCATAGTCAGTATACATATTGTCATGGCATGGTCAATATTCATGTGTTGTGATATACATTATTGAATCATTTACCAATTGATAATATAATTATGCTTGTTGACTTGCGATATCTCTGTAATATCATGATTATGTTCATTATTCTGTAATGTTCCTGTATTGACATGATGTTATCTATCTTTATTTAATGTTGTTGTATGAGAAAAGAATTATTGCCTTTCGTTCTGTTTCTTGCTACTTGATGGTATTGATGTAGGGGATCTCACCTCTTTCGTTGTATTATTCTGTCTGCTTCTATATTATTCTCATGTCTGTAAAAATTGTGTTAGCGGTAAGGCAAGATCTGTGAGGTTTCACTCGACTACAGTTTCTTGGGGGTATTGGATTGTGGAGTGTTCAGTGGGATATGGGGTGCATTCGTATGACGGAGATGTCACTTTGCGTTGGAGCAGGATTCGGTATGACATCGCCACTACTATGGTGGATGTAGCTGTGCACGTGGAGTTCTGCATGCCTCTTGGAGAGTTTCCTCTAAAGGAGGACTTTGTGGAGTCGACCGTTCAGACTCTCGTCCGTAGTGACCTGCCCGACTGGGAGTTTTGTTTACTTGGAATCCCGAAAGGAATCTAGATGAAGATCGGGTACAGGACCCTATTCTTCAGGTGTTGGGACTTAGACTAGGTTCAATTTTTATTTTTTAGTTATATGTACTTTTACTTTTTGGAGTACTTGAGCTTTAGACTTTTGGAACATGAGATAATGTACTTAAAGATATAATAAGCTCTATTTTATGAAAAGTCTATTTTTTTAGTTCTTATGCCTTGTGTCTTTATAACTTGGTAAGTCGATGTATTTTTGTTGGAAAAGAAATTTTAAAACTCATATTCTATAGTATCAATCAGTTTATAATTTGAATAATTATTTATAAGAAGTTAGTTTAAGTGTAACGCTCCTTCTCTTTTCGGAGGGGGTGTTACAACTTCACCCCATAAGACCTTCACCAAAGGAATCTGCTTACCTCTGAGCTCTTTAATGCTTTTGTCTACAATCATCACCAATTTCACTATATAAGACAAATCATCTCTTAACAGTATAGATTCATTTCTTATGATGTGTGAAGGATCTGAATTGTACTTTTTGAGTTGTGATACATGAAAGACATCATGAATGTTTGACAAACTAAGTGGAAAGGCTATCTGGTAGGCTACTAGTCTGACTCTTTTTAGAATTTGGCAGGGACCAATGAAACAAGGGTTTAACTTTCTGGTTCTCAATGCTCTACCAATTCTTATTATAGGAGTGACCCTTAGGAAAACATACTCACCCTCTTCAAACTCTAGAAATCTCCTTCTTCTATCAGTGTAGCTCTTTTGCCTACTCTGAGCTACAGCCATCCTAACCCTAATCATTCTAATCTGCTCTGGAGCTTGTTGTACTAACTCAAGTCCTATAATAGCTTTCACTCCTACCTCATACCAACATAAAAGGGGACCTCCACTTTCTACCATAAAGTGCCTCATATGCTGCCATTCCTATACTGGTATGGTAACTATTATTATAGGTAAACTTCACTAAAGGCAAGAGTCTATCCCAGCTACTCTATTGATCTAAAACACATGCTCTAAGCATATCCTCTAGGATCTAGATATTTCTCTCTGAATGTCCATTTGCTTGTGGATGATATGTTGTACTTAGACTAAGCCTAGTCCCAAAGGCCTTCTACAAGGCTCTCCAAAATCTAGATGTAAATCTAGGATCTTTATCTGAAACTATACTGAAGGGAACTCCATGTAGCCTAACTATCTCCTGTAGGTACAACTGAACTAATTTCTCTAAGGAATAGCTCATTTTCATTGGCAAAAAGTGGGCAGACTTGGTTAGTCTATCAACGATGACCCAAATTGTATCATAACCTAATTGAGTCCTAGGGAAACTTGTTACAAAATCCATTATGATGTTCTCCCATTTCCATTCAGGAATTGCTAAGGATATGAGAGGTCCTAAAGGTGTTTAGTGTTCTATCTAAATTTTCTGGCACACCAAGCACCAAGATACAAACTCCGCTATTTCCTTCTTTATTCCTAGTCACCAAAACAACTTCCTCATATCTTGATACATCTTAGTGGCTCTTGGATGAATGGTGTATTAACTACTATGAGTTTCCTCTAAAACCCCCCTTTCTTTAATTGCAGAATCTCTTGGAATACAAAACCTATCTCTAAACTTAATCATTCCATCATCTTCCATATCAAAATCTATCTAATCCCCTAAAAAGATTTGCTCTTTTATCTTTTTTAGGGTTTCATCCTCACTTTGAGTTTCTAGAATTTGAGCTCTTAGATCACTAATTATGTCCACATTACTCATAAGAGGCTCTAGGGTGCCACAGTTACACGAAGACTCAACTCTCTAAACCTTTCAAAAAGTTGCTCGAACCATCATCTGAGACACACGTAGGGATTTCTTACTTAGTGCATCAACCACTACATTGGCCTTACCTAGATGATACTTAAGCTCAAAGTCATAGTCTTTTAGAAAATTCATTCATCTTCTTTGTCTCATGTTCAACTCTTTTTGATCAAACAAGTATTTTAAACTCCTATGGTCGCTAAACACCTCAAATTGAACTTCATAAAGATAATGTCTCCATATTTTCAAGGCAAATACTATGGCTGCTAATTCCAAATCATGGGTGGTATAGTTCTCTTCGTGAGGCCTTAACTACCTTGATGCATAAGCAACTACTCGCCTACATTGCATGAGAACACACCCTAAGCCATTCTTTGAAGCATCTCAAAATACCTCAAAGTTCTTTTGTGGATTCGGAATTACCAATATTGGAGTAGTAGGCAACCTCAACTTAAGCTCTTGGAAACTATCCTCACATTCTTGAGTCCAAACAAATGTACTACCTTTCCTAGTTAATCTAGTCAAGGGTAGTGCTAACTGGGAGAATCCATTGATGAATATCCTATAGTACCCAGCTAGGCCTATGAAACTTCTAATCTTTGTCACAGTGGTGGGTCTCTCCCACTGCAACACTACCTCAACCTTACTAGGGTCCATTGAAATCCCTCCTTGAGAGATCACGCGCCCTAAAAACTGAACTTCTGTAAGCCAAAACTCACACTTTAATAACTTGGCAAACAATTTATTCTCATTAAGAATCTCTAAAATAGTTCTAACATGCAGCTCATGGTCTTCCATTGTTTGGGAATAGATTAAGATGTCATCTATGAACACCACTACAAATTAATCTACATAGGGTCTAAAAATCCTATTCACGTAATCTATAAATACTGTTGGTGCATTTGTCAATCCAAAGGGCATCACAAGATACTCACAATATCCATACCTAGTCCTAAAAGAAGTTTTAGGAATATCTTCATCTCTAACCCTTATCTGGTGATATCCTGACCTTAGGTCAATCTTGGAGAACACTGGTGCTCCCATCAACTGATCCATTAGATCTTCTATCTTAGGCAATGGATATTTATTCTTGATGGTTACCCTATTCAATTGTCTATAACCTACACACAGTCTCATGATACCATTTTTTTTCACAAGCAATATGGGTGCTCCCCAAGGAGAAACACTCGGCCTAATAAATTATTTCTCTAGTAATTCCTCAATTTGCTTCTTGAGTTCTGCCAGTTCTAGAAGTGCCATCCTATAAGGTGCCATAGAAATAGGTCCCATTTTTGGTACTAAGTTTATAGAAAACTCTATCTCTCTGATGGGTGGCAACCCTGCTATATCTCTTGGGAATACTTCTGGGTACTCCCTCACTATTGGTATATCACCTAGGCTCTGCTCAACCTCTGTGCTGAGAGAGAAATACCCTTGAGCTCCCTCCTCCAAACAGTGATTCACTTAGCTTTGCATTAAGATACATCGACTCGGAAGGGTTAACTTTAGTAGATAGATCTGACATAAACACTAAGGTTTTATCTGCACCATTTAAATCTACATGGTTTGAGGACAACCAATCCATGCTAAGAATGACATCTATTAAAGGTAAACAGATAAAATTCACAAAGAATATCCTATCCTCTAATTTAATACAATAATCTAAACAAACTTTAGAAGTTGTGACTGAGCTACTAGGGGAATGGAAATAGATATATCAAAAAGAAGGTCTGTCATAGGCAAATCAAGCAACTTCACACAATCACTAGAAATAAAAGAGTGGGATATTCCTGAATCATATATAACAATTAAAAAGTGATCTAGAATTATGCATTTACCTTGAATCAGACTCAAAGACTGGGTCACCTCCTTACCACTCAGAGTATAAACCCTTCCTGCTACTTGTGGTCTGGGGGTGAAAACATTTTTCTGTCTCTATGGGCAATCTCTAGACATATGTCCCAGTTGTCCACAAGTATAACAAACTGATTGCCCTGCTAAGTAAGGCGCGTCCCTGTGTTATCTCCCACAATTAGGACATTTAAGTCCCCTTGCTCTTCCTTAAACTTGTTTACCCTTGACTTGTTAGTAAGTGGGTTTAGGAGTCCTTTTCTTCTCATCAAACCTCTTCCTCTTTTGGAAGTTCTGTGTTATCAGCTCTGGTTGGGGTTGCAAACCTCCAGACTATACTATCTGACACTTGTTCATCAATGATGAAAATTCTCGGATCTTAAAGGGTCTAATAGCCCTTTGGATGTCTTATCTCAGTTCCTCCTTAAACTTAGCACATTTCTACTTCTCATCTACGTGGAATCTAATGTATGATGAGAACTTCAACAATTCATTGAATTTTGCCACATACTGGCCAATAGACATGTTACCCTGTTCTAGCTTTAAGAATTTCATCTCTTTTGCATTGCGCAAATTCTAAGGGAAGAATTTCTCTAGGAAAGATCCCTCAAAGAATTCCCAAGTAACTTGAATCCTTGAGGCATCTACCACATTCTTTAACTCTATCCATCAATCTTATGCCTCCACCTCTAACTTGTAGGAGGCAAAAAGTACTCTTTGTTCATCTGAACAAGCCATAACTATGAAGATCTTCTCTATTTCCTTGAGTCAACCTTTCGCTCTAACTGGTCTTACTCACCTCTATAGGATGATGGAACAGATTTCCTGAACTCTGAGAGGTCCTGGAAGTTCTAATTCCTTCCAACTGGAGCCTCTTGGACTAGTTGCTCGGGCTGAACTGGTGGTGGTGCTGGTGGTAGAGGTTGTTGAGTATCTAATCTCTCTAGCATTCTGTTGGTAGTAGCAGTGTGATCTTGTATTGCTTTGGCCATTGCCATAAACACCTCAGCCATGCTAGGACTGCCACCAAAAGAATTTTCATTTCCTCTAGTTCGTCTTGGAGAAGCCATAGTGTCCTATACACACAACACATGAAATATCAAGTTGATTAATCTCAATACCACGTAATAGTGCAACAGTAGCTATTAACATTCAAAACAAAGTGCAAGTTTTGCAAACATCTCACTAGAGAGATAAGAATTACACAACACGCATTAAAACTACTAGCATGCCTACACATAGTTAGTCCATATCTCAACTCAAAAGGATGAACTGCTCTGATACCATAATGTAACACCTTAACACTAAGACCGCGCTATAACTACTAATATGAAGATAATTAGTATTAAGCATGTTACAATTACTAAAGCTATCAATTTAATCCTATATAGATGAAGATTTGTATATGGAGAGCCATGACACAACTAGGTCATAATATATACATCAAAAACATCAAAGGGCATAATGTCATATATACAACAAAACTACTAAGAAACTACAAGTCATAAAAGCAAAATACATGAGTTGTTCATATACAAAAAAAAAAAAAAACTAATCTAGTCTTGTTTCTCCTTCTTTGGCTGTGTCATCCCTTTACTAAGGTCTAGACCTACTTTTATCATGGAAACATAGAAGGGGTGAGAACATAAAAATTCCCAGTAATATACATATTTTACATGTCATTCACTAATATAAATTACACATATTCATAATTGATAACAACATTATACAATCGCCTATACAACTGTACAATGTATAGAAATATAATTTAATTCACGATATTACATAATCGCCCATACAACTATGTAATATCAACTACACTTGGCAAATTGCTTAACTCACATCATTGCCTAACTTAGGACTTAACTCATCCTAAGGCTCGTGTTAGTAAGTTTAACTAACTTTAGCACACTACATAAGGTTGATCATTTTTTTCATATTGCTTGACAAATAGCTTAGCTCACTACTTTGTCCTAGGTAAAAATATTGTACTGACATTTACCTTTCACAACTTCCTCCCTAGCAACAAGCTTCACTCACTACTTTGCAAGGTCAAGGAGTTTAACTCACTCCCTTAATTAGGACAATTGTACAAAGGCTCAACTATAACCGGTGTAGGAACTAACTGATAACTAACATTTAATTTCAAGTAATTCTTAACTCTAGAAAAACTTAAATCTCAAAGTTGTTCTTGTATGCTAGGTGGTTATTTCCTTAGTGAAATATCCCTAAAATTGTCTTGACACACTTAAGAAAGCATATATTATTGTTCCCAACTGATTGAGAAGATCAAACTATCTAAAAAGTGCACATAGCAAAATCTGGAACAAGCGCCAAAGTGCTCACTCTCCAGCGCCTAGGCCCGGGCTAGGTAGAGCAATGCTTTGTTCTGTTCTAGCGTTGGGCACTTGGGCTCTCACTCAGCACCTAGAGGTTAAGTGCGCCAAGCCCTGCTATGCGCATCAGCCTCTAGGCTGTGTGCGCCTAAGCGCTGGCGCTAGTCACATAGCAGCAATTCTGCAGAATTCTACAGAATTGTGCTACTGTTCTATTAGAGCAAAGTAGCTTCTAAGCCACCCAAAAATGGATTCAAGGTGATTTCTACTATCACCAATAACCCCTAAATTGGAACAAAGTAGCTTCTAAGCCACCTAAAAATAGATTCAATGTGATTTCTACTATCACCAATAACCCTTAAATATGTTGTAACACTTATACAACCTATTAATTCATTTAAATTGAGATCCAAACTCAAAATCATATACCTAGTTTTTTAATGTTCAAATTCCCACTTTAGGGACAAAAAGACCAAAACTATGGACCAAATCCATTCTCATGCTTCCATTAACCTAAATTAACTAATTCCAATCAATGAAAACAAAGATCAAGCAAAGAAAATAGATTTTCACTCATAAAAATCTATTTTCTCTTCAATGTAAGCTAACTTCAAGAATAAATAAAATGAAGGAAATATGAATTGAATTTTAGGTTAGAACTCGTACCTTAATCCTTTGTGATGGAGATTGATCAGGTTTGTCTTTGCACATTTCCTTTCATCTTTTTTTCCTCTTCTTCCTTGAGCTTCTCCTCTTTGATTCCCTTGTTTCCAACCACCGTAGTTGCTGTTTTATGAGGGAAAGATGAGAGAAAATGAAATAATCGTGTAAGAATTATCAGGAAATAGTCAATATAAAGGGTTTTTCCCATTTATGACTTGTTTCACTTAAATATGACACTGATACTTCTCGATATGCTAAAAACACTTAAATTTAACTAAACCGAGTTTTCTAGCTTCCAACAACTTTAAAATAAATACTGAGATTCATTAAAAATATTATTTTACCATTATCATATTTTTCTATATCTGCTGCTAGTCAATCGGGTATTAAATGCACAATCAGTATACTTAAAAATACCAAACTGACATTAATTATTCTTAAATTTTTTAACTACATCCTCTTACATCTATTTGTGACTTAGAAACAAATTCTCTAATTTCATTTCCCTAAAATTAGTTAATTATGTTACTATCTGATTCATTTTTAGTTACTTTTCACACTCTAAGTTGTAACAAAGTACCTAAACTAACTCAGTTTATCACAATAATTGACAGTCATGTTAAATAAGTGTTATGATACCTTTGTAATTGTAAATTAGTATAACATGCTAAAAAGAAGATGTTACATAGCAAGTTGAGGAGGAGGAACAATGACCATTGGCTAGGATCCAGACCCTTAGGCCCATTCATTGGGCCAAATGTAAGGCAAAAGCTTAAAGCCCACCAGGAGGCGCCATGATTTCTACAAACAAGAAACAAATATGTTACAACCCTTGGAAGAAATTATGAAATACAATTCAATCAAATATATTTCAGATGGGATACCTAAGAATGACATTATTGAGTCGGAGGGCTCATCTAAGACATCTTTACAGTAGATGGCCCCATTTTTATCAACCCACTCAACTAAGAAGTTGAGGACGTCAGTCTCACTTTTCGTTAGTAAGGACATCAGAGTCTTTATTTCTTCTAAGCTCCAGTCCCACACTGCTTGTGTCTAGTATAGAAAAAATTTTGGTTCACCTTCCGAGGTAATAAAAAAAGGCATTAACCTCGGAGCTCCTTCTAATCAAAAGAAGTCCTTCTTGAAGTTTTTGAAGGATTCTTGATATGGTTTGAATACCTTACACCTTGCTTGTGCATACAAGATAATCCACCCTTTTTGGAAACTGTTCCCAAAGGTACGAAACTATTTCCATAAGAAGGGGTAAAACAAGCAATACACATTAAATTTGAAATAGTAATCGTAGCGGTATGAAACCCAAACAACAGTTTCTAATACCTTTTAGTCACGTGGCCAAGTGTACCTAATACAGCAGTTGAAAAGATAATACTAAGAGTTTAAATGATGCATTATATAGCAAGATGATATCAAGCTAAATCACAGACTATTACCATGATATTATGACAAAATCATAATACGGATTATGGTTTCACGTTCAAATTATTTTCATAATTAAATAGGCCCTACAAACAAAATCTATATGGGGGCAACCTACTATAAGGGCTCGTTTGGTATGAAGGATAGGATAAGATTAGGTAGTATTAGATCTGAATAGTATAAGGCATGATAGTATAAGACCTAATGCGTAATGGTTGAGGATATTGGAGTGTTTAGAATTGTAATGAAAAAGTTTTTATAGGAGCTTATACATCAAAGCCTAATCAGGCCTAATCCCACTCCCCATGGATTGATTAAGTTATCCATCATTTTAATGTATAACCAATGTTTGATGGATAAACTTATACAATATAGTATTTGTACTAAATAACTAATAAAGTCATAATGTATTGTATTATTTGCTTATGCTATCAAGTCTAATACAGCAAGTCAAATAAGTCTTGAATCCCGAATGACGACATATTGATTTTAGACAGAGTGATCCACTTTGGATCCTAGCCTCATTCATTAACACTGGGGGCATTCTACCATATATTACGAACATCAGCCCTTTAGTGAAAACATCGCAAGATCCAACATTTGTATTATGAATTAGATCCATTTTTCCCATGCGTGTTGTTTGCTCCTAATAATATCAGATATCTTGACACTTAACTGCCACATCTAAGCGTCAAGCTAGAGGCAATTATTCTAGACCGAGTTCCAGATTAGCAGTTTAGGAGCAACTTGTAACATTCTCCCTAACCTAATAGTCTTAATCAGGATTATAGAAGCTCAGTAACACTAGCATGAGTTATTTGTTAATTCGGGTAACCTTCTGATTAGTCTGAGCATAATACTATAACATTGAATGTGAATAATAGTTCATATAACCTCAAACTTTGGCATAAACAGCTAAAAAGATAGAGATAAATATGAAAAATTTTATTTCTAGGTTATAAATGGTTGATATAAGTTGTAGTAAATTTTGGAGGATTAAATGAATTAATTTGACAACTTTGATGATACTGAGTAAGTGTTTAAAGATCAAATTAAACAGGAAAGTAGCTTAGAAGATCATAATATTTTGGGAAGATGTTAAAGAGAGGATGAAGATTAATTTGAGAATGAATACAGGTTAAGATGAATGCATGTAAGCTTCTTAACTTAACTTCTTAGGTTTAACTTAATCTAGAGAGGAATAATGAAGCTTAGTGACTGGTAAAGGTGTATAAGGATAGTTATTGAATGATGAAACTGAGAGTTGAATGAAATCCTAGAATTTTCTATAATACTTTTGAAGGTTAAAAAATTTATTAATGGAAGATTAAAGCATCCCTAAGGGATATAGCATTTCTAATTGGATTTCAACCTTATCTCTCCCATTTCTTTTTCCATCACCACCTCATTCTCTTTTATTTTCTTTTACTCTTCTCATTCTTATCTTTTCTCTCACGGTTCAGCAAACAGAAAGAAAGACATGGAGGAAAACATAGAGAGAAAGAGAAAGCGCAGAAGAAACATGGGAAGAAAATAAGATAAGGAAGAAAGGAAAGAAAGAAGAAGAAAGCACCAACTAAATAGAAATTGAGGTAGGGGTGTAATGTTTCTTTGCTTCTTTGCTTCCTTTTTTTTTTCTCTAAGAACTTAAGTTCATGGATTTGATTTAAAAATGACTATTAATATGTTAAATAGAGCATTTGTGTATGTTTATATATTTTAAGCCTGGATTTAGTCTTGAAACTTGATGAATTGATGATTAAACAAATAGGTTTTGATGTATACCCATTTTTGAAATGTCATTTTAAAAGTGATTTGAATTATTATCAATGGTGTATTTATGTTATAGTTGAATTATATTTGGTTGGAATTGGTTGGTTATGGGCCTAATTTGTTTAAAAATAGGTTCTTGTGCTGAAACCTAGGTGGTAATCTATTATCATGGACTGGTAATCGATTACTAGCCTGCAAAATTGTTCTTGGAGACGAGGTTGAAGATGGTAATCGATTGTCATCATATGATAATCGATTACCAAGCTTTTGACTTGCCAAAATTAAGCTAATAATCGATTACCGTGCCTCTATTTTATTAAAAATAGGGTCACTTACCCCTAAAAACTAAATAAAAACCCTAATTATGATCCAAATCATTACCTATATAGTCTTTTTGATAAGATTAAGCATCTAATGAACCTTAGAATTGATACTAAAAAGGATTTGTGATGCACAATTTTTAGTTTCAAACAAGTCTACAAACTTGATGTGGGATTAATTATTACATTTCGAACCCAAGTGCAGGTTGTCTCAAGTAATAAATTTCTCGGGAGTCCGAGGTCGATCCACAGGGAATTGTTGAAGATTAATTAAGGTGAAGTAAATATTTTGTTACTACGATAAAAATTATTTACTTGGGTTAAAAGATCCACTCTTAGTAAATAAAGTAAAGGTAAGATTAATTTCTTTTATAACTCAATTAGAATCCTCGCAATATGGAGGTTCCAATCGGAAAATACAACATTAAAAGTCTATTTAAAATAATATACGTAATTATATTATGTTTCCTAAAAATATTACCACCACTTATAAATGGGTTAAAGCATTCATTGTGCCAATATTTTATCTACAACAAATCAAGAAGTCCTCTTTACAAAGATGGTTTCTAAATTATAAGAAACAAATTATAATACGTATAATGGTTACTAGAAAATATAAATCATTTAAGCACAAGAGAAGAATAAATCTAACCTTACTTTATTACTAATAGCTTCACCATTTCACTCAAGTAAAATAAAACTTAGTTACTCATAGATAAGAAGAAAGAAAGAGAGAAAAAGAAGAAGAAGAACATGACTTTAATTTAGAACAAAGGAAAATTACTACAAGAAAACCTAGTAACAAAATGGCATCATTTTGGTAACTAACACCTAACACACCTCAATGATCTGCCAAGGACCCCTTTTATAGAGGACTAGAGATACAAAATGATAAGTGGGCTGAGTCATTAATGTGTGGATGAGTAGAAAATGCTAAATGACTTTTGGTGAATGGAAAATTATGGAGATTCCTTGTCTCCAAAATCATGCAGCTCTGAAGTCATTGTATTCGTCATTTTTGAACCAAGTGGTCTTCATGAAGGTTGTAGGCCTGAATCTTAGCTTTCTAATGGCTTTGGTTTGAGTCCAATATCATTTCTACAACTCCAGATACGTTTAAATTACTGCACACTGCCCAGGCCCAGTCACAGCTCCTCTGTTCTGACTTTCAAGTCCAATATCACCTTCAAGGAGTCCGATTCTGGAAACATGTTCAACATAAAAGTTGTAGATATGGGTCTTAACTATTCAACATCCAAATTTCAGCCTATTTGACAACATCTAGCCCGAAAAATGGCATGAATAGTATACATAGGTAAAGCTGTCAAGAACAGCACTCTAGTTCTTGCTTCAACCCCAATTTGAGTTATCTACTCGTGTGATTTGGCCTTTGAGGTCTTCATGAAAGTTATAGAGCTCTCTCTTATCTTTCAAATGCCACTAGAATTACCTCCAAATACCACCTACAACCCAAGATATGTCCTAAATACAGAAATAATGTAAGATATGAATCATGCTGAAAAATTCAATTAAGTCCAATTTGAGTCCAAACTTACAAAACATAATCAAAATCAATCAATTAAGTACATGGAGAGTGTAAATGACTAAAAATGAAGGCTTATTAATGTATCAAATATGTGATCATCAAATTCCCACACCCTTAGTTTTTTGCACTCTTGGGCAAAACACAAGACCAAAACTAAAAAAAAACGAAATAGACTCAAAAGTTAAACACTCTAAAAAACTCAATTTCTAATAATATTTAAAAATAAAGAGCAATCAATCATTCAAGTAATCAACACATTCATGAGGTAATATATCTTCACATCTCAAATCAATAAGCAATGATATTTCAATTGAAAAGCATGAGTCAAGAATGATAGATTTTCACAATATTCACTCTCAATCCCTCAAGTGTTTAAAAGGTAGGTATTTCACTCAATTCAACCCATGAAAATTGCACTACCATAAGCTTGCTTATCTTCTACTTCTCCACTACTCAGAACACATGCACACACAAATCATGAGGACTTTATTCAAGGTTATAATGGGGTTAAGGTAAAGGAGGAGGTAATATGGATATGACAAGTTAAATACCAGAGAATAAAAGAGCATGAGAGCTGAGTTCAATTAACAAGCATGAAAGTTCATCCCAACTCCACCTAATACAAATTCCCTTTACATATTCTTTTCCTTTCCTTTATTACCTTGTTGACCCTCTTCTTTTTACATTTTTTTTATTTTTTTTTTACAAAAAGAACATCATATATACATTTTTTTAAAAATATTCAGCACACACACCCCCACACTTGTTCAAGAACTCATCGAATGACAAAACTAATGTTCTCTTATTCCCTAAGGTCAAGTAAGAACATAATTTTTCATTTAAGGCACATAATGAGTTCGAAACAAAGAATAGTCAAATAAGCTCAAAGGGGTTAAGCAAGGGAAAATAGGTCATTTCTAATGCTTTATGTTGGTAGGAATTAGAGAATTTCCAAGAAGTCATAAGAGTGCTTGATATCATATTGAGATAATATGCTGCTAAACAAGGCTGGCTATTTGATTAAAGTAGCTATTTCAAGAAAAATGTCTCAATCATATTTATGCATGCATATGAAAATGTAGTCTCAAAAAAAATCAAAGCAAGTTCTAGAGTAACAATTCCATGAGTGAAATTCACACAAGAAAGAAGAGAATGATACAAATGTTCAATCCATTCATCAATAGGCTCAATATCTCACAAGGCATAATTCTATCATTCTCAGTCCACCAATTCAACATCCATAACCAAGCATGTGAATTTTAAGAAAGAAGACAATTTACTCAATTATGCAAATTTCCCTGAATTTGAATTGCTACTTCCACACAAACTAGTTACTACCCCAACTTCCACACAAACTAGTTACTACCCCAATTACTCCTTACTATGCCACCAATTTTTGATGCGTCTCAAGAGTAAATAATTTACTCCTTACTCTGCCATCCCTAATTACTTTTGTTGTTAATAAATTAATGACAAACACAACAAACATATTAATAAATACACTCCTATATTTTTTTAGTTTTTTTTAATATAAACACAATAAACATATTAACAAACACACTTCCTAATTTTTTTTTGTTTATTTTTTACAACCATCCTTCCCCCCAACTAGATCACAACATTGTCCTCAATGTCAAAACATAGATAGGTAAAGGATAGAATATATTACCTGTTGCTTGAATTACTGAAAAGAAAAATCTCACACAAATTTAAACAGAAACAAAGTACGATAAATAAAACTAAAGCTTATAATTATTTAAATAGTTGGAGTGTCTTGGCTAGCTTTTTTTTCATTTTGTTTCCCTCACCGCTTCCTTCAGACCAATCTATCTGAGCTGTTGCTGGATCAGGTTCATAAATAAAAACTTCTAATTTATCAATCAACTCATCAATAGTAGAAGCAGAGATAAGGAGTCGTCTTGCAGAAGGTGTGACAAATTTCTATTCCACAGTATGGTTAATAAAAGATAACAAATTATCAAAGAAATTATTAACATTCAACAAACCTATGGGTTTATGGTGGATGTTCAGTTGGGCTCAAGAGACAATTTGAAAGACTTCTTCCAAAGTACCAAAACCACCAGGTAAGACAATGAATGCATCAGAGTTTTCAATCATCGCCTTCATTCGTCCATGCATAGATGATACCTGAATTTCCAGTCCAATTGTCTTTCCAACGATGTTCCTTCGAGTTAAAGGTTCAGGAATAACACCTAAAACTTGACCACCTCTTACAAATGCAGAAAGTGATACAGCCCCCATTAACCCAAGGCAACCTCCCCCATATGCTACACGAATGTTCCTCGCAACAAGTGTTCTACCAACAGTGCTTCTTGCGTTTACAAACTCTAAACTCTTCCCATAACTTGTCCCACAAAATACACAGATACTGACAAATCTACGAATAGAAGAAGAAGCTCCCTCCATTTCTACACTTACACTCTCTTTGAATGATTATGAGTTGCAGGAAAGTGAAGAAAATGGAGTGTTTAAATAGGAAAAAGAATAGAAAAAGTAATAATAGCTCCTATACAGGTAGGTTGGCTGGTGTCAGAAAAGTTTAAAATTTTAAAAATAACAATAAAAAAAAAATTATTTTTTTATGTTTTTTTTTTGTGTGTGTGTGTGTGTGTGTTTTTTTTTTACTTCAAGAAAATCATCAGGGTAAAGAAGTCTAGAAACCCCTGAAGGATCCCATCCAAAGGATTGTCTATCCAAAACTAAAATTCAACAAAATCATACAAAGATAAAATAATAATAACAAATGATTACATACCTTTATGTACAGGTTTCATGACAGATCTTTATACTGCGCATCATGAGTGCAGTAATACCAAGACGGCTCAGCCAATCTAGGCATTCTTCTCCCTCCCGCTTGTGGGATATCCCAGCCTATGCATCGTCCTTCTAGTTAAAGAGAGAAAATCTGAATACGACGACCAGTGACCACAGCCAGTGAGAGGTCGCTGGAGAGCCCATGGCATTAAATCACAGGATCCAGCTCAGAGGCATTGTCACGCGAGAATGCAAACACGGGATGCTTTTATCTGTCCATCAGCAAGCAGAGCCTATAGTTAAAACCTGGGAATGCTTGCGCGGCTCTCTACAGAGCATGGCACACGAACCTTATTTACCGACCGGCGTGCGAAGGTCCACCCGAGTCAATGACGGCTCTGCCACTCCACTAGCAGGGGCTCCTAATCTAATTAAAGACCAAGTACAACCGAAGTTTCGCCCTTTTTTTATTTAATTTAATTTTTTTCATTTTTTTCATTTTTTCTTCATTTTTTTCTTTTTCTTTTTTTTTTCTTTTTTTTTTTTTTTTCTTTTTTTATTTCTCTTTTTTTTTTTTTTTTTTGAAAATATACAAGATAATATATATATGTTGTTATGATTGTGGCTCACATCTTTCTCTGGTTTCAAGTCCAGAAACGGCTTAAATGCCTTTTATGAGTCGAGGATAAGCTTCCCATCCAATTTTCTTATAAATTGGCAAACAGGATCTTTTTGAGTCAGATTCCCAAGACTATAACGCTCTTGTTCGTCCTTGAAGAGATTCCATAAACTAAGAAGTTCACGCTGCACAATTCCACAAGAATGCATCTCAAGAGTCAATAAGATATTATCTAATGACTCCTTACTCAGTCCATTCTTAATGAAGAATATTTTATCTTCTCTGTTTACAGAAACCATCCCCAAAGAGTGGCATCGCGTGTTGCAATTCCATCGTGCACACTTGTAACAAACTTTCATTCTTTTTGCTCTTCTCCTTTTTGAAAATGAACTTTTACCGAGACCAGGCATGTATGGGACAAATGAATCTGAAGATTCACCAGCTAAACGAACCTTTCCTTTGATTATCCAATGTGTATCTTCTGGGATGCCCTTATACATTAATAATCTCAGTCTTTCACACCTAGCTTCATAAACTTTTGTTAGAGCATTTAGAGGGAGAGAAGGAAAATATTTTCTTAGATTTGAGAGAATGACATCCATTTTAAAAGAAGAAGAAATCAGTTATTATGGAAAATTGAAAAACAAACCTACTTGAGAGTCACGGAGTACCGTTATCCGCCATTTAACCAGGAACACAAAGAACTGCAAAAAGAAAGAAACATCATTAAAATAAATTCTACTCATAACAAGGATTAGAAAGAGAAATGGATTCTACCTCAACAACTTGATGTTCCAGAAATGGTTTGAGTTTTTGTCCATTGACTTTAAATACAATACCATTCCTAGGATTCTCAATGTCTATGGCCCCATAAGAATGCACATGTTTGACAATATAAGGACCAATCCACCTAGATCTCAATTTTTCAGGGAATAGATGAAGACGAGAATTATAAAGCAGAACTTTTTGACCAATTTCAAAAGTTTTTCTCAAAATTAATTTGTCATGAAAAGCTTTTGTTCTAGCTTTATAAATCTTTGAGTTTTCATATGCATCATTTCTTAATTCCTCAAGTTCATTCAATTGCAATTTGCGTAACTTGAAAGCATCATCAAGACTTAAGTTGAAAGCTTTAATGGCCTAAAATGCTTTATGCTCCAATTCTGCAGGCAAATGATAAGGTTTTCCATAAACTAACTGATAGGGAGACATGCCTAAAGATGTTTTAAAAGCAGTATGGTAGGCCCAAAGTGCATCGTTTAGTCTTAAAGACCAATCTTTATGATTTGGGTAAACCGTTTTTTCCAAAATTTGTTTAATCTCCCTATTTGCTAATTCAACTTGTCCACTTGTCTGAGGATGATAAGGGGTTACAATTTTGTGGGTAATGCAATATTTCTTCATTAAGGATTCAAATGGTTTATTGTAAAAATGTGTTCCCCCATCACTGATGATAGCTCGAGGAATTCCAAATAGACTCAAAACATTTTCTTTTAAAAATTTTAGAACAGTTTTATGATCATTATGTCGACATAGAATTGCCTCAATCCATTTTGAGACATAATCAACTGCAACTAAAATGTACACAAATCCAAAAGATGATGAAAATAGACCCATGAAATCAATTCCCCAACAATCAAAAATTTCAATGACAATGATAGGTTTCAAAGGCATCATATTTCTTTTAGAAATGGACCCTAATTTTTGACAACTTTCACAACTTTTGTAAAAAGTATAATTGTCCTTGAATAAAGTGGGCCAATAAAATCCACACTGCAAGATTTTCGCAGCTGTTTTCTTTGAAGAAAAATGACCTCCACATGCTTCTGAATGACAAAATTTAATGACACTACTTACCTCATTGTCGGGTACACATCTCCAAAAGATTTGATCAGGACAATATTTGAACAAATATGGGTCATCCCAAAAGAAAATTTTCACCTCAATCAAAAACTTTTTTCTATCTTGGTGTGTCCACTGAGGCGGCATCTTACCTGTTACAAGAAAATTGACAATGTTAGCAAACCAAGGCATAGAATTAACTAAAAATTCATCGGAAAAAGAATCATTGATAGGTGTGCTATCAAAAGATGAGCCTGTTGTCAGCCTTGACAAATGATCTGCAACAACATTTTTGGTTCCTTTCTTGTTTTTTATTGTGATGTTAAATTCTTGAAGCAACAAGATCCACCGTATCAACCTAGGTTTGGCATCCTGTTTAGACATTAAATATCTAACGGCAGCATGATCAGTGAAAACAACAGTGGACGAACTAATTAAATAAGCTCAAAATTTGTCCAATGTAAAAATTACAGCAAGTAGTTCTTTTTCAATAGTGGTGTAATTTATTTGTGCACTATTCAAAGTTCGACTTGCGTAATAAATTACATGAGGCTTACCTTCTTTTCTTTAGCCTAAAACAGCGCCAACAACAAAATCACTAGCATCACACATCAACTCAAAAAGCAAAGACCAGTCAGGAGATTACATGATAGGAGCAGAAGTCAAAAGATCGATTAATTTTTCAAAAGATTTCTAACAATCTTGAGTCCAATCAAATGGTGTATCTTTTGTTAGAAGATTACATAAAGGTCTAGATATGGCACTAAAGTCCTTTACGAATCTTCTGTAAAATCCTGCATGTCCTAAAAAGGAACGAACTTCTCTGACTGTTTTTGGGAAAAGCAAATGAGCAATTAATTCAACTTTGGCCTTATCAACTTCAATTTCTTTAGAAGATATCACATGACCTAACACTATTCCTGAGGTAACCATGTAATGACATTTTTTCCAATTTAACATAAATCATTTTTCTTCACATCTTTTAAGAACTTTTTCCAAATTATCAAGACAATTTTCAAAAGAATTTTCAAAAACTGTCAGATCATCCATGAAAACCTCTAAATAATGCCCAATCATGTCACTGAAAATACTTAGCATGCATCTTTGAAAAGTTATCGGAGCATTACAAAGACAAAAAGGCATTCTTCTATATGCAAAAGTGCCAAAGGGATAAGTAAAAGTGGTCTTTTCTTGATCCTCCAATGCAATTGGTATTTGATTATACCCTGAATAACCATCAAGAAAACAATAGTAGGGATGTCCTGCTACTCTTTCCAGAATCTGATCAAGAAATGGCAATAAAAAATGATCTTTCCTAGTGGCTACATTCAATTTTCTGAAATCAATACACATACGCCAACTAGATGAGAATGAGTAGGTATTAATTCTCCTTTTTCATTTTCAACCATTGTTATTCCAGATTTTTTAGGCACAACTTGTGTAGGGCTTACCCACTGGCTATCAGAGATAGGATAGATAATTCCAACATCAAGTAATTTAAGAACTTCAGCTCTAACTACCTCTTTCATGTGTGAATTTAATCTTCTTTGAGGTTGTTGAGATGTTTTAGCATTATCCTCTAAATGTATTCTATGTGTACAGATTAATGGATTAATGCCTTTTATATCCTTTAAAGTCAATCCAATTACACTTTTATACCTTTTAAGTACTTCTATCAACTTACCTTCTTGTTCTTTGGTCAGGGATGAGGAAATTACCACTGGAGAGCTTTGTTCTTCTCCCAAAAATGTGTACTTCAACCCATCAGGTAATGCCTTCAGTTCCAGTGTGGGTACTTCTTCATGGGTATCATCATTCATGGATTTTAGCTCTTCGAATCTTGGCTTCCTTCCTTTGTATTCTATTTCCTATGTACAATCAAGCAAAGAGCATATTTCAGAAACATCATCATCTAATTGTGTACCTGAATCAAAGGAATTAATTAAACAAATTTCTAATGGGTCAGAAGAACTCCTGATTTGAAGATGATCATCTATAATGGCCTCAATCCCTTCAATCTCTTCCTTTTCATCATAAACTTCATGTAGTTGCTTGCATATATTGAAAACATTAAGCTCCAGTGTCATATTTCCAAAAGTTAGCTTCACCACTCCATTTCTATAATTTATCAAAGTATTAGATGTTGCTAAAAATGGGCGACCTAGAATAACAAGAACTGACTCAAAACTATCAACCATAGGTTCAGTTTCCAAGACAATAAAATCCACAGGATATATGAATTTATCAACTTATACCAACATATCTTCTACTATTCCTTTTAGAATTTTAATTGATCTATCCGCAAGTAGAAGAGTTACAGAAGTTAGTTTTAACTCACCAAGGTTGAGTTGCTGATAAACTGAATATGGAAGCAAATTAACACTAGCACCAATATTAAGTAAAGCTCATTCAATTTTATGTTCACCAATAATGCATGAAACTGTAGGACAACCAGGGTCTTTATATTTCAACTCATTATTGTTTTGAATAATAGAGCTTACTTGTTCAGTCAAAAATATATTCTTTTTCACATTATGTTTCCTTTTAACAGTGCACAAGTTTTTCAAAAATTTAGCATAACAAGGAATCTGCTTGATAGCATCTAATAGAGGAATATTGACCTTCACTTGTTTAAAGATTTCAAAAATGTCACTGTTATGATTCACTTTACTTGAATTGTTTAATGCTTGAGGAAATGGGGGTGAAGACGAGGGTTTGATCTCCTTTTGGCTAGGTGGCTTATCAACTCCTTCCTCATCTTTGGGAATTGACTCATCATCTTTTTCAAAAAGTTCAGGAATTTGTTTTTCAACAACCTTTTCACTCCTAAGAGTTATCACTGAGTTGACTTAATCTATTTTTTGACTTTCTGAACTACCCTCATTTAGGCTAAACTGACCCTTGGGATTTGGTTGAGGTTGAGAGGGAAACTTTCCTTTCTCATGAATGGCAAGTGCAGAAGAAAGTTTAGCAAGAGTGTCTTTTATGTCAATCATGGCTTGATTGTTGTGGTTATTGATGACCTCTTGTTTTTCCATGAATGCATGCAATGTTCCTTCAAGGTTTTTCCTATATGGTGGGACATAGGGTGCATATCCTTGAGGATTTTAAGAATCTTGCTGTGCCTGAGGAGGTGGTGGTTGCATGAATTGTGGCTGGTTGTTATTCCTCCAACTGAAGTTCGGGTGATTTCTCCATCCCGGATTGTATGTATCTGGAAAAAAAAAAGTGATTGACTTTTTAAAATTATTCATTGCATTTACTTGCTCATGCATAACTTCTTTAAAAATAGAAATTTTTGGACATTCATTTGTTGAGTGTCCTAATTCATCACAAATGCCACAAATTTTTTCATTTTGCACAGATTTGATTTCTTTTACTTTCCCAGATTCCATGGCTTCAACTTTTCTAGCCAAACTAGCAAACCTAGCATTTAGATCTTCTTCTTGATTAAGATGATATTTTCCTTTACTAGCATTTGCAAGGTTTGATCTAATTGAATTTTTAGAAGGATTAGTACCATGCCAAGATTAAGAATTTTTAGCCAAATGGTCTAAATAGTCTAAAGCTTCTTCAGGTTCTTTATTAAGAAATTCACCATTACACATTGTTTCCACAAATTGCTTGGTTTCAATGTTAACCCTTCATAAAAGAAGCTTATAGTGCGTCATTTTTCAAAACCATGATGTGGGCAAGAATTCAACAAATCTTTGAAACGTTCCCAACTTTGAAAATATGCTTCATTGGAATTTTGGGAAAAATTTTGGATTTGCCTTTTCAAAGCATTGGTTTTATGTGTTGGAAAAAAATTCTTCAAAAACTCACCTTGCATTTCTTGTCATGTGCTAATTGATCTTGGTTTCAAAGTGTTAAGGCAAGTTTTTGTTTTATCTTTCAAAGAAAAAGAAAATAATTTAAGCTTAACAACCTCTTCAGTATAAATTTGATCATGAAAAGCGGTACATACTTTCTCAAATTCTTTTAGATGTAAATATGGACTTTCAGATTCTAAACCATAGAAATTAGGAAGTAAAGAAATCATACCTGGCTTGAATCTAAAATTATTAGCATTGAGTGGAAAGATAAAACATGATGGACTAGAATTTTGAGATGATTGCAGATACTCACGCATAGTTCGCAACGGTTGATTTTCATGTTCATCATACACACTTTCGTTTTCAACCATTGTGCTCAATGTGTGTGATTGTGATTCAAACAAATTAATATGTAAAATATCTGGATTAACTCTAACCAAACGATCAGAATTTAAATTACGATACCAGTTAAGCATAAACAAGTAACTTACAGTATAAAATAAAATATACAAGCTAGCAGTATAAACTATCCATTAAATATTAACAAAGGTATGGTATAAACCAACCACCAAATAAGTTAATAAGCATAAAAATTAAAAAGTTAGTATACAGATAAATTTAAATATTAAAAGCAGAAAAAGTAAAAAGTTAGATAGTGATAAAGTAAAAAGTTAGATAGTTAGTAAGAGAGTTAGTAAGTTAGCAAACAAAAAAAATGACAGAAAATAAATAACAAAAAAATGAGAAAATAAATAGAGAAAATAAAGTGCAAAAAGTAAAGTACAAAAAAAATAAAAATAAAAGGGAGAGATTCCCCCACTAAGTTAGTGCGTAAAATAAAAGGGAGAGGTTTCTCCACTAAGTTAGTATGCACAGAAATTAAAAAGGGAGAGGTTCCCCCACTAGTTGGTATATTAGTATATATATAATTTTTTTACACCAGAAATTCAGTCTTCAAATCAAGTCCCCAGCAACGGCGCCAAAAACTTGATGCACAATTTTTAGTTTCAAACAAGTCTACAAACTTAATGTGGGATTAATTGTTGCATTGCGAACCCAAGTGCAGGTTGTCTCAAGTAATAAATTTTTGGGGAGTCCGAGGTCGATCTACAGGGAATTGTTAAAAATTAATTAAGGTGTAGTAAATATTTTATTACTGTAGTAAAAATTATTTACTTGGGTTAAAAGATCCACCCTTGGTAAATAAAGTAAAGGTAAGATTAATTTCTTTTATAACTCAATTAGAATCCTCACAACATGGAGGTTCCAATCAGAAAATACAACATTAAAAGTCTATTTAAAATAATATATGTAATTATATTATGTTTCTTAAAAATATTACCACCACTTATAAATAAGTTAAAGCATTCATTGTGTTAATATTTTGTCTACAACAAATCAAGAACTCCTCTTTACAAAGATGATTTCTAAATTATAAGAAACAAATTATAATACGTATAATGGTTACTAGAAAATATAAATCATTTAAGCACAAGAGAAGAATAAATCTAACCTTACTTTATTACTAAGAGCTTCACCCTTTCACCCAAGTAAAATGAAACTTAGTTACTCATAGATAAGAAGAAAGAAAGAGAGAAGAAGAATAAGAAGAAGAACATGACTTTAATTTAGAACAAAGGAAAATTACTACAAGAAAACTTAGTAACAAAATGGCATCATTTTGGTAACTAACACCTAACACACCTCAATGATCTACCAAGGACCCCTTTTATAGAGGATTAGAGATACAAAATGATAAGTGGGCTGAGTCATTAATGGGTGGATGAGTGGAAAATGAGTGGAAAATGCCAAATGACTTTTGGTGAGTGAAAAATTATGGAGATTCCTTGTCTCCAAAATCATGCAGCTCTGAAATTATTACATTCGTCATTTTTTAACCAAGTGATCTTCATGAAAGTTGTAGGTCTGGATCTTAGCTTTCAAATGGATTTGATTTGAGTCCAATATCATTTCTATAACTCCAAATATGTTCAAATTACTGCACACTGCCTAGGCCCAGTCACAGCTCCTCTGTTCTGACTTTCAAGCCCAATATCACCTTCAAGGAGTCTGATTCTGGAAAAGTGTTCAACATAAAAGTTGTAGATATGGGTCTTATCTATGCAGTATCTTGCTTCAACCCCAATTTGAGTTATCTAATCGTGTGATTTAGCCTTTGAGGTCTTCATGAAAGTTATAGAGCTCTCTCTTATCTTTCAAATTCCCCTAGAATCACTGTCAAATACCACCTACAACCCAAGATATGACCCAAATACAGAAACAGTGTAAGATATGAATCATGCTGAAAAATTCAATTAAGTCCAATTTGAGTCCAAACTTACAAAACATAATCAAAATCAATCAATTAAGTACATGGAGAGTGTAAAAGACTAAAAATGAAGGCTTATTAATGTATCAAATATGTGATCATCAATTTAGAATTATTGGGAATGAATGAATGATGCACTTAACTATGAGTGGAATAACCCACCTTGTGCACATGGAATGTGAAGAGAAGACTTCATTGTACACTCGTTATAACTAGTGGGTGTACTAGAGTTGATGTATTGTTTCCTTAGATCATTAAGGTTGAGTTAGAATTTGAATCCAAAAGTATAAGTAATCTCGTGTATAAGAATATACTCGTGTATGAGTAATGAATATAATCTCATGAATGAGAATGTACTCGTGTATGAGTGACCTCGTGTATGAGAATATACTCATGAATATTCTCGTGTATGAGCAATGGATGTAATCTTGTGTATGAGGATATACTCGTGTATGAGTAATGAATATAACCTCATGTATGATATATCCTGAAAAGGATTAGTTGTAGTCTTGTGATATGAGAAAGCCAATAGATATAGAATAAATTCCTCGTGATATGAGGCTCTTCAAGAAAGATATATATATATATATATATACACACACACACACACACACACATTCTAGGATAATCTTGGATGTAGGATAAAGAACATTAGAAATAGATTTATATATATGATTGAATATTTCTATATTATCATGTGCATGATCTAGATAAAGATCATATGTAGCTAATATGGTGATATTGAACTATAACTATTAATTGATATGTTTAATATGAATGTATTCTATGTTCTATGATATGATGCTTGTATATAAATTACTTAGTAATGATAATAATTAGATTTTTGTTTCGAGAAGTGAAAAGACCTATTTTGGTTTTTTGCCACCTTTCTACTTTATAATTTAGGTTTTATAATGATTTTTCCTAAAAGCAGTTGGAATTATTATGATGACATTGTTTATGCTAGAATTACTGAGAATTTTAGAATTATCACCCCGTGTATTGCATTTCCATAATAGCTCCAAGGAATGGAGCTTCTATAAAGTAAGGTGAAGATTGGCAAAGGATTATAGTTTCAATTTTCGTTTATACAAAGGATTGTATGCAGTTATTAAATATTTGTATCTTTAGGCTTTTGTACAATTATTTATGATCTTGTATAATGAGAACTCCATTTATGTATAATAAAATTTTATTTTCAAGCTCATATTTTCGTATATAAATTATACATGTTTTCACAAATATTGTCATTTGTTTAGAAGTAACATATCAATCCTAATTACTAATGCATAATTCTGGATATATCATTAGTACTAGATTTTGGGATATTATATTATAGTATCAGAGCAGTTCATCCTATTGAGCCTGAGGTACAGACTGACTATGCTTTTAGCATGCTTAGATAATTTTGATACATGTTATGCATATTTCTTTTCTTAATGATAAGATATATGAATAGAATTACATAACAGCCTTAGGTATGAATGTTTATGGTTACCATTGCACTGTTACATTATATTGAGTCTGATTAATTCAATATGCATTGTTCTATATGTACAAGGGACTATGACATCATCCAGGCATACCAGTGATGGTAGATCATCTGCCAGTGAAAACACGATCGATAAGACAGAGATGTTTAGGGAGATGGCAGCTACAATGAGAGCGCAGAGGGAGATGGCAACTTCTATGAGAGAACAGACTACTGTCATGAATAGATTGTTAGATAGAATGGGGAACAATGCACCTCTACAACTTGCAGGTAATGCATCTTTGGTTGGAAACCAAAATTTTTGTGACCTTTCTGAGTTTAGAAATATAAATCCTCCATCTTTCAAAAAGGAATATAATCCTGCAAAAGTTGAAGAATGACTGCGGGAGTTGGAGAAAATCTTTGCTGTTATGGGATGCACAGAGGATCAGAAAATATCTTTTGCCACTTATATGCTTAAAGGAGAAGCAGAGTATTAGTGGAATAGTATCAGAAGACTAATGGAAGCTACTAGAACCCAAATAACTTGGGAAGTATTCAAGAATGCTTTCTTGGATAAGTATTTTCCAAAGAATTTACAAGAGGAGAAGGAATTAGAGTTTTTGGAACTTAAACAAGGAAATATGACACTGGGACAATATGTGGCGAAATTTGAAGAATTGTCAAAATTTTCCTCCTACTTACGGTATAATTCAGACAAAAACTAGAAGTGTGTAAAGTTCGAAGTCGGATTAAGAGATAAAATAATGAAGATAATAAGACCTCTTGAAGTTAGAGATTTTTTGACATTGGTGAATAAATGTAGAATTATATATACTCGTGTATAAGCGATGATGTAATATCGCGTATAAGGATATACTCGTGTATGAGTAATGAATATAACCTCGTGTATGATATATCCTGAATAGGATTAGTTGTAGTCTTGTGATATGAGAAAGCCAATAGATATAGAATAAATTCCTCGTCATATGAGGCTTTTATAAGAATATATATATATATATATATATATATATATATATATATATATATATATATATGATAGAATATTTCTATATTATCATGTGAATGATTTAGATAAAGATCATATGTAGCTAATATGGTGATATTGGACTATAACTATTAATTAATATGTTTAATATGAATGTATTCTATGTTCTATGGTATGATGCTTGTATATAAATTACTTAGTAATGATAATAATTAGATTTCTGTTTTGGGAAGAGAAATGACCTGTTTTGACTTTTTGTCACCTTTTTACTTTATAATTTAAGTTTTATAATGATTTTTCCTTGAAGCAGCTAACATTATTATAATGACACTGTTTATGCTAAAATTACTGAGAATTTTAGAATTCTCACCCCATGTATTACATTTCCATAATAATTCCAGGGAAAGGAACTTCTTCAAAGTAAGGTGAAGAGTGGCGAAGGATTATAGTTTTTGTGTTCTTTTATACATAGGATTGTATGTAGTTATTAAATATTTGTATCTTTAGGCTTTTGTACAATAATGTACGATCTTGTATAATGAGAACTCCAATTATGTATAATAAAATTTTCTTTTCAGGTTCATGTTTTCGTATATAAATTATACATGTTTTCACAAATATCATTATTAATTTAGAAGTAACGTACAAATCTTAATTACTAATGCGTAATTTTAGATATGTCATTAGTACTAGATTTTCGGATGTTACATAACCCAGCCCGATAGAATTAGATCACAAATATTTATGAGTATTATTAGATAAGTAAATATTCTCATTTACGAGGACTAAATCTCTAATAATCCCTCATAGATAAGAAAATCAATTATATCCCTCATAAATAGAGAAATCAGTTATAAGATATAACAATCTTACTAAATTGTTATCTTAATTAACAGCATTTAATGCATATTTAATTATGATTCTTATCAACTAAAACACTCCTATAAATATCATACAAAGTAGCAAATATATTCATTTAATTTCAAACAATTTATCCACTTTGTGTACAGTTTAATTTAAGCATCAAAGTACCTTTGTAAGTACCTACCTCTCGCACCACTGTCGCAACCACCATGCATCAGAGAAAAATATCTACATCAACCTAAATCAGGTGATTCTCTGAAACTCTTTTAGAACACATCAAAATTTTAATTTAACTTTTAATTTTTTATATGCACAAATTTGGAGAATAAGGGATGTGGAGAGATAAGAGAGGATGCAAGACATGAGAAAAATTGGCCCTTATCTTGTGCAATCTCAATTAAGGCTCCGACATTATTGACCGAGACCGTGACCAAATCAAGGTTGAATACTCTTTGTTAGAATATCTAGAACACATCTTAGAATTAAATTAAGTTTGATTTAATTTTATTTAAAGAATTTAATTTGTACATAATTAAAAATACTATTTGATTATATTTTTTTTATAAAGACTCCTTTTTCTATAAATAAGAAATCTTATTGTATATATTGATTAATTCAAATATAATTTCAAAAATAAAAAAAAAATATTTTCCAAACTTTTCTTCTATCCATATTTTTCGATTTCTAACACTCTTGAAATCTGAACTCTGAACTGTGAACGCTGAACATTGAACTCTGAACATTGAACTAATTTCGTTTTCATGTATCATTAACTCATTAATATTGTTTTGCAAATTACACTAGCGCACTGTAACTAAAAAAAATTACACTAGCGCAATGTGATGATCATATATTTGATACATTAATAAACTTTTATTTTTAGTCATTTACACTCTCCATGTACTTAATTGATTGAGTTTGATTATGTTTTGTAAGTTTGGACTCAAATTGGACTTAATTGAATTTTTCAGCATAATTTACGTCTTATGTTATTTCTGTATTTGGGCTATATCTTGGTATGTAGGTGGTCAAATGAGGTGAATCTAATGACATTTTAAAGATAAGAGAGAGGTCTATAACTTTCATGAATACCTCAAAGGCCCAATCACACGAGTAGAGAACTCAAATTGGCGTTGAAGCAAGAACTAGAGTGTTGTTCTTGACAGCTTGACCTATGTGTACTGTTTATTCCATTTTTTGGTCTAGAGGTTGTCAAATAGGTTGAAATTTTGATGCTAAATATTTGAGACCTATATCTACAACTTTCATGTTGAACACTTTTCCAGAATCTGAGGCCTAATGGGTGATATTGGGTTTGCAAGTCAGAATAGAGGAGCTGTGACTGGGCCTGAGCAGTGTATAGTAATTTGAACGTATCTAGAGTTATAGAAATGATATTGGACTACTAAATCCATTTGAAAGCTAAGATCTAGGCCTACAACTTTAATGAAGATCATATTCGCTTATTCTGACGCATTCAATAACTTCAGAGCTAAATGATTTCAGAAACAAGGAATCTCCATAATTTTTTACTCACCAAAAGTCATTTGGCATTTTCCACTCATTTTCCACTCATCCACTCACTAATGACTCAGCCCCTTGTCATTTTATCTCTCTAATCCTCTATAAAATGGGGCCTTAGCAGATCATTGAAGGTGTTAAGTGTTAGGTACCAAAATGATGCTAGTTTGTTACTAGGTTTTCTTGTAGTAATTTTCCTTTGTTCTAAATTGAATTCATGTTCTTCTTTTTCTTCTTCTCTCTTTCTTTCTTCTTATCTATGAGTAACTAAGTTTCATTTTCCTTGGGTGAAAGAGTGAAGTTCTTAGTAATGAAATAAGGTTAGATTAATATCTCTCTTGTTCTTAAATGATATGTTTTCAAGTGGTCATTATACGTATTATATTTTGTTTCTAATTAATTTAAAAATCCTCCTTGTAAAGTGGAGTTCTTTATTTGTTGTAGACAAAAGATTGACACAATGAATACTTTAACACATTTACAAGTGGTGGTGCTAGAAACTCTCCTTATAAAGTAGAGATCTTGATTTGTTTTAGACAAGATTTTGGCACAATGAATGCTTGATCCCATTTATTAGTGGTGGTGTTAATAGATGATGAAAGGAATCATAATATAATTACGTATATAATTTTTAATGAACTTTGAACGTTATATTTTCTGATTGGAACCTCTGTTATGTGTGGATTCTAATTAAATTATAAAAGAATTAATCTTGTCATTTATTTATTTACCAAGAGTGGATCTCCTAAATCAAGTAATTCTTTTTTACTTGTGAATAATTTATTTATCATCTTTATTGTTGTAACAAAATATTTACTTTATTTTAATTAATTTTTCTTCATCAAGTCCCTGTGGTTCGACGTCGGACTCACCGAGAATTTATTACTTGAGATAACCTGCACTTGGATTTGTAACTTTTAATCCAGCACCAAGTTTTTGGCGCTGTTGCTGGAGACTTGATTTGAAGAACAAATTTCTGGTGTAAATATTTTGTATATATTTTCTACTCTTTTAATTTTTTTTCTTTTGTACATACTAACTTACTAACTTAGTGGGGGGAACCTCTTCCTTTTATTTTCTTTGTACATATTTACTTAGTTGGGGTAATTCTCCTTTTTAATTTCTGTACAATGGGGGTAATTCTTCCTTTTATTTTCTTGTATATATTAATTTAGTGGGAGAAATTCTCCCATTTATTTTTTATATATACTAACTTAGTGGGGGGAAACTCTTCCCTTTATTTTACGCACTAACTTAGTGGGGGAACCTCTCCCTTTTATTTTTTTCTGTACTTTACTAACTTAGTAGGGTAATTCTCTATTTTTTTACTATACATACTAATAGTGGGGGAAACTCTCCCTTTTACTTTTCTGTAATTTACTTTTCATATTTTATTTTATGTATGTTATTTTTTTTATTTGGTGGTTGGTTTATTATCACACCTTTATATATATATATTTGGTGGTTGGTTCATACCACATCTTTATTAATATTTAATGGACGGTTTATACTGCTAGCTTGTACATTTTCTTTTCTATTTTAAGTTACTTATTTATGCTTAATTGGTATCGTGATTTAAATTATGGCCGTTTGGTTAAAGTTAATCCTAGTACTTTACATATTAATTTATTTGAATCACAATCACACACATCAAACACAATGACTGAAAATAGTGTGCATGATGAACATGAAAATTAACCGTTGCGAACCATGCGTGAGTATTTGCAACCATCTCGAAATTCTAGTCCATCATGTTTTATCTTTCCACTCAATGCTAACAATTTTAGATTCAAGTCAGGCATGATTTCTTTACTTCCTAATTTTCATGGTTTAGAATCTGAAAGCCCATATTTACATCTAAAAGAATTTAAGGAAGTATGTACCACTTTTCATGATCAAACTTGCACTGAAGAGGTTGTTAAGCTTAAATTGTTTCCTTTTTCTTTAAAAGATAAAGCAAAAGCTTGGCTTAACACTTTGAAACCAAGATCAATTGGCACATGGCAAGAAATGTAAGGTGAGTTTTTAAAGAAATTTTTTCCAACACACAAAACCAAAGCTTTGAAAAGACGAATCCAAATTTTTTTCCAAAATTCAAATGAAGCATATTTTCAAGGTTGGGAACGTTTTAAAGATTTGTTGAATTCTTGCTTACATCATGGTTTTAAAAAATGGCGCACTATAAGCTTCTTTTATGAAGGGTTAACACCCGAAACTAAACAATTTGTGGAAACAATGTGCAATGGTGAATTTCTTGATAAAGAACTTGAAGAAGCTTTAGACTATTTAGACCATTTGGCTGAAAATTCTCAATCTTGGCATGGTATTAATCCTTCTGAAAATTCAATTAGATCAAACCTTGCAAATGCTAGTAAAAGAAAATATCCTCTTAGTCAAGAAGAAGATTTAAATGCTAGATTTGCTAATTTGGCTAGAAAGGTTAAAGCCATGGAATCAGGGAAAGTAAAAGAAATCAAATCTGTGTAAAATGAAGAACGTTGTAGCATTTGTGATAAATTGGGACACTCAACAAATGAATGTCTAAAAATTCCTATTTTTAAAGAAGTTGTGCATGAGCAAGTAAATGCAATGAATAATTTTAAAAAGTCATTCACTTCTTCTTTTTCAGATACATACAATACGGGATGGAAATATCGCCCGAACTTCAGTTGGAGGACCAACAATCAGGCACAATTCATGTAACCTCCACCTCCTCAGGCACAACAGGATTCACAAAATTCTCAAGGATATGCACCCTATGTCCCACCATACAGGAATAACCTTGAAGAAACATTGCGTGCATTCATGAAAAAGCAAGATGTCATTATTAATCAAAACACTCAAGTCATGATTGACATAAAAGACACTCTTGCAAAACTTTCTTCTGCACTCATCATTCACGAGAAAGGAAAATTTCCTTCTCAACCTCAACTAAATCCTAAAGATCAGTACAGTCTAAATGAGGGTAGTCCAAAAAACTAACAAATAGATCAAGTCAAGTCAGTAATAACCCTTAGGAATGGAAAGGTTGTTGAAGAAAGCAAGGAGATAAAGAGTCAAGTGTCCAAAGTGATGAACTTTTTGAGTGTGAATGAGCTAGAGGATGTGGAAAAGAATCAAGATAGTAGTGATGCTGAGCTACCCAAGGAATCTGAGGTGACAAAAAGTCTTGTTAACCCAGAAAATGATGACGAGGGCCACCAGACATACATGATTGACTCAATCATGGATAGGGGAGTTTCTACAACCTATAATTTTGACTCCCTTGAGAATTTTCTTGTCAATTCTGAGTTTGATTCGATCAGTAATCCCTCTGATGTAGTTGATATTTTTACTATTTTTGATAAAACTCAAGATCATGACACTCAGGCATGACAACCAAAGTTTAAGGAGTTTCTTAAGAAAGGTTGGAGCATTACTGATAAAAAAGGTATTCGTCCCTTGGTCTGTTCTTATAAAATTAATTTGGAAGAAGGTAAATGGTCAGCAGTTGAAGCTATAACTTGAGTTGAAGGATCCAGATGTAGCAGAGACTTTGGTAGACTATCTTGTCTACCAAAGCTGAGGTAAGCTTTTAGTATTTTATGTTTTTATTGAGTCGGCTTAAGTGCTTCCCAAATTTCAGAGCCTTTGTATGGCGATGTAAATAGTGTCGGCCAACAAAAAAAAATATAAAACAAAAGAACCCAAAAAAAAAAAATTGTTTGCTTGCTTGTTTATTTCATTTTACATTTTTTTCTATTGCTAACCATTGTCAAGATGTAGTTATTCTCTTCTCGTCTAAGCATTTCGGGTATGTGACTTCTTCCCATTACTTTGTTTAATTTTGTCCCAATAATTTCTTTGATGTATATTGATGATTATTTCTTCAATCTGGATTTAATTTTTAACATTGAGGATAATGTTGTGATCTGGTTGGGGGGAAGGATAGTTGTGTGAATAATTATGTAAAACAAAAAAAATAAAAAAAAACAAAACAAAACAAAATTAGGAAGTGTGTGTATTAATATGCTTATTGTATTTATATGTTTGTCAGTAACTTACTAAACCAGTTAAGGATGGCAGAGTAAGGAGTAAATTTTACTCTTGAGATGCATCTTAATTGGGGTAGACAACTAGTTTATGTGAAAGTAGCAATTTAAATTCAGGAGAATTTGCATGATTGAGTTAATTGTCTTCTTTCTTAAAAATTACATGCTTGGTTATGGATGTTGAATTGGTGGACTGAGATTGATAGAATTATACCTTGTGAGATTTTGAGCCTATTGATGAATGGATTGAACATTTGTACCATTCTCTTCTTTCTTGTGTGAATTTCACTCATGAAATTATTGCTCTAGAACTTACTTTGATTCTTTTTTAGACTACATTTTCATATGCATACATGAATATGATTGAGACATTTTTCTTTAATTAGCTACTTTAATCAAATAGCCAGCCTTACTTAGCAACATATTGTCTCAATATGATATCAAGCACTCTTATGACTTCTTGGAAATTCTCTGATTCCTGCCAATGTAAAGCATTAGAAATGACCTATTTCCCCTTGCTTAACCCTTTTGAACTTATTTGACCATTCTTTGTTTCGAACTCATTATGTGCCTTAAATGAAAAACCATATTCTTACCTAACCTTCGGGAATAAGAGAACATTAGTTTTGTCATTCGATGAGTTCTTGAACAAGTGTGGGGGTGTGTATGCAGAATGGTTAAAAAAATGTATATATGATGTTCTTTTTGTAAAAAAAAAATCAATAAAAAAAATAAAAATCAAAATCAAAAATAAAAAAAATATAAAAAGAAAAAGAGTGTCAACAAGGTAATAAAGGAAAGGAAAAGAATATGTAAAGAGAATTTGTATTAGTTTGAGTTGGGATGAACTTTCATGCTTGTCAATTGAACTCAGCTTTCATGTTCTTTTATTCTCTTTGGTATTTAACTTGTCATATCTATATTACCTTCTCCTTTACCTTGACCCCATTACAACCTTGAATAAAGTCTTTATGATTTGTGTGTGCATGTGTTCTGAGTATTGGAGAAGTAGAAGATAAGCAAGCTTATGGTAGTGCAATTTTCATGAGTTGAATTGAGTGAAATACCTACCTTTTAAACACTTGAGGGATTAAGAGTGAATCTTGTGAAGATCTATCATTCTTGACTCGTGCTTTTCAATTGAAGTTTCCTTACTTGTTGGTTTGAGATATGAAGATATGTTACCTCATGAATGTTTTGATTACTTGAATGATTGGTTGTTCTTCATTTTTAAATATTATTAGAAGTTAAGTCTTTTAGCTTTTGAGTCTATTTCGTTTTTTTTTAGTTTTGGTCTTGTGTGTTTTGCCCAGGAGTGCAAAAAGTTAAGTGTGGGAGAATTTGATGATCACATATTTGATACATTAATAAGCCTTCATTTTTAGTTATTTACACTCTCCATGTACTTAATTGATTGAGTTTGATTATGTTTTGTAAATTTGGACTCAAATTGGACTTAATTGAATTTTTCAGCATAATTTACGTCTTATGTTATTTCTATATTTGGGCTATATCTTGGGATGTAGGTGGTCAAATGAGGTGAATCTGATGGCATTTTAAAGATAAGAGAGAGCTCTATAACTTTCACGAAGACCTCAAAGGCCCAATCACACGAGTAGAGAACTCAAATTGGCGTTGAAGCAAGAACTAGAGTGCTGTTCCTGACAGCTTGACCTATGTGTACTGTTTATTCCATTTTTCAGGCTAGAGGTTGTCAAATAGGCTAAAATTTTGATGCTGAATAGTTGAGACCTATATCTACAACTGTCATGTTGAACACTTTTCCAGAATCTGAGGCCTAATGGGTGATATTGAGATTGCAAGTCAGAATAGAGGAGTTGTGACTGGGCCTGAGCAGTGTATAGTAATTTGAACGTATCTGGAGTTATAGAAATGATATTGGACTCAACCCAAAGCCATTTGAAAGCTAAGATCTAGGCCTACAACTTTGATGAAGATCATATTTGCTTATTTTGACGCATTCAATGACTTCAGAGCTAAATGATTTCGGAGACAAGGAATCTCTATAATTTTCCACTCACCAAAAGTCATTTGACATTTTCTACTCATTTTCCACTCATCCACTCACTAATGACTCAGCCCCTTGTCATTTTGTCTCTTTAATCCTCTACAAAATGGGGCCTTAGCAGATCATTGAAGGTATTAGGTGTTAGGTACCAAAATGATGCTAGTTTGTTACTAAGTTTTCTTGTAATAATTTTCCTTTGTTCTAAATTGAAGTCATGTTCTTCTTCTTCTTCTTCTATCTTTCTTTCTTCTTATCTATGAGTAACTAAGTTTCATTTTGCTTGGGTGAAAGAGTGAAGCTCTTGGTAATGAAATAATGTTAGATTAATTTCTCTCTTGTTCTTAAATGATATATTTTCAAGTGGTCATTATACGTATTATATTTTATTTCCAATTAATTTAAAAACCCTCCTTGTAAAGTGGAGTTCTTGATTTGTTGTAGACAATAAATTGACACAATGAATGCTTTAACCCATTTACAAGTGGTGGTGCTAGAAACTTTCCTTATAAAATGGAGATCTTGATTTGTTGTAGACAAGATTTTGGCACAAGGAATGCTTGATCCCATTTATGAGAGGTAGTGTTAATAGATGATTAAAGGAATCATAATATAATTATGTATATAATTTTTAATGAACTTTGAACGTTATATTTTTCGATTGGGAACCTAGTTATGTGTGGATTCTAATTGAGTTATAAAAGAATTAATCTTGTCCTTAATTTATTTATCAAAGTAGATCTCCTAATCCAAGTAATTCTTTTTTACTTGTGAATAATTTATTTATTATTTTTATTATTATAACAAAATATTTATTTTACTTTAATTAATTTTTTTTCATCAAGTCTCTGTAGTTCGACCTCGAACTCACCGACAATTTATTACTTAAAATAACCTACACTTAAATTTTTAACTTTTAATCCCACATCACAATGTAACTAAAAAAATTACATACCATGATAGATAAATGGATCATTAACTCGTTATATTGTTTTGCAAATTACACTAGCGCACTGTAACTAGAAAAATTACACTCGCGCACTGTGACTAAAAAAATTACATACCATGTCTCTATCACTTAAATTATTCTGGCATTTCTCTCTCTCTTGACTATGTTTCCTCTCTTTTTCCTTTTTCCCTTTATTTCTCTTTATTCTCTCTTTCCATGCTCTTTCGTCTTCTGCGTGTTGCTCTTTCAAAGTAAATGATTTGATGAAAGATCCATGTCTATATCACTTAAATTATTATGATATTTCTCTTTCTCTCTTGACTATCTTTCCCCTCTTTTTCCTTTTCCCCCACATTTCTCTTTTTTCTCTCTTTCCATGCTCTTTCATGGAAAGCTCTTTTCATGTTCCTCTTTCTAAGTGAATGATTTGATGAAAGGTTTTTTTTATAAATCTAATACCCTCACTTAATTTGCGTACACTAAGTAAATAAAGTATTGATATATTATTAATATATTAGTAAAAATAATATTTATTTAACAAGAATGAATGATGTATTAGTAAAATGTCAAAGATTTATTAGTTAATTGTATCTGAGTGTACTAAATTTACACAATAACTTTTAATGATTTAATTTGATAATTAATTTGCTTCCTATTTATTTAATTATTATTAGTTTTATTCATGTAGAATATACATACATATATATATATAGGAGATTGTGTTCTCCACACTTTCATATGCAAATTAGCAACTTTCATATTTTGTTTTAATAAAAAATCTCCATAAGTCTTTTTTAAAAGTAATTTTAATTTATTAGCATTTTAGTCTTTTATCTATTTACATATTTAATGAAGAAAGAGAAGAGAAGATCATGATTTTAATGAAGATATTGAATAGTTGTATTATGTTGTAATAAAGTGAAAGAATATGATTTTATTATTAACTTTATTCATTATTAATAGTAATTTTTAAATTTGAAATTTTATAGTAAAATATGTAATAATATTTAATACTCCATATATGATTTATTTAATGAATAAAAAATAGAAATAATTAAAAAAATATTGACATATAAAATAAAATAAATAATTCTGGAATAAAAATAATAATATGTGATTTATAAATTTATAAGTTATTTATAAAATGTTATATTTTTTTATTACGTATCAATTTATTAACTTATATATATATATGAATTATGCACTTCAGTTAATGACTTATAACTTTGTTAGGAAAAAAACGACCATATTTCATATTTTTGACTGGACCTTATTTCATGTTTGATAATCTACTATAATCTGGTAGATCATCTACGTCGTATAAAATTTGATATTTGATCATCCATATTTCATATTATGCACGTCATAAATGGAGTGTATTTAGTAAATGAGTATTTATTGTGAGAGATAAGAGAAATTAATTTTAATTATTAAATTTTACATAAATAATCAATATTAAAACATAAATATTTATAATTTTTTAAGTAATCATATAATTTTTAAATAATTTTTAAATTTAATTATCTATATATAATTATATGATTAAGATTTATTCTTTTATTCTCTTATAATTTTTAACTCTTGTATTATATATATATATATATAAAATACATTTTTTTGTTAAAAAATTATATTTTTTTATTATTTTACAATGAATTTTTTAATGAATATTTTTTTGTAATAATTATTTGTATAAATTAATTATTACAAAATATAATTTTATTTGTGATATTCTTTTTAATTTTGAAAGAATTTTAAATTATTAAATATCTCCGCTTTGCTGTCATTCGTATTTAAAGCTTGACAAACAACTAAAACGTAACAGCTCCTAAAATTAAAGCCACAAATAGAAGATGACCAAATAGCGAAGTAAACGCAAAGTTACTGTTACTGGTACCCGTAGGCTGTCGTCCATGTTCAACATGTGCAGACTTGAAAGACCCCCTTGCTCATAACAACTTGAGAGGCTGGCAAGCATTTCTTCCCTGCAAGGTATGCCACGCAATGGTCAGTTTTCAGAAAATTTCTCTTCTGTTGACGGCGTTGTTTCTGCTAAATTACATTAGCACAATGTAACTAAAAAAATAAAAAATTACACTAGCGCAATGTAACTAAAAAAATTACACTAGCGCGAACCATGTGTCTATCACTTTAATCATTATGGCATTTCTCATTCTCTCTTGACTATCTTTCCTCTCTCTTTTCTTTTCCCCTTCATTTCTCTTTCTTCTCTCTTTCCATGCTATTTCCTCTTTTGCTCTTTTCGTGTCTATTACTTAAATTACTCTGGATTTCTCTTTCTCTCTTGACTATCTTTCCTCTCTTTTTCATTTTCCCCTCATTTCTCTTTCTTCTCTCTTTCCATGCTCTTTCCTCTTATGCTCTTTTCGTGTCTATCACTTAAATTATTTTGGCATTTCTCTTTCTCTCTTGACTATCTTTCCTCTCCTTTTCCTTTTTCTCCTCATTTCTTTTTCTTTTCTCTTTCCATGTTCTTTCCTCTTATGCTCTTTTCGTGTCTATCACTTAAATTATTCTGGCATTTCTCTTTCTCTCTTGACTATCATTTCTCTCTTTTTCCTTTTCCCCATCATTTCTCTTTCTTCTCTCTTTCCATGTTCTTTCCTCTTATGCTCTTTTCGTGTTCCTCTTTCTAAGTGAATGATTTGATGAAAGGTTTTTTTATAAATCTAATACCCTCACTTAATTTGAACTTAATTTGAGTGCACTAAATAAATAAAATATTGATATATTATTAATATATTAATAAAAATAATATTTATTTAACAAGAATGAATGATGTATTAGTAATACGTCAAAGATTAATTAGTTAATTGTATCTAACTTAAGCGTACTAAATTTACGCAAGAACTTTTCGTGGTTTAATTTGATAACTAATTCACTTCTTATCTATTTGATTATTATTAGTTTTATTCATATAGAATATATATATATATATATATATATATATATATATATATGAGATTGCGTTCTCTACACCTTCATATAAAGATTAGCAACTTTTATATTTTATTTTGATAAAAAATCTCACTAAGTCTTTTTTAAAAGCAATTTTAATTTATTAGCATTTTAGTCTTTTATCTATTTACATATTTAATGAAGAAAGAGAAGAGAAGAGCATGATTTTAATGAAGATATTGAATAGTTGTATTATGTTGTAATAAAGAGAAATAATATGATTTTATTATTAACTCTACTCATTATTATTAGTAATTTTTAAATTTGAAAATTTATATTAAAGTATGTAATAATATTTAATACTCGATATATGATTTATTTAATGAATAAAAAATAAAAATAATTAAAAAATATGACATATAAAATAAAATAAATAATTCTGGATTAAAAATATTAATATGTGATTTATAAATTTATAAGTTACTTATAAAATGTTATTTTTTTATTACGTATCAATTTACTTTAAGAAGTTACTTTTATATGTTATTTTTATAAGTTACTCATCCATGGATGATCAAGATTAAAAGTTACTTGAAGGTCATGTGATTATTTAAAAAAGTCACATACATTTATATTCTAATCTTGACCATTCATGAAAGATCTAATAGTCAAAATTTACTCCTCTCACCTCTCACAATAAACACTCTTCTCACTTGAGTAAAATTATATATATATATATATGGGACATATCTAGTGAGAAAAGTTTTTATTGTGAGAGGGTGAGAGGAACTAATCTTGACCATACAACCATGCATGGATGGTCAAGATTAAAAGTTAGTTGAAGGTCATGTGATCACTTAAAAAAGTCACATGCATTTATGTTATAATCTTGACCATTCATGAAAGATTCAATGGTCAAGATTCACTTCTCTCACCTCTCACAATAAACACTCTCCTCTCACTTTTGAGTAAGATCCTATATATATATATATATATATATATATGGGACATATCTAGTGAGAGAATTTTTTATTGTGAGAAGGTGAGAGGAGTAAATCTTGACCATATAACTATACATGGATGGTTAAGATTAAAAGTTACTTGAAGGTCGACATGTGACCACTTAAAAAAGTCACATGTATTTATGTTCTAATCTTGACTATTCATATAAGATTTAATAGTCAAGATTCATCCCTTTCACCTCTCACAATAAACACTTTTCTCACCTGATACACATTCTATATATATATAATTATGCACTTCATGCCAGTTAATGACTTATATTTTTCTTAGGAAAAAAAAGACCATATTTCATATTTTTGACTGGACCATATTTCATACTTGATAATCTACTATAATGTTGTAGATCATCCACGTCGTATAAACAATTTATGTATTTTTAATCTATTATATTAGCGCTTTACGCAATTGACCTTTGTTCATTAAATTGCATCATTTACATAATATTAATGTCATTCATTATATGAGTTTTATTCTATTAGTGTGTTTTTTATAGATAAATTGCATCATTTACGTACTTTTAAAGTTGTATAAGAATGAAATATTTATCTGAAAATTTTATACAAGTGATTAATCTTATATCTACATCAATACATATATATTTATATCAACACATTTATCCTTTCTCTCTCTTTATTACAACATAATACAACATAAAATGTCAATAAATTAAAATTACTTTAAAATAAAATTTATAAAAAATTTTGTCCAAAATAAAATGTAGAAATTGTTAATAAAAGTGTAAAAATTTCACATACATGCACAAAATAAAATGTTCAAAAAATATTCTCACTTTCATATCATAACTTTTAAATTTGTACTCAGCTAGTTAAACATTGAACTAGTTTGATTATTAGTCAAAGAGTATTGAAAAACTCAAAACTCAAATTACAACATTATTTAATAATGAAAATGATGTTTGAAGCTAGGGATCACAAAAATATCCGTACTCATAAGTATTTACGGGGATTATCTGTGACAGAGTTAAGATAGATACTCATTTAATAAATAGGGCAGATATCATACTACCTGTTCCATGGATACTCGCAAACTCGTCAAATATATTTTCATTTAGTATTTCACACACACACACACACACACACACATATATATATATATGAGGGAGGATCAACTTACACCAGTGTAAATCTTTTTTCTTTTACACTTATTTTTAACCGTTAGTTTCACTTTCATCTAATGGTTACCTTTAATGAAATAATCTCAACCATTAGATGAAAGTGAAACTAACGATTAAAAATGGGTGTAAGAAAAAAAAAACTTACACTGGTGTAAACTGATCCCTCCTCTATATATATATATAAGTGACCATTTGTACGAAAAATACTTTGAGTTTTGTCCTGAAACCTATTTCATTTGAAAATAGACTCAAAGATTTTTCCAATGAGTGGTCATTTGCTTTAAACGGATAAGAAATGAAAAAGTTATGGTCATTTAAAGTCAGTTTTCAAAATCAGAGTGCATACAATCGATTACACAAGTCTTGTAATCGATTACAATTCTGGCATAGGCCATGTAATTGATTACAACATCCATGTAATCGATTACCAAGTGCCGAGAAGCACTTCCAACGGCTATAAACGGCTAGTTTTCATAAAAAATCATTTCTAAATACTATCAACGACTATTTTATCACTTGAGCTCTATATATAAGTGATATTTGAAGCTTTTACAATTTTAGAAATTTGATTTGATCCTTGAATAATTAAAATCATATTTTGAGCTCTTTATTGCAAAATCCTTCTATTTCTTTGTTCTTCAAGTTATATATCTATTCTTGTGAGAGTTTTTAATTTTTCTCTTCATCTTGAAATCATTGTAAGAGGATGAGGTATCTCTCAAGAGAGAAAATTGTGAGGTATCCCAAAGGTGTTGTAAGTGCTCTTGAATGTAAAGGTTTTTTTAAATACCTGTGAAGCTTGAAGAGTTGGAGGCTCTAGCACAAGGATAAGGTATCCCAATGTGTGAGGAGTGCTCTTGTTTGTACAAAGGTTTTTCTAGTACCCGTGAAGTCTAGGAGATAGTGAAAAAATATCAAGTTAAGCTTGGAGACTAGATGTAGGCCACAAGTGGTTGGTGACTGAATTAGGATAAATTCTTGAGTTTGATTTTCTCTTCTCTACACTCTTTAATTTTAGTATTTGGTGTAGTATATTTATCTATTGCATATCTTGACATCTTAATATTTTGATTCTAAGAACTTGATATCTAGCTTATTTGCTTGATTTATCCCATAACCCAAGTTGTACTTAAGTAATCTACAATAGTTGTATCTTTGTTAAACTTATTCTGCTGCATGTGTTGATTGAAAATATAAAAATGCACAATCTCTCAAAGTTGCTTTAAAAATTTGTAATCACCCAATTCACCCCCCTCTTGGGTGATGGTTGCCATGCCTAACAGTACCCACCCCTCGCACCACTGTTGCAACCACCATGCATTGGAGGAAAATATCTACATCAACCTAATTCAGGTGATTCTCTGAAACCCGTTTAGAATACATCAAAACTTTAATTTAACTTTTAATTTATTACATGCACAAATTTGGAGAGTAAGGGATGTGGAGAGACAAGAGAGGATGCAAGACATGAGAAAAATTGGCCCTTGTCTTGTGCTGTCTCAATTGAGGCTCCGACATTATTGACCGGGACTGTGACCAAATCAGGGTTGAATACTCTTTGTTAGAATATCCAGAACATGTCTTAGGATTAAATTAGGCTTGATATTATGTTATCTTAGAGATTTGGTTCGCACATAATTAGATATATTATTTTGATTATATTTGATTGTATTTCCTTCTTTATATAGACTCCCTCTCCTATAAATAAGGAATCCTCTTGTACACACTAATTAATTCAAATATAATTAAGAGAATATACAGAAAAACCTTCTCCAGAATTTTCTCATGTCCATATTTCTCTATTTCTAACATGATATCAAAGTTATGGTATCCACCTTGAAGAGAATTTCTCCTTTTCGTTATGTAAAGTTCATGAAATTCATTAGAATTGTTGTTCTCCTCATCTTTGTCTACTCCAGTTCAATCCTTCTGCTCACCGTCACTGTTTTTTCATCACTCTATTTTAGACTCAGTTGCCACAACCATTGTCCTAGATTCTAGATTCTGATTATTGCCCTAGATTCCAGATTCCGTTGTAGACTGTAGACTCCAGACTCCAATTATTGTCATAGATTATAGACTCCGTTCTAGACTCTGACTACCGTTCTAGATTATAGACTCCGACTATCGTTCTAGATTATAGATTCCGTTCCAGACTCCGATTACCGTCCTAGATTGGCTCTGTCTCCATTGCTCCAACCTCCGTTCAGTTTCGTCTCCGTCTCCGTTGTTTCAGCCAAATGCAGATTGATTTTATCTCAAATGCAGTTTGGCTCCATTCCCATTATACATTTTTCCAAATGCAGATAGTTTCATCCCAAATGAAGTTTGGGTCTCTTGGTTTCTCCAAGATATCGACGTTGTGTTTTTAGAATATTTTTAATTTATTTTATTTTTGTATGTCTAATTGTAACAAGTTAAAGCTACTAAGCTTTAGCTTGAGGAGGAGTATTAGAATATCTAAAATATATTTTGAGATTAAATTAAACTTGATTTTGTGTTATCTAAAGAATTTAATTTATACATAATTAGAAATATCATTTGATTATATTTGATTGTATTTTCTTTTTTTAAAGGTTCTCTCTCCTATAAATAAAAAATCTTTTTGTATATACTAATTAATTTAAATATAATTCAAAAAAAAATATTTTCCAAACTTTTCTTATATCCATATTTTTCAAATTCTAACACTCTTAAAATTTGAACTTTGAACGCTGAAGTCTGAAGTCTGAACCTGAACTAATTTCGTTTTCATGGATCATTAACTCATTAATATTGTTTTGCAAATTACAATAGCGCACTGTAATTAAAAAAAATTACACTAGCGCAATGTAACTGAAAAAATTACATACCATGATAGATAAATGGATCATTAACTCATTAATATTGTTTTGCAAATTACACTAGCGCACTGTAACTAAAAAAATTACACTAGCGCACTGTAACTAAAAAAATTACATACCATGTCTCTATCACTTAAATTATTTTAATATTTCTCTTTGTATGTTTCCGCTCTTTTTCCTTTTTCTCCTCATTTCTCTTTCTTCTCTCTTTCCATGCTCTTTCGTCTTCTGCGTGTTCCTCTTTCTAAGTAAATGATTTGATGAAAGATCCATGTCTATATCACTTAAATTATTCTGATGTTTCTCTTTTCTCTTAACTATCTTTTCTCTCTTTCCTTTTTCTCCCCATTTCTCTTTTTTCTCTCTTTCCATGCTCTTTCATGGAAAGCTCTTTTCATGTTCCTCTTCTTAAGTGAATGATTTGATAAAAGGTTTTTTTATAAATCGAATATGCTCACTTAATTTGAGTACACTAAGTAAATAAAGTATTGAAATATTATTAATATATTAATAAAAATAATATTTATTTAACAAGAATGAATGATGTATTAGTAAAATGTTAAAGATTTATTAGTTAATTGTATCTATGTGTACTAAATTTACACAAGAACTTTTAATGATTTAATTTGATAATTAATTTACTTCCTATTTATTTAATTATTATTGGTTTTATTCATGTAGAATATATATATATATATATATATATATATATATATATATATATATATGTAGGAGATTGTGTTCTCAACACTTTCATATGAAGATTAGCAACTTTCATATTTTGTTTTAATAAAAAATCTCCGTAAGTCTTTTTTAAAAACAATTTTCATTTATTAGCATTTTAGTCTTATATCTATTTACATATTTAATGAAGAAAGAGAAGAGAAGATCATGATTTTAATGAAGATATTGAATAGTTGTATTATGTTGTAATAAAGAGAAAGAATATGATTTTATTATTAACTTTATTCATTATTAATAGTAATTTTTAAATTTGAAATTTTATATTAAAATATGTAATAATATTTAATACTCCATATATGATTTATTTAATGAATAAAAAATCAAAATAATTGAAAAAATATGACATATAAAATAAATTAAATAATTCTGGAATAAAAATAATAATATGTGATTTATAAATTTATAAGTTATTTATAAAATGTTATATTTTTTATTACGTATCAATTTATTAACTTTTATATATATATATGAATTATGCACTTCAGTTAATGACTTATAACTTTCTTAGGAAAAAAAAGGACCATATTTCATATTTTTGACTGGACCTTATTTCATATTTGATAATCTACTATAATGTGGTAGATCATCCAGGTCGTATAAAATTTGATATTTGATCATCCATATTTCATATTATGCACGTCGTATATGGGGTGCATTTAGTAAAATAAATATTTATTATAAGAGATAAGAGAAATTAATTTTAACTATTAGATTTTATATAAATAACTAATGTTAATATATAAATGTCTGTAATTTTTTAAGTAATTATATAATTTTTAAATAATTTTTAAATTTAATTATCTATATATAATCATATGGTTAAGATTACTCTTCTTACTCTTTTATAATTCTTCGTTCTTATATTATATTATATATATATATATAATACATTTTTTTGTTAAAAAATTATATTTTCTTATTATTTTACCATGAATTTTTTAATGAATATATTTATTTTTGGTAATAATTATTTCTATAAATTAATTATTACAAAATATAATTTTATTTGCGATATTTTTTTAATTTTGAAAGAATTTTAAATTATTAAATATCTCCGCTTCGCTGTCATTCCTATTTAAAGCTTGACAAACAACTAAAACGTAACAGCTCCTGAAATTAAAGCCACAAATAGAAGATGACCAAATAGCGAAGTAAACGCAAAGTTGCTGTTACTGGTACCCGTAGGCTGTCGTCCATGTTCAACATGTGCAGACTTGAAAGACCCCCTGCTCATAACAACTTGAGAGGCTGGCAAGCATTTCTTCCCTGCAAGGTATGCCACGCAATGGTCAGTTTTCAGAAAATTTCTCTTCTGTTGACGGCGTTGTTTCTGCTAGGGCCTGTGACAGGCAAGAGTCGGTGCACGGATAAGTGTGGACATGTTCATATTCAATTTCCATTTTATCTCAAAAATAGCAAGCTGAATCACACTACCGGCTATCCTCCTGGGTTTGATCTATTATGTACTGATAAACATGAGACTGTGCTAGAGCTGCCTGCTGTTCCAGTAAAATTGTTTGTCAAACACATAGATTACCAATCTCAGCGAATTCATATCTATGACCCTGACAATTGCCTTCCCAGTCAGCTTTTAACAATCGGCAATTCATCAATTTCTCCTTTTCAATTCAAATCAATTTACAATTATAATGATGATAAGTATAATGTTTCCTTCTTCCGCTGCTCTTCAAGGTCCTGCCCAATTTTGCAACTTGAATCTTATCGAGACTTCATTGATCCTGAAATAATATCTTGCACCAAGGTGCGTGATGTTTCATCCGTCAAGTGGTACTATTCAGAAGGGTTCGATGGCCCGAATACTTTGCTTTTGGGGTGGTTGAAGCCCGATTGTAGTTCCTGTGAAGCACAAGGCAAGAAATGTAAATTGAAGAACAATGGCACCCAAGGCGAAACTGAATGTTTCATTTGCAGAACAAACAAGATGCCAACATCAACTGTTGTACTAATTGCTGCAGGTATGTGACATCCTTAGCCGTCCTTTCCTTTCTCGTCTGTTGTTTGTTACTTATTTTGTCTGATTGAAGAAAAATGATGTTTCAAGAACAGGGGTAATAATTGGTTTGATGCTTTTGCTGCTATTGGCCATTGCATTACTTCACATCTATCGCAATTTTAAGATGAAAGGAGAAGACCAGGCTAGGATCGAAAAATTCTTGGAGGATTACAGGGCAATGAAGCCTACAAGATTCACTTATGCTGATATTAAGAGAATCACAAATGGTTTCAAGGAAAGCTTAGGCGAAGGAGCTCATGGAGCAGTGTTCAAAGGTATGCTCTCCCAAGAAATTCTCGTTGCTGTGAAGATACTCAATGACACTCAGGGAGACGGGAAGGATTTCATAAATGAAGTGGGAACCATGGGCCAAATTCATCATGTCAATGTTGTTCGCTTGCTTGGATTCTGCGCAGATGGATTCCACCGTGCTCTTGTTTATGATTTCTTTCCAAATGGTTCATTGCAGAAATTCTTAGCTCCACCAGACAAGAAGGATGTTTTCCTTGGTTGGGAGAAGCTGCAACAAATTGCTCTCGGTGTTGCCAGAGGGATTGAGTATCTCCACCTAGGTTGTGATCATCGAATCCTTCATTTCGACATCAATCCCCACAATGTGTTACTAGATGATAACTTCACTCCAAAGCTTACTGATTTTGGACTTGCCAAATTGTGTCCTAAAAATCAGAGCACAGTATCCATGACTGCAGCCAGGGGAACCTTGGGCTACATTGCCCCTGAAGTTTTCTCAAGAAACTTTGGGAATGTGTCTTATAAGTCTGACATTTACAGCTATGGAATGTTGCTGCTAGAGATGGTTGGAGGAAGAAAGAATACAAATATGTCAGCTGAGGAAACTTCCCAAGTTCTATACCCAGATTGGATCCATAATTTGCTTGAAGGAAGAGACACACTAGTTAATATTGAGGATGAGGGAGATAAAAACATTGCAAAGAAACTTGCCATTGTAGGACTTTGGTGCATTCAGTGGAACCCAGTGGACCGTCCATCCATGAAAACCGTGGTACAAATGCTTGAAGGGTTGGGAGACAAGTTAATGGCGCCCCCTACTCCTTTTGACTCTACCGTTTCTACTAGAACAAATGCAGTTATTCCAGCAAGACATCTGAATTTCGAGTTGGAAGTTATTAATGAAATAGAGTAAATATGGTCACCTTTAGGCTCATCAGATGTATTCAGTACTTCATAAGTGTTGTAAGATACTAAGATCTATTTCAGCATCATTATTCCATTACCCATATAAGCTTATCAATCTACTTGTGTATTGTTTCTTAAATTATGCTTCTAGAATTATACTTGTGAATTGTTTCTTAAAGTATTCTTCTAGGATTATACTTTTGAATTTTGGTTTCCGAAATGCGGTCTGAATAGGACACCAATTATTTATTTGAATAGTGCTGACTTGCAACATAAAATTATTTCTTCCTCTGGTTCCACTCGTTGTAACACTACAAAAAAAAGGGGAAGTAGCCACGATTTATTTTCTGTGGTTGTCATAGCCGCCAGCGAAGCATACCACCTCTGCTCCGACATTATTCTCATCCCATTCTTATAAATATTAGGCTTCTTCCTCTCAAAACAAAACCCATTCCTCTTCCCTTCTGGTTCACATGCTCAGAGTCTCAGACCATTATGCCAGGTAAGAAACCCTAATTCTTATTCTCTCAGATTTTTGTTCAGGTTCGTTTGATCTTTGGTGGTAGCAGCAAAGAAATCCGGAGTTAAATTGGTGAAACAGTGATGTTCAAAGAGTGAAACACATAGACCAAAAATGGATTCCATAACGGTTCTTCTTCCAATGGCGCAAGATACTGTTCATTTCTATGCTAATTTCGAAAATTCCTTTTTCATCTTTTATCTGTGGCGCTAATTTCACTATGTATGTGATTGTTGCTTGATTGGTAGAGAGATTAGTGGATAGCAACCATTCTATTCAAAATTGCACTTAGATATGGCTATAAGTGGCTATCATGGTGTAGAATTGCAATTTGTTTGATAACAAGGAGGAATTTGGGGAATAAGTGGAGTAATTTAAGGTTTTTCTTTGTTTCCCCGTTTCATGCATCTCAATTTTTTGTATCTACTTCAAGAGAAAATCTCAAATTAGGGACTTTTGTTTGAATTCAAACTAATTATCCTTTTAAGTCGTTTTTGTTCATGTGCATTCTGGATTGAAGAAAAAAGAATCTTTACTCGACATTTGGGTATGCTAGCTATATTTAATGTAATGATGACTCTGTACATGAACCTTAAAGAATTTGACAAAGTTAATATTTTGGTTTCAGATATGATAAAAAATAAAATAAAAAAAAATACAGTTAGATTTCTATTCCCATAATGTATGATTATCTTCTTGTGGATCTCTAGGATGAACAGGAAAGAAGGAACGAGTGTTTTAACATATTTGTATTTATCTTAACAGATTCCTATGGGTCACCTGCAATCGCATAGCACTTATCCTAATAGCTATTAAATAAATACAACTATGGAATATTTTTTTGATAATTTTATTTACCGTAGTTGTATAATATATATAGTATAAATATTAATTAGAAAAGAATAAAAAATTATAGAAAAATATTCTACAATTACAGAATAAAAATAGATTACACAATTAAAGATATTGACTAAATCAAATATTGACCAAATTATATCTTTAATTTTAATATCAAATATTGATCAAATTATATCATTAATTTTAACATCAAATATTGACTAAATCATATCTTTAATTTTAATACTCCCCCCTCAAGTTGGAGCATGTATATCGCAAATGCCTAACTTGTCTAAAGAGTGACTGAAAACACTGTTGACAACAGCTTTGGTAAGGACATCGACTAGTTGGTCTTCAGACTTCACAAACGGAAAAACAATGATTTCGACTTCAAGTTTTTCCTTAATGAAGTGTCTATCAATTTCCATATGCTTCGTCCAATTATGTTGGATTGGATTATGAGCAATCTTTATAGTAGAAGTGTTATCATAATATAACTTCATTGCTTCCGGAGAGTGAACACCCAAATCCTTAAGCAAGTTCCTCAACCATAGTAACTCACATACGCCAAAAGTCATGCCTCTATATTCAGCTTCTGCACTTGACCTTGCTACCACTGATTGTTTTTTACTCCTCCAAGTCATAAGGTTGCCCCCTACAAAAGTAAAGTATCCTGAGGTAGATTTTATGTCGTCAGATGAACCAGCCTAATCTGCATCAATGTAACCTTTTACCTTCAAGTGATTATTCTTGTTGAATAACAACCCTTTACCAGGAGCAGACTTTAAATATCGCAATATGCGTTCCACAACATCCATGTGAGGTTTACGAGGATCATGCATAAACTAGCTCACTACGCATACTGAATAAGCAATATCTAGCCTATTATAGGATAAATAAATTAATTTTCCCACAAGTCTCTGGTAACTTGCTTTATCTGTAGAAGTTGCATGCAAGCACTCAAACAACTTGTGATTTTGTTCAATAAGGGTATTCGCAGGCTTAGATCCAAGCATACTTGTTTCAGCTAACAAATCAAGAATGTATTTTTGTTGAGATAAGAAAATATCATTCTTTGAGCAAGCTACCTCGATTCCAAGAAAGTATTTTAAACCTCTAAGTTGTTTTATTTGAAACTCTAAGGCCAAATGTCCTTATAAGCTCTCAATTTCTTCTTGATCATCTCCTATCACCACCATGTCATCAATGTATATAATCAAAGCAATAAGTAACCTTACCCATTCGATGCTTTGAAAACAAAGTATGGTCTGAGTTGCTTTGTTTATATCCGAAGCTCTTCATAGACTTGGTAAATCTACCGAACCAAGCTCTTGGAGATTGATTTAACCCATACAATACCTTTTTGAGTTTGCACACTATTGTAACATCTGAGTATTTTCCCACACTTGGAGGGGGATCCAAAAGATCTCCATATAAAAAAATATTTTTGACATCAAGTTGAAGAAGTGGTCAATCTCAGTTCACCGACAAAGGCAGGAACACTCTAACTGTATTAAGTTTGGCAACAGGTGCAAAAGTGTCCTGGTAGTCAACCTCATAAGATTGCGTATATCCTTTCGCAACCAATCGAGCTTTATACTTCTCAATTGTCCCATTTGCTTTATGCTTGTCCGCAAAGACCCATCTACATCTCACAGTTTTTTTCCTTTCAGTAGAGTCACAAGCTCTCAATTATCATTTTTTTCAAGCACTGCCATTTCTTCTACCATGGCTTGAGTCTATCTATCATCTGCTATAGCTTCCTGCATTTTACTAGGAATAGGAGCAGATGATAATTGTAGCACATAAGACGCATATGACTTGGACAGTTTTTGATAAGACACATGATTACTAATGGGGTATCTAACTTTGGATTTAGGATCAAGCCCATATTTAACAGGTGGTACACCACGATTAGAACGAGGTAGAAGACGATATTGAGACACTTGAGATTCAAAAAAAAAAAAAAAGATCATCACTACAAGTGGAATTAGGATTGGTGGATACCTCTAGAGGAATCTCAAAAGAAGACTGGCTCAGTGGTTGTGTTGAATTGTTAAGCGGCATTGTACTATCATGAAGAGCGTTATCTTCAATATGAGAAGTCTCTGGTTTAACAACTGATAACTCTTCCCTTTCATCTAAAAATTCACCTTGTCCTGAAAAATCTCTAGGCAAATAAATATGTTTTGAATTTTTGGTAAGAAATGCCTCCATTTCTTCATAATTTATCACTTCGTCTAAATTCTCCCCCTGAAAGGGTAAATTAGGAGTCGGTGCCCTATAAAAAAGTTCAGTCTCGTGGAAGGTAATATCCATGGAAACATAAAGCCTTCGATTTTTTGGATCATAACACTTGTAGCCTTTTTTATTGTTCCTATATCCCACAAAAACACACTTCAAAGCACGAGACTCGAGCTTAGTTCTTTGGTGCGGATGCAAATGAACATAAACTACATACCCAAAAATTCATGGGGCCAAAAGTACTATCAGTGGAAGAGTGCAATGATCAAAAAGGGCATCCAATGGTCTTCAAAAATTAAGAACACTAGATGGCATATGATTTATTAAGTAGACCGTCGAATTCAAAGCTCCACAAGTAAATAGGAACATGACCCCCAATTAAAAGAGATCGAGTAACTTCCAATAAATGTCGATATTTTTGCTCTATGACACTAATTTGTTGAGGAGAATATGTGCAAGATGTTGGGTGAATAATTCTTTCAAAGTACATAAATTCCATCAATTCTTTCTTTTCATACTCACCACAATTGTGCATAAATTAAATTCCATCAATTCCATAAATTCTATCTGATACCATATCAAATAAACACAATTGTGGAATAATTTTCTGATAATTCCATTCATCGTAGTTGTACAATATATATAGTGCAAACATTAACAAGGAAAGAATAAAAGATTACAAAGAAATATCCTACAACTACGGAATAAAAATAGGTTACACAATTAAGGATTGATCAAATCAAATATTGACCGAATCATATCCTTAACTTTAGCATCAAATATTGACCAAATCATATCTTTAATTTTAACAATAGCAACTAAAATGTGGTGTTCTTTTCTATTTCTTTTACATGTTCTGGTCCTTATTTGTCCCTCAATCAGTCCAATTTCATTATTGGTCAGTCCTTAACTTACTTTATTATATATTTGATTGGCACAAAAATCTTATTACAGATTTATTTATTTAATTATGGACATTTTTTTTAATTTAATTTATTTAATGAAATTTTCCACTGTGCTGTAGAATGTCTCATTTATAACTGCTACCTATTATTGGCATAAAATTTGAAACTATGGAATCAACATTGCTATAAGTCTAGAGAAGGGCTACATACAAATCAATTCATGATTTCATGTCAGTATCATCCTTAATGCAGGTATGTCATTCACGCTTTTTTAATAAAGATCAATTTGATAACTCTTAAAACTAATTCAAAATTATTTAAGATAAATTAGTCATAAAATTTTTTTATAGTTACTTTTAATTTATTTTTAGTTTGGTTAAAATTTGTTTAAACTAATTTTAAAATCATAAAAGTTTAAATTTTTATTTTTTGATGTATAACCAAGTTTAAAATATAAATAATGAGTTAGAAACAAATTATGAGAGAGAATAAATAAGAGAAAAAAGAGTCTACAAAAAAAATTGGATTAAGAAAAAACAAACTTTTAGTTGGTATTCTTAAGAACTAATTTTATTTTAAATTCAGTTTAGATATGAACTTTTAAAAGAAAAAAAATTTGTAAAATCAAATAACATTCATCTAAAAATCAACTCTACTATACCCACATATATAATTTTTGAATGTTTCGAAACACCCATAAATTTGTTATTTTGGACTATTGTTTGCCTAGTAATGATATTGTGAATAGGGGTGAACATGGTTCAGTTTGGTTGGTAAAACCAAACCAAACTGCCATAAACCATTAATAAGGTGCAGTTTGGATATGCATTATAAATAGGAACTGTAACCACTATTGCAAAAAGAAATCCAAACAAAAATTAACTTGTTATTTGGTTCAGTTAACCGGTTCTGATATAGTTATGACAATAGAACCATCTGGCCTCTTCTGAAAAAGAAGCATCTCCACAATTCTCACCTTTCTCCTTTCCTCCTCTAGCACCAGCACCGACACTAATAGCACTGCCCTTAACTCCACCAGTAGATCCAATGACTCTTAAATCTTTGAGTTCAAGTGCGTTGAATTAATATATAAGAGGTTGTATAGAAAGTGACATGAATGGAAGCCAGCATAATATCCCCGAAGGCCTCCATCTCCAAGAGCTTGGAATTCATGGCCCATATTCCTAGATCCACCACGGGCTCCAGTGAGGGCGTAGAACACGACAATGGATCGATGAGAGTAGCTTGGCAATGGACACGTAGAAGAAGAGCGTGGAAGTTCAGAGAGGAGGAGAGGTCACTGCCAAGAGGAATGACAGCAGAGGACGATGATTTTTGATCAAGGAAACAAAGAAGAAAAAGATGGTGGGAGGGGTTGAGATACTTGGTGGCGGTGTTGCTAATATTATGGTTAGGTTTGGTTAACTATGGTTAACCAAATTGTAAATCTTAAATTACAAACCAAAACACTTTAACGTAAAGAAACCGAATCGATATGTAAACAGTTCCAACAGTTCGGTTAATTTTAGTGTAGTGTGGTGTGGTTTAATGGATCAATTTAGTTTATAAAAAAGTTTGCCCACCCCTAATTGTGAATGGGCTTTCTTATTCCTTCAGCTTCAGTTAGTGTTGTTAAAATGTGCCTTATATTGATCAAGTAGAAGCATGTATTTTATGATGAGGTTGATATATAGACTAAGGGATGAGGATCACTTGTCCCCATTCCCTGTCCTATTCCCTGTCCCCTTCCATGTCTCCTCACTTAAATTTTGACAAGTGTTTTAAACTTAATTGCATGTTCCTTCTCATTTAACTTATTTTACACTTGTCAGAATTTAAGTAGAAGGACAGGGAAGAGGACAGGAAATGGGGACAGGTGATCTCCATTCATAGACTAAGATAGAATCTCACACACTTTGAAGATAATATTTTTCCATGTGCAAGTCTCTTGGTTTTTTATTGTTTGTCCAAGTTTTACAGAGAGAGAGAATATTGAGTTTTGTTGTTAGGCGTTTTCATATTTTCATTAAGTTGGACCATGGAAAGTATATTAGAATTTGAATTCTGGCTCATGTGAACATGTGACGTAAAATTGTTTAAATTTTCCTTGCAGTGTTTGAATTTAACAAAGATTTATAATGATAGGAAAATTGGAAAGCTATGTGAGTTTGCTTCTACAAATCCATTGAGAATTCCCAAGGTAATATTATTCTTAGAAGTCTTTTCTTTTATTTGTTACTTCTAGTCCATTTGCCTCACGTAATATCATTCTAGTCTAACTTACTTTCTTTCCTAAGATTTGACTTGACCAATCTGTATTGATTTTTGCAGCCTTTCAGGCTTAATTGTTAATATCTGATTTTGGGAGGTGTTAAAAATGCTTCTATTGAAGTTTTGAGCATAAATGCTCCAACCAAAGCAACTGTCTTGGCACATGATGGCAACCTCGACTGCCGGCCATATAGTCCAAGCATGAACCCAACATCTAACCTTACATTTCTCTTTCCCCCAATTCTTTCTCAGCCATTTTGTTCTCTTCCTCCTACCTCCACTTACTTCTCATGAATAGTTCTCTTCCAACATTTTGGAAGACAAGTTAGTAGAAGACTCCATCTGAAAGCTCCTTTCTAATACATTTATACATGAAAAGTGCGTACTAAAACGAGTCTTCCATTTTTCATTTTTTCTTTTATCATCTATTTTTTCTTTCTAAATTCTAAACAAATTTCCTCATTCTTTAGGTTTTGTTCTTCATTTTTTTTTTTGCATATTTTTTATGCTGCAACAACTCAAATCCCAAACACTATACTAATATTGTGAAGACAAAGAGGATGGTGAGGCAGCTGATGATCTTGATGCCACACTTTTTGTTTCTTATCGGGCTCACTATTACTGCCACATAAAAATCGATCAAAAGTACTTCGGTTCAATCAGAGAACAAATTAAAAATATATATACTAGCATTTTGAATTTTCAAAAGATGAATGCTAATACTTTGAGGGACCAAAACTGTAATCATCAATTGTACTAAATAACCTATTATGGAGGTTTCTAGATAAGAACTTTAGTCGTTGATCATTTTTGTAACAAAATCTATCATGATAGACTATGGAGCATCAATGCTCCAAAGTTGTTTAGGAGCATTGTAAACATTTCCCTGATTTTGATGATTCTTTGTTATATTCAAAGTAAGTACATTAAACTAGGAAATTATATATTATTTTCTTCTACTATAAGGCAATGTGTCCCACCGCCAAAAGTTGCTATCATAAGAGTCTTTTTTTAGCGACAAAGATTATTAGTAAAGGTTAACATTTTCCAGCGACTATTATAGTTATCATATATTTAATTTTGGCAACAACTATTATTGTTGTCATAAACAACTTAAGTCATTGCTATCATAAAATTCCTAACTACAAGTGTCATTGCAATAGGTGATATATTTAATTTTTTATATTAATTATATTTATTAATTTGATTTTTATAACTACAAAATAATTATTAAAATTGTCCAAAACATAATATATATTACCATAGAATAACTACTGATATAAACACAAGGATGTCAATGCTATATAGTAATTAGAAACCAAATAACATAAAATTTCCAGTCTTTATGCTTAAAGCAATAAGTGGTCCAACAAATATTTTTATGGAAATATGAAATATATGCATGAGAAATATCAAAACTAATTAATTGAAAAGAGAAATTAGCATATCAAAAAATAATTAGTGAGATCTTTAGCTTCAAGCAGGAACTAGGCGTACCTAGTATTGGTTGAGATGAATTATAGCTTAGGTTCTCTGAACTTGAAAAGAAGATAATAAGGATGTGATAAAATCAGAATGGACTTAAGAAGTTAGTAGGTAGTGGAAGATGATGTTTATAGATGTAGAATTAGAATTCTTGTAGGAAATGTTTTTTATGAAGATAAGCCTCTAGAATGATAGGTTTATCCTTACATATGACTTATCCTTTAGATATGACTTACCCCATATTATTAGTATGAGAGGTCTTAGCCTTATCCAAAAATGTATCAAATCATAGTATAAAAATTTTAATTACATATTAAATAATTATTATTTAAAAAATTAAATTCTTTTAATAATAATAATATAAATTTTTTATGGTAAATAATTTTATCTTTAATTCTTAAACTAAATTATTAGTAAGGTGTATACTTTATCCTTTTTTATTTTTTTAAATCTTATTAATAGATATAGATAAGTTAGACCATAGGATACCTATTCAAAAATTTGAATTAAAATGGGATCTTTATCCTATGTTTATCATTCCCTATTTCAATTCAAAATTTTGGGTACATTTAAATTCAATTTTAATAATGTTTTGGACCATGATCCGAGACCAAGTCTAATGGGTCAACTGGCCACGCATCTAACCAGAGTTTGTTGTGGACATCCCAGCTAAGCACTTATGGCACATTGTTGATGTAATATCCTCCTTAACATATTAGTTTTAATCATAGTTAAAGAAACTCAGAAATTAGCATAAATTGCTGAAATGATAGAAATAAATATAAAAAATTTATTTCTAAGTCATAAATGGTTGTAAAGAGTTGTGATAAATTTTTGGAGAATCAACTGAATTAGTTTGACAATTTTAATGATATTGAATGAGTGTTAAAAAGCCAAATAAAATAGTTAAGTAACTTAGAAAACTATGAAATTTTGTGGAGATATCATGTAGAGGATGGAAAATATTTTGGTAAGTAATACAAGTTAAGGTGAATATTAGTAAGCCTATTAATTTAATTCTCAGGTATAACTTAACTTAGGGAAGAGTAATGGAGCTTAACTGATAAATAGCAGTGTATAAAAAATTATGAAATTATGAGTATAATGACTAGATGTCGTCTTAAAATGTTCTATAGCACTCATGGAAGTTAAAAAACCTGGTTATGAAAGATTACAGTATTCCTAAGTAATACAAAAGTTTCAATGGAACTTTATCCTTATTTCTCCATGCTCTCCACTGCCTCTCCTCTTTTCATCTATATCTCGAATTTGACTTTTCTTTCTTTTCATCCTTATCCACATTAGTAGCAACAGAAAAGAAAGAAAGAAAAGAAGGAAAAGCAAGGGAAGAAGGCTACCAACAGGAAAAGAAAAAGGGAAAGCAAGAGGAAGAAGAAGAAAAGAAAGGAAAAGGAAGAAGGCATCAACAAGTTTGAGTTGAGGTAGGGGTTGTATTATTCTTTGTTTATCATTTTTCTTTGGATATCTAGATCTTGTATGTTGTAAATGGGTATAGAAGAATTGTATAATGAAGCTTGATTGTATATGTATGAATATATCTATGGTTTTGAGCTTGGTTTAGCTTGAGACATCATGAATATATGTGATTGATGCTTCCTTATCCTTCTTTTTGTTTTCAAGAATTGTGTTAGTAAACTTAGATATAATTTGAAGATTTACATATCCAATAGGCTACGTTGCACGGGTACGAGTATGGTACCGGTACCTGGTACAGATACAGGTATGGGGTATAAATTTTTTTAAAAAACTAGGGTGTATGTACGTATATATATATATATATATACATATAATAAACTAAAATCTCACACAATAAAATATAACAACATAAAATAAAAATTAAAGCACACAAATTTCAACATAAAACATAGAAAGGAATTTAAATTGTTCAACTAAGACAACATCCACAATAAGAAATTACAATACTTAAGTTGTTCAACATGACAACTTTTAAAGATGATTATAAAAATTAAACTCCAACAGTCTCAATTTCATCATTTCCTTGCCCATCATCAGTGAAAAGAACAACCTCTAAATATGGTTCATAAAGAGATAGGCTAGCAACTTCAAGAATCTCAGCCCCTTCAAATGGATACCATTCATCTCAACCAATGTCCCACATTTTTGTTTCACCTTCATTATAGTTCTTATTCTTCCTTGAGAGGAGACAAAGATTTGTGTGAACAAAAACTAAATTTTTAGCTCTCTTGGGATTTAACTTATTTCTTTTCATGGAATGGATAAAGGAATATGTGCTCTAATTCCTTTCACAACAAGAGGAAGAGAAAGGTTATGAAAGGAGTTTCAAGGTAACGGTTTGAAGTTTGGGGATTGAAAATCCATACATGACCCACCATTCCTTTGGTTTCAAGTTCCACCTATCTTGCAAGCAATCAAATTGGCCAAACTCTTCTTCATCACTTGAGAATTTAACAAACTCCAAAGTGACCTCTCGCCTTTCTTGAGGGTCTGAAAAGTAATCCTTTAGGCATTTGTTTCTCCCTATATAAATCTCATTGTCATTTTGTGACGAGACTCATTTTGTAGTTTCCTCAAGCCATTGTCTACAATAATACCTATTATACAACATGTAAATTGTGATTACTATAATACAAAAACCAAAGTAGAAAAAGTAAAAGAAATTGGAACATAGAAGTTAATTAAATTTACCTAGGATTAAGTGAATGAGCCAAGCATTGAAGTGGTATGCAACTTTTATTCCATCTAGAAATTAGGATGTTATACACCACTTCATAGAAGGATGAATGTTGATTCAACTCCTTTTTCTCATGTTGATAGATTGCTAGTTTCAATTACTTAATCATACAATCACATTTCTCATAAACCAAATGAAGGTCTGGCTTATTGGTGTCACAAGAACGAAGCATTTCATAGATGAGTTTTGTAAAGCTTAGAATATAATCAACTATATCCCACCAAAGGTCATTCAAAATTATTTCTTTCACAAAGGCAGTGTTTTGAACATCTTCTTCTCTATAGTGAGACCATTCTTCACTAATGACCATAGACTAGAGACCATGCTTAATAGTTCTAAACCTTTTAAGCATTACAATGATAAAGGCAAATCTAGTCTTAGCAATAGAAAGTAGTTTTAGATGCACAAATTGATTATACATGGCTAGCCTTATGGAATGATTCATGATAAAATTCTTAATGAAAAAGGCATCATCAGCAACAACAGTAATCCAATGACACTTAGCATAAACACTCTTATTATTTCATTTATTTTTAGGTGCACAAATATTTTTCAAAGTAAGGTTTAAGGTATGCACCACACACGGTGACCAAAAGATATGGGGATGAATTGATTCAACAATTGCTCCAGTAACCTTGTAAACAGGTGCAGTATCTGTAATGATTTTCACCACATTTTGTGGTCCAACCTCATCAATGGTGGACAAAATCAAGTTAGCAATGTAATGCTTGTCCTTAAACTCACCTAAGCTATCAACTGCCTTCAAGAACATAGGTCCCGAATCAGATGCAACCATGAAGTTAATCAATGGTCTTCTTTGTGCATCAGTCCAACCATCACTCACTATACTTACACCTTTTTCTGGCCAAGTGTCTTTGATGAGTTGAAGTAATCTCAATATGTGAGATTTTTCTATTTGTAATATTGTAGTTCTTATATCATTGTAGCTAGGTGGAAGAAAACCCAAGATGGTAGTGTTTGCAGCATATGTGAATGAGCTAACAAAATAAGGATTCGTAGCCACATTGAATGGCAAACCAACAGAGTAAAATAGTCTGACTATTTCACAAGACAAATGATCTTTTACCTCATTATTAAATGTCCTTCCTATTGCACTTTCACTACCTCTTCTTCTCTTGCTCCCATCAGAAGACATATCACATCTAGGAGGGTTCAAACTTGTAGAGCCAAAGGGTAAAGGAACTTGCATTGGCTTTGTATTCTCAGTAGCCTCTCTTTCTAGTTGCTTTATTTCTTAAATATATTCATTTAGCTTAACACTACATATACTTATCCCATGTCCTTTTTCCCTCAATAGATGATACCTCACTTTAAAATAAGATCCCTTATAAGTTCTATTATAAAAATTGCATTTCCAACTTGCATTCCCTTCTCCTACTTTTTTACTTTGCAATATAGTCATATAAGCCCAAAGGGGACAGCCATTTTTTGCTATTCCAGTTACATATTTGCTAGTCAAAGAAGCAGAAGAGGTTGCGCCACTACCAGAGGTAGACCCACTGCCAAACTAGCACCACCAACACTAGCAGAGCCTTGTGAAAACATCTGGATTAATATCACAACACAACTCAAAACGTCTAGAGAACGGACTAAAGAAAGGGCAGAAAATGTCCAGCCCATGCCGCAAGTCACTGGAGCTTAGCACGCGAGGTCATCGGCCGTTGGAGCTGCAATTGTCGGAGCTGGGTCCTTGGAGCGCTGCTCGAGATAAAAGCAGAGAGGAAAGTGGTCAAATAAGTTAGGGAACAACCGTGAAGACTTCGTGAAACAAAATACCCATTTTGTTGAAGTGAAATGACCGTGTTTTGGGAGAAAGTTGGTGGAGTCATACGCACGCTGCACAAGAGTTGTACCTAAGCTCTAAATTCAAAAAAAAAAATTAGTATGTACCCAGTACCTACCCAATGCGTACCTAGCATGTACCCGTACCTGATACCGCCATACTTCATAGCCAATAAGTAATTCTTGCATGATTGTGAATTCTAAACTCATGTGTTCAAAGAATCTCTTATACTTGAGGTTTCAAAAATGAGTTTTTATGGAGATTTGAGAGTGAATACATGGGTATTATATGTTTTAGAATTATGTTTTCGTGTGGAAACCTCTTTGGAGTCAAGTATGGAAAACAGAAGTGGGTTTCAACTCAAAGGAGTTGATTTTGGACATTTTTCCATTGGGCGACTAGTCACCTAGAAAGTGACTGATTAATCGGTCAGTGGCAGAATAAAATTATGCTTGGGCAACTAATCGCCCAATTTGTGACCGCTTGATCGGTCAATATCAGAATCACTCAACACTAAGCAATTAAGTGCTCAATCTTTTACTGACTAATTGGTCAATGACAAAAAATCAAAGGATTTTCTTCTGTCATTGGGTAATTAAGCAGAGAGCTTTGGGGCGATTAATCACCTAAAGACAGAGACTTCTTTGCTCTTCCATTGTAAGAAAATAGAGTTCTTAACTTAATGAGATTGCATTTTATATTGTATCATGCGAGTTAATGCACAAATAAAGGTATCTTATGATGTAATTATATACCTAAAATATCTATGAAGATGGATTTCTTTGTGCAATCATTGTAATTATAAAATAAGAATTACTTGCACCTAGTTCGTGGTGAGCATTGACATTATGCATATAACTTTGAATTGTGCACTCATTGAATTAAGAATTAATTATTCAACGCATTAGTTACTTGAGTAGTAAAGTAACCAAAGTATGCATATAAGATAGTTATAAATAAGTGGTTTTGTAAATTTGTTGTGTATTAGAATTTGCATTGCTCCTTTGGAATACAAAGTTGTGCTGTATTTGAATAAGAATTTGAGAATTTCTTCCTTAACTCTTTAAGGTTGAGGTAGAATTTGAATTTGAAAAACAAGTGCTCATAAAAATTGAATTTGAATTGAATAAGAGATTTTGGGCATTTATCCTTGAATGGGGAGGAAAATGGTCCTGCATTATTATTCCCACCCACATAAGTAATCCTTTTGAATTGTATTATCATTTCACTTGGCATTAATGAATTTTGGAGATGATCATGTTTAAGGGAAGGGTATTCAAAATTCTATTAGAATTATGGAGATGAACTTCCATGAGGAAGGGGATCTTATATTCTTATAAATTCCTCATTAGTTTTCTCATATGCCATAGTTTCCCTCATGTATATAAAGGTTATTCAGAATAGTTTTGTGTGACAAAGAGAGAAATTGTCATAAATAAGTTAAAGTGCACTAACCTAAAAGTAGACTTACCCTATATGGTGGTAGTGTGAGACCCTAATTCACTCCCTACCACTAGAATATATAACTCAGGTTATATGAGGTGGCCCCTACCTATCAAGGTACAATGATATGGGTTCTGTGAGAATGAGCATATAATTAAATGAACACTGAATTGTGAAATGTATAAGAATAAAGCAATATGAGTTTGTTATCATAATAGATCATAAAGTTGAGATTAGATTGAGATTTATGTTTGAAAGTTATTAATAATGTAACTTATGAACTTTTGATAACAAACGTTATGTATGAATATTAATGTTAATAATTGGAATTCTGCCTCGGGAAGAGAAAGAACTTGATTTTGGCTTTTGCCACAATTCTACCTTATATTAAAGTATTGAAATGAATATTTCCTCGAAGCAGTTAGAATTATTAGGGAGGATGTTACATTTCTCCCTTCCTTTTTAAAATTTTGTCCTCAAAATTGTTTACCTCAGGTGAACAACTCTAGATAGTCCTAGATCATGTGGGACTCCAGCTCCCAAGTAGTCTCCTCTATGCCAATCCCATCCCATATGACCTTCACCAAAGGAATCTGCTTTCCTCTAAGCTCTTTGACTCCTCTATCCATGATTCTTGTGGGTTTTATCACATAAGATATATCATCTCTTAAATACATTAATTCATTTTCCAAGATGTGTAAAGGATCTAAATTATATTTTCTAAGTTGTGACACATGGAAAACATTATGAATGTTGGACAAACTAGGTGGAAAGGCTATTTGGTAGGCCACATGTCCTATTCTTTTTAAGATTTGGTAAGGACCAAGAAAATGAGAGCTTAACTTTCTAGTTTTCAATGTTTTACTAACCCTTATAGTAGGAGTGACCCTCAGAAAAACATGTTTTCCTTCCTCAAACTCAAGAGTTCTCCTCCTTTTATCAGCATAACTCTTCTTCCTACTTTGAGTAGTAACCAACCTATCCTTGATCATTTTTATTTGTTGTATAATTTGTTGGACTAACTCTGGACCTAAGATGGTTCTCTCTCCTACCTTATACCAATATAGAGGTTACCTACACTTTTTACCATACAAAGCATCATATGGTGCCACACTTATGCTGGTATGATAGCTATTATTGTAGGCAAACTCCACTAGAGGTAAGAATCTATCCAAACTACCCTGTTGCTCAAGTATACATGCTCTAAGCATATCCTCTAGGGTTTAGATAGTTCTCTTTGTTTGCCTATCTATCTGGGGGTAGTAAGATGTGCTAAAACTTAGCTTAGTCCCAAAACCCTTTTGCAAGGCTGCCCAAAATCTAGAAATGAATCTAGGATCTCTGTCAGATACTATACTTGTGGGGATTCCATGCAACCTGACAATATTTTTAAGTCCAGTTGAGCCAATTTATTTAAAGAATAGTTAGCTCTTATTGGCAAGAAATGGACAGATTTGGTCAACCTATCCACTATGACCTATATAACATCAAACCCTGGCTGGGATTTAGGTAGTCCCATTACAAAATCCATTGGAGATATTTTCCTATTTCAACTCATGGATTTCTAATGGTTGCAGAAGTCCAAAAGGTTTTTGATGTTCTATCTTGGCCTTTTTGCAAGTTAAATACTTGGACACACATTCCGCTATATTCATTTTCATCTTAGGCCACCAAAACAACTTCCTAAGATCTTGATACATCTTTATAGCTCTAGAATGGATGGTATATTTACTTTTGTGAGCTTTTTCCAAAATCCTCTCTTTCATTTTAGATTCCTTTGGAATACAAATTCTATTCCTGAACTTAATCATTCTATCATCCACCTTGCTAAACTACTTTTGGTTTCCTAACATAATTTGCTCACTTATTTTCTTTAAAGTCTCATCTTTTTCTTAAGTTTATAAGATTTGAGACTTTAAATCACTAAATATATTTACTTTGCTCACACAGAGACTATGTGGTGACACAATCGCTGTAAGATTTAAGTTCCTAAAACTCTCTAAAAGCTCTGTCTCTTGGACCATCATTCGAGACACATGTAGGAATTTTTTACTAAGTGCATCAGCCAATACATTGACTTTAGCTGAGATGATACTTCAACTCAAAGTCACAATCCTTCAAAAACTTCATCCATCTCCTTTGTCTTATGTTCAGTTCTTTTTGGTCAAATAGGTATTTTAAACTCTTATGATCATTGAACAGGTCAAACTTAACTCCATAAAGATAGTGTCTCCAGAGGCATAAGCATAGGCTCTCTTCATGAGATCTCAATTGTCTAGAGGTATAGGGAAATACCCTTTTATTTTGTATTAGCACACACCCTAAGTCCTTCTTTGAAGCATCACACTGCACTTCGAAGTCCTCTTGAGGATCTGAAATTACTAAGACAGGTGTTGTGGTCAATCTTCGTTTCAACTCATAGAAACTATTGTTACACTCTTGTGTCCACTCAAAAGAATTGCTTTTCCTAGTTAGTTTATTCAAAGGTAGCCATATTTGAGAAAATCCTTTAATAAACCTATTATAGTACCGAGCCAATCTTATAAAACTTTTAATCTTAGTCATAATGGTGGGCTTTTCCAATTGCATCACTGCCTCAATCTTGCTATGGTCCACTGATATTTCTTCTTGAGAAATCACTTGACCTAAAAATTGTACTTTTTTTAACTAAAACTTATACTTGGCCAATTTAGCAAACATTTTCTTCTCTTTAAGAATTTCTAAAACCACCCTAATATGATGCTTATGTTCCTCCATTGTCCTTGAATAGATAAGGATATCATCTATGAAAACAACCACAAACTTATCCAGGTAAGGTCTAAAGATTCTATTTATGCAGTCCATGAACACTACGGGTCCATTGGTTAACCCAAAGGACATCTCCAAATACTCATAATGCCCGTAGTTAGTCCTGAAAGCAGTCTTAGGGATACCCTCTTCCCTAACTCTAATTTGATGATAACCAGATTTTAGATCAATCTTTGAGAAAACTAAAGTTCCTCTCAGTTGATCTATTAGATCATCTATTCTAGGTAAATGATACTTATTCTTGATGGTTACCTTATTCAACTACCTATAATCTACACACATCCTGCTACTACCATCTTTCTTCTTTACTAGGAGCACTAGTGCTCCCCATGAAGAAACACTAGGTTGGATGAATTGCTTGTCTAACAATTCCTCTATTTACTTCTTGAGTTCTGCCAAACAAGGTCTGTTACCATGTTGTTTCCCATATTTAGGACATTTAGACCCCAAAGGTCCTGCTTGAACATGCTTACCCTTGTTTTGTGGGTAGTTAGGTCTAGAAGCACTCGTCTTGAATCTTACATCCATTCTCTTTCTCTTTTGAAAGACTTATGATCTATGCTCTAGTTGACGTTTAAAATCACTGGATCCTATGATTCTACACTTATTCACCAAAGAGGGAAAATCCCTAATCTCTAAAGGCCTTATTGCCCTTTTAATGTCATCTCTCAAACTGGCTTTAAACTTTACACATTTCCAGTTCTCATCTAAATTACACCTAAAGTAGGAGGAAAACTTGGACAACTTAGCTACATATTGCCATATCGATAAACTCCCATGCTCAAGCTTTAGAAAGTCTATTTCTTTGTCATTTTACAAGTTCTTTAGGAAGTACTTATCCAAAAAGACTGTTCTAAACACTTCCCAAGAAATCTAAGTTCCTACTGCTTCCATTAATCTCTTGGCATCCTTCCACTAATGTTCTGCCTCCCCCTTCAACATATAAGAGGCAAAAGAGATTTTCTGGTCATCCGTACAATCCATTACCATAAAGATTTTCTATATTTCACTTAACTATTCCTCAGCCTTTGTTGGATTGTATTCTCCTCGGAAATATGGAGGATTTGCCTTTCTAAATTCAGAAAGGACATGAAAATTCTAATTCCTTACTATTGTTGCATCACTGGTTAGTGTGTTTGCTTCTATCCTTTCTAGAACTTGTTTTTGACAGTAGTTTGCTCCCTCATCGTAGTTGTCATCTCCATAAACACTTTAGTTGTATCGGCTAGACCTAGGGGTGGAAACAGGTCAAGCCAAGCCAAACTTTGTCTTAAATAGACCTGACCTATATCTTAATTATAATGCCCGAGTGTGGCCTTTGCGCCTGTAATAGGCCGATTTTTAAGGCCTGACCTAGCCTTTTTAAAAGTCTGACTTGACTTAAAAGCTTATTTAAAGGCTCACTTTGCAATGAGGCTTTTAAATAGGCTAATAGACCTTTACATAGGCTATAGACTTACCTTGAAATAGGTCAATATGTCTTACATGGGCTAACATACTTACTTTTAAATAAGTCAACATGCCTTTACCTAAGTTAACAGGCCTAAGTCTTAAAATAGGTCAACGGGCCTACTTAATGCCAATAGGTCTTTGTTATAATTTAATACTCACTTTCTAATTTTATAAATGTTCACCACTTACTTACTCTAGTCTTTGGTCGATGTGAGACTTGGAGATATACCAAGTTGCTCACTTTCTTATATACCAAGTTGCTCACTTTCTTACTCTAGTCTTTCAAGTCCCATATCGACCAAAAACTAAAGCAAGAAAGTAGTGAGCATCTATAAAAGTAGAGGTGAGTATTAATTTATTACTTTCATTCTAATAAATATATTACATTAAATATATTAATTAATATGGTATTTCTATTCTAACTTACTAACTTAAGTTTTAGTTACTAATTTTTATTAAAATTTAATTAAAAATAATTAATATATTGTAATAAATTAAAAGTTATAATTATAATTTATAATTATTATAATAATATATATTATATTATATATAATTAAAGCAGTCGATTGGCTTGCTAAGCTTAAAAGGCCTATTAGATAACTTGATGCCTGACTTTTTTAATTAAATAGACTTTTAAAAAAGTCTTGGCCTAACTTGTTTAGTAAGCAGGTCAGGCCAGGCCATATGCCCTTGACGGGCAGTCTGACCTATTTCCACTCCTAGTTGGACCCTCATTGGTGGGGTTCCTATTTCCTCTAGTTTACCTAGGTGAAACCATAGTTTCTTGTTCATACAAAATAATACATATTGAGTTGATCAGTCTCAATATCATGTAACAGTGCGACAGTAGCTAGTAACATTCATACCTAAGGTTATCATGCAATTCTATCCATATATCTCACACTGAGACAAGAAAATGCATAACACATAATAGGAATCACTAAACATGCTTAAGCATAGTCAGTCGATACTCCGACTCAACAAGATGAACATCTTTGATACCATAATTTAAAGCCCCCAATATTAATACTATAGTATATCCTAAATATACATGAGTAAACAGAATTAGGCACGTCACTTCTATCTTATAAACATATCCTACTACTTTCATAATAACTATACATGTTATTATAAAGCGCATTGAGAGGGAAATGTAATATATACATAAACTATATACGACTGAAAGTAAAAACTAAGCCTCAAAAGGGCATAAGTTCAATACATAAAAACTTATACAATCCAATGCAAATACTACAAAATACAAGCATTGGACAAAAGAGTAAGTAAAGCTACTCTAAGTCATTCACTTCATTTATTCTTCTTGCATGGACCTAGCTCTAGAATTATCATGGAAACAAACAATGAGGTGAGAACTCAAAATTCTTAGTAGTTTAATCATAACAAATGACATCATAATAACTCCAGCTGCTTCGGGGAAAAACAATTCTCATAACAACAAGTAGAAATATGGCAAAAGTCAAAACTGTTCCTTTCTCTTCCTGAGGCAGAAAACTTATTTATTGGTATGATTTAATTCCTTTTCAAACTAATCATTCATATCAATTCATCATGATAATATTAGATCATAGCAATATCAAGTATATGAGTCACATAAAAGCTAAACTCACTATCACTTGAACATATACACATACTCGTTATGTAATATTTCATAGTACCATTTCTATGACCCTTATACATAGTTAATATGCTCTTTAATGGTAAAACAATTGCCCATACAATTGTAATGTATATGTTAATGCCTATAGGATGTCTAATGCATTTGCTTATGCAATGTCAAATGTTAATGCTTATGAAATATCATGTTCCTTGATAGAGTGTTTTTCTTACTCCTTTTCCTAGAAAAGTGGTTTTCTCACTCCATTACCCTTGGCAGAGTGCTTGTCTCACTCCTCTACCTAACAACTTATCCTTGGCAAAGTACTTTTCTCACTTCTCTACCTTAACAAGATGTTTTTCTCACTTCTTTGTCTCATTTTGGAAAGATTATGTACATATCACATTAATTCATATGGCTTAACTTCAACCATGTAAAGAAGCAACCCATAGCAAACATCTCATATAAGCTCAACTTCAATAAATAAAGGAGCAAAACATAGTAATCATTCCATTCTAGCTCAATTTTCTCAAATAAAGGAGAATAACATTATCAATTCTCAAGTGAATCAAGTGTATAAAGAGATCATCATCAACAATCACATGTAGTTGTATTCATATATATACAAGTCCATATACATTTATGCTAAAATCTCATCAAATCACAACTCTATATAAATACACCTATGTTTTCATTGAGTTTTATGAAAATCTTCATGCAAATCCAATCCATGCAAGTTTTCAAGAAACAAAGCATGATAAAGCATAGAAATAAAACACATCAACCCCTACCTCAACTCCTAAAGGATGATGTTCTAGTTATTGTCTTTGTTCTTCCTTGCTTTCCTTCTAGTTTTTCTTCCTTCCTCTCTTGCTTCTTTCTCTTCTTTCTTTTCTTTCCTTTTCTCTTCTTTCTGTGTTGCTCCAAACATAAGAGAAAGTGAGATGAGAATGAAGAAAAGTTAGTGAAATAGAGGATAGGAACTATAGAAAAGGAGGGAAATAGATAATATCATTTGACTTTGGTAACTAACTGGAAGTGTTGTATCTTTTAGGGATACTTTAATCTTCCATTACCAGCCTTTCTAACTTTAATAAGTGTTATAGAAAATCCTAGGACTTCGTTTAGTCCTTAACTTCATTTTTATTAACTTTCTATACATTATTATTTGTCACGTAGGCTCTATTGCTCTTCCTTAAGTTAAGTTAAACCTTAGGAATTAAGCTAATAGGTTATAGATATCTGTCTTAACTTGTACTTATTTCTAGAAAGATCTCCATTCTTTACTTGATATTTTCACAAATTTTCATAATTTTCTAAGCTACCTACCTATTTAATTTGGCCTTCGAACACTTATCATATGCTATTAAAAATGTCAAATTAGCTCAATTAATTCTCTAAAATTAACTACATCACATTCTATTCATTTGTGACCTAAAAATAAACTTTTCATATTTCTTTTCCTCATCTAAGCAGTTTATGCTAAATTATAAGTTATTATAAGTTATTTTTTACATTCAGTGTTATAGCAATATATCCGAACTAACTCAGAAGGTCACTAGAATTAAACAGGTAACTCATGCAAGTGTTATAGCTCCTCTATAACTATATTTAAGACTAACAAGTTAGTGAGGATGTTACAGCTAAGATGAAGAAGGTTCAACTCATGTGACTTGTGGTTCGCTTACAACTCGAAGCATAGCTTGATACGCATCAGAGTTAGGGCAGAACCTGGTTCGCATCAAAGTTAGGACAGAGCTTGAGAGGGAATGGAAAAGAGAAGCAGTTCGCGGTGCAGAGAATGAGAGGGAATGAAACTGAAATTTTAGCACATCGCTGAGTTAGGGCAAAGAATGAGAGGGAATGGAAAAAGTAGGAAGGAGTGAAATTTTTGAGAGAAAAATGAATTAATGTATAAAAAAAATTAGATAATTAGCTTTGGATTAGCTAAGTTTTTCCCTAGCTAAATTCCTAGCCAAAATTAATTTTGACTAAATTTTTTTAACTTCCAAATAATTCTTAGCTAACTTAGTTAGCTACAAAATTTTATATAGCTATATAAATTTTCGCAGCTAAATTGTAGCTATTCTATAGCTATTTGCTTGATAATGTTTTTTCTTCAAGCATTCGAAATTTAGCTAGGAAAACTTATTTCATAACTAATTCGTATCTAATTAGCTACTAATTCGTAGCAAATTTGTAAAATTCTTGTTGTGATATATTGTCATTGCTATATATGTGGTCTAGCCCTGCGAAATATTCTATCGCTACTATATATCAGCTTTTTCCAGCGCAAATATCACTATGGCAATAATGGTCTTCATATTGCAAAGACTTGTAAACGTTGCCACTATATATGTACTTATGCTAATGATTGTTTTGTCACTGGGAAAAAGTCACTATCATTTCTCCCAATTCTTGTAGTGATCAATTTTGGCCTTATCACCCTTTTAACCCCCAAAACTTTGCATCTCACCCTCAAAAAATGCACACATAGAAAGAAGGGGAGAAAAGTGCAATGAGTCTGGGAGAAAGAGAGTTCTCTGAAGAAGTCAGGGAAGGCATCCTGTTGTTAAGGCCAAGATCTTCCTCCACTCCCCATTTTCTTCATCTTTGTGGGAGAACACTCAAGGTAGGGGAATGAAAACTCCTTCTTCTCCTTTTGATTCTTCCATTTCATGCCCTTGGACGAATTTTTCTATGAAAAATCTTTTTCTTCTCCTTAATTTCCCCTAATTCTCTGACCTCATGTAGGGTTAAAGTTTATGTTTTTTTTTTTACAATGAGGCCCTCTGGGAAGATTCAAACATCATCATCTTGAATCTTTAAAAGGTTTCTCTATATTATTATTGTTGTTGTTTTGAGAACATTTTCAGGTCTCAAACGAAAGAGGGATTTTGATTCCATCTTGCACTAGGTTTCGATTCCAAAAGAAGACTAGGGTTTGCATGAAGACCCCTTAAAGCTAAGACATGGATCCTTGCATGCACACTTCTTTTTTGTTTATCGTTTCTTTGTGTTCTCTGCCCATTTGTGGACTTTTATGGCTAGGGTGGAAGGTTTGAACCCTAAAAGACTATAATTTTATGAATGAACTTTGGGACTTTTTATGGTTTTAAATTTTTGATGATTGTCCTCTTATGTCTACTTTGGATTTCTACCTTTTCTAATCTTATTAGATGCTTCTACACATTGTTTAACTTTTTTTCATCCTCTCTTTATGAAGTAGCCCTAAAATTGCATTTTTTTTTGTTTATGAACACTAAAGAATTTCGGTTTGGGTTACCATTTTAAAGGTGTTAAATCTGAGTTTTTATCATGTATATTTCTCTACTCCCTCTGTATAAAAATTGAAAATTGTATGGTGGAGTGTGTGGGACATTTTATGTTTCTATGAGCATGAGCAAGGCATGGTAAAATGCTATTGTTCGCTCATTCTAAATTCTGGTTGTTGATTTCCAAAAAAAATCTCAGTTTTTCTTTTGAAAAATTTGATGATACCCAAAAGAAAATTTGTGGGTAATGATCATGCAAAGATTTTTACTTGTTCAATTAGTTGTTTATGATTTTGCTTTTGTGATGATAAGCATGGGAGAATTTGTTTTATTATCAAATTCCTTACTTGATCCATTTATTATTTCTTGTGTAATTTTATGATTATGTTTTCATGATGATAAGCATGAAAGAATTTATTTGATTATCAAACTCCATACTTGATCTAGATTCTGTTTTTATGATCATAAGCATGGAAGATTTTATTTGATTATCTTGTTATACTATGATTCTATTTGTTCCTTTTTTTTTACCTCCTCTTAATCCTACCAATTTTTTTTTATAAATATATATGTATTAAAGTTTTTGTTTTGATTTTATAAAGAGTGCCTAAAGCTCTACGAGGATGCAGCAAATTTTTAAGAAAAGTCCATGCATATCTAACAAAATGTATAACCTTTTAAACTACTATGCTTGATATTCCAAAAACAAAAAACAAAAAGAATGCTTGGTGTTTTATGCACTATAAAAGAAGTTTCATACTTAATTAATTTATAATTTAACTTTTGGAAAGAAAAAGAAAGAGAAGAACATTTTTCTATGTGGAGGAAACCTTAAGAAAAATCCCTTAGATCATTATGTGAAGTAAATGGCTATGTTCATAGCAGAGAGAAAATAGGGAGGGGATGCCCTTCATATACTATGATCTCATAAGAATTAAGTACACATGATCAAGAAATGAGAAAAAGGGCCAAAACCCTTAAGAAAAAGAGGCCAACGCCTCAAGTAAGAAAAAAGGGATAAGAATGAATGTAAGTTTTCCTCCAGGAGTTTTTAAAAGAGAATAAATTCTATTTTTATACTAATTATTTTTTAAATATTATTTTGTATATAGTTTATGAAAATTGTAACACCCTAATACAGATATCTGGATATATCTAGATTATACCGAGATAAACAATACTACCTATGTCATTTACTACCTAACTAACCAATAACATATATTCATAATCACAATCAAGCAATCATAGAGTACTTGCGTCATTTACTACCTAACTAACCAATAATATATATCCATAATCACAATCAAGTGGAAAACATAACTCACACACACACACACATACACACACACACATATTGAAACACATACCTATAGAAAATTTACAAAGCAAAGACAAACTTATACAAAAGCTTTGTCTACTAAAGCATATAAAACTATACTAGTCTTCCTGCTTCGCCTTCATTCCCTTAACAAGATTTGTACCTTGATTTACATGGAAGAACAAACGGGGTGAGAATTATAATTCTCATTAAAAGCAATTCTAATATCAGCTAGCTATAATATTGTATAACAAATATAACAATTATTATAAGTACCAAGGAAGGAGTTTCCTCCATTAATCCTCATAACTGCACACTACCTTGTAGTGTGCTCTAAACCAATAGCTTACATACCATTGGATATAGACAACTGCCCACACAATTATAAATACCAACAGTAACAGACAATGTCCATACAACGTAATGCAAATGATATGCAATATGATTATGCCTAAGAAAGATCCTAAAGATATGCTTGTGCAATGTTTTGTTTTGAAATACATGCAGAGTTTATTTTGAAAACTAAGAAGTTTATTAGGAGTTGGTTCAGTATATTATCTTGTGGTAAATAGAGGGAAAGCTCATCCTCACATCACACGTATCTTGGCAAGCTGAGAAGTTTGGGCTGAATCCTTGTTCGAAAGAACCTTACGGACTCCCCACTTATCTCCTTTGGCCTTAATGATGGTGTACAACATCAAAGGATACTCACAAAGATCAATATCACTAGGCCCTTTCCATAGACATATATACTTATATCTAAATACCACCTCACCACTCATTACCTCTTAAGTGATCTCTATGCAACACTATGTTGCTAAGGCATTAGATACTCACCTATGGCAAACTGTTACTCTTGGTTGCACTAAGGTTCTCACAACTTTCCTATAAACTCAACTCAATCTAGTGAAAAAGTCTATCTTAGTTAATGCTTCATTCCCACCTTACATAAGGAAACAAATGAACATTTCTCTAAAATTTTGCATACTTAACTTAACTCTAACTGCAAGTGAGCAATTCATGTATTTGGATAAGTACAATATACCTATCCTGATTGTATCTAGCTTTCCTTTCCATCACACTTCTAGTAGTAACCTATGCCACACTAGAATGCTTAAGGTTCCAAATACCTATTTTAACTATTCCTTACTCATGGAATGCTTAAGGACTTACACTTCCATACTTTCCTTTTATATTTAAGGAAGTAAATCCTATTCATCTTGTAATTCCAACTCATCTTTACTAGGAAAGGAGTTATTGCATAATTCTACTATACCTTATGAATATGACAACTTATAGTTACCATTCATCTTATTATGTATTTAGTAATGTATAATATCTCACTTGCCTAGAGAACTCGATAAATCAAACATCCCCTCAATTAGGAGCTAAAATACATAACTCTATCTCCACTCAACTGAATCTAGTTCAAGAGTGGTTCCCACTCACAACTCTTTGTTACTTAAGGGTCTAAGTACCTTCCCAAGGTAATCCACTACTCTTGGATATCCTAAGGTTCATACTGTAATATACATACCAAAGGATCATTCCCTTACCGAATTACCTCTAGTGGTATATTACTCATAACCTATGTCAATCGATTACTCTTGGATATTCAAAGGTCTAAGTTTTCTCATACATGCTAGGTGATAAATCCTCTCATGAGATATCCCTATTTATGTCTTAACACACCTTAAGAAACATATATAAATGATTCCAATGGGCCAAGGACTTCAAAACACCAAAATCAACTCTCTATTGAATTCTACGATGGCGCCCTCTCTTGAGCACCTAGGCGCTCACTAGGTAGAGCATAGCTCTGTGCTGTTTCGTGTCGCGAGCCTAAGCTCTCTGTATTAGGCGCCTGAGCGCTATTCGCCCTGCTACATGAAACTAAAACTCTAGTCTATGAGCACCTAAGTGCTCTGCATAGGGTGCCTGAGTGCTCCCCAGATGACAGCAAATCTGCATAATTCTACAAATTATTGCCACTGTTCCATTGGAACTCAATAACAATCCAATCTTCCAAAAATGGATTCTAGGTGATTTCTAACATCAATCTAGGCCCTTAAACTTGTTGTATCATTTTTACAACATATTGATTCACCTAGGTATAGATTTAAGTTCAAAACCACCCTAACTCCAACCATCACAAAGTTCCTCATCTATGAACCCTAATAGTTAATCTTCAGCCATAAACAGCCATATTGATCTTACTAAACTAAAACTATCTTAACTTAATCCTTGGAAACAAGAATCAAGCCAAGAACATATATTTGGCCTATCCAAACCCAATTTCTATTTATAGAAACCTATATCCATCAAAATGAACAAAAGGAATGAAGATGAATATAAACCCCTTACCTATTGTATGAATGATCAATCTTCAAGCTTTAAGTTTGATCTTGATCCTCTTGCTTCTTCCTCCACTTCCCCTCTTCTCCTTCATGATTTCCTCTTTTTTGTCTCTATTTTTCTTTCTTTGCAGCACTTGCCGCCTTTTAACCGTGTAAGGGAGAGAAAATGAGAGTTTACCAAAATATCCTTAGGATATTTTGTTGGAATTTCTTTATCTACTAAGAACACTCAGATTCCATGAAATCAAGTTTCCTAACTTCCAATAACTTTAAAATAAATCATAAGATTTATCTAAATTATTATTCCATTATTTTCATGATTTTTCATATCTGCTACTAGTTAATCAAGTATTAACCACATAATCAGAATGCTTAACAATACCAAACTAACTCAAATCATCATGAAACTTTAACTGTATCTTACTTAGCTCATTTGTGACCTAGAAACAAGTTATCCATACCTATTTCCCTCAACATAGGCTTTAAAGCCATTTTCTGAGTCATTTTAAGCTACTTTTCAACTTCTATGTTGCAACTAAGTGCCTAAACAAACTCAAATTATTACAAAACTTTGCAGACATGTTAAGCAAGTTATATGCTACCTTTTGTAACCACATACAGGCCTAACATATTACAAAGGGTATTACATTTCTCCTATCTTTTTTAAAATTTTGTCCTCGAAATTGCTTACTTCATGCAAACAACTTTGGGTAAACTCTGTTAACATGGAATTTCAAATACCATGTAGTCCTTTCTTAGCACCAGCTTCTCCCAACCATACCTTTGATAGAGGAAATCCGCTTACTCCTATGCTCTTGACCCCTCTGTTCGTGGATGGTAAGTTATACTAAAACTTAACTTAGCTTTGAACTCCCCATGCAAGGCTTCCCAAAACTGGCTGTGAATCTAGTATCTTTCTTAGACACTACATCCACTGGGATTCAAAGCACTCCAACTATCTCTTTCAAAAGTAGTTAAACTACTTTATCTAAAAAATAGCTAACTTTACTTGGCTAAAAGTGGGCAAATTACGTAATCTATCTACCATCACTTACTGCTCAACATATTATGCTATGTTATTTGATAATCACATATTTTATTCATTAAGAAACCCTTATATTTAGTCATTTACACTCTCCATATTCTTAATTGATTGAGTTTAGTATGATTTTGTGAGTTTGAGCTCAAATTGGTCCTAATTAAATATTTTTAGTATTATTGAGATTTTACACTGTTTCTGTATTTTGGTCATAACTTGAGTTCTTGATATCTGATAATCATGAATTTTATCTTGTAGGAAAGCTAAGAGGAAGCTCTACAACTTTGATGAAGAGCTCGAAGTCCTAAACAGATGTCTAAGGGACCTAAGTTTACATGGAAGTCAGAATATGGGTTCTGTTACTAGAATCCGAACGGTGTGCACTCATAAAATCATATCTCAAGCTGTAATAATGGAGATGGGCTGAAATTTGGATAGTTGATAGTCAGGACCCAAATAAACAACTTTCATGAAGAACACATTTTGAAAGAATGAAGTCTAATGGGTCAGTTTGGGCTTGCAAGTCGGAACAGAGGTGCTGAAGTTGGGTTTGAGTAACCCATGATATTTGGGTCATATCTTGGGCTGTAGGAAGCCAAATTGGACGATCCAGATATGCATGTTATAGCCAAGACAACGATCTACAACTTTCATGAAGAGCACTTTTCATGAATCTGAAGTATAATCAGTCGTTTTTGGCTTCCAAGTCAGACACAAGATTTTCGCACTCAACCACTCCACTCAACCAAATCACTCCACTCAACCAAATCATCCACTCATCCATTCATCCACTCAACTACTCAACCACTCCACTCCACTTACCTACTCAACCACTCCACTCCACTCAAACCAACCCACTCATCCACTTACCCACTCAACCACTCCACTCCACTAACCCACTCATCCATCCACTCACCTTTGTCATTTTGTTACCCTAGACTTCTATAAAAAGGCACCATTGGTTATCATGTAGGGGGTTGGGGGGTTGGACTCTCCTTCATTTCTCTTAGTTTTTCTTGTGATTTCCTTCTAGCTATGTGTAACTAAACCTCCCTTGGTTAAGGGGGTGATGAAACCGCTAGTATTGATGTTGTAAACTTTGCATATTTGATTATTTCAACACAGTTATGTTTTTATTCATATATTTCTGAATCTATTGTTGGTATGAAAGTTTTTATACTTGTTTCCACTTTCAAAGTGGTAGATCTGGGTTTATTATGCGCGGTTGCGGTAGTAGATCTAGTGGGATGTATGATGTTCATGTGAGTATAATTATCTTTGTGCTATTTGCCAGTTATAAAAGTGGTAGATCTAGGTTTATTATGCTGTACATTGCGGTAGTAGATCTAGAGAAATATATGTTCTAAGTAATTTAATCCCGGTGTGTGATTAGATCTTAGTGTGATTGGTTTTCTAAATCTTAATGCAATTGTTGGATAGTTGTAAGAGCGGTTGCTTTATGACTAATCAGTGATTAGGAGTTGATTTGAGCGGTTGCTAAATTGGCCAACACGTAAGGAAAACAGAGATTTACTCTCACAATTGCATAAAAACATAATTGAGCATGTTGGAATAAAATGATATGTGGATTTACATCATCATATAAATCTAGTGGTGGATTCAATCTCTTAACCAATTTTCCTATATTGTTGATTTCTAATTTATTATTATTGTCTTTAAAATTGTTCATTATTCATCAAAACTCCAAAACCCCCATTTTACTATTTATTGTTAATTTGAGTTTAAATTGGGAATTTCTTAATAGTGTTAATTGACTTGGTTCTCTGTGGATCGACCCTTACTAACTACAACTAGTTGTAAGGTTTTTATTTTCTGGTGGGCCTGGCAACTGAATTTTATCTGAATTTTAATCACTATATCCTCACGCATCAGAATTTTGGCGCCGTTGTCAGGGAACCAATTTTTCAATTACACTATTAATTTATTTCCTATTTTTACTCTATTTTTATTTTGATTTTGATTTTTTTTTTTTTATTTTTGATGTTTTCTTTCTGAGTGTCTTGTAGGTGTTGATGTCCATTGATCATGGATGCTTGTGGGATTTGCTTATCACCTGGACACATAACTGATTTGTGTCCCACTTTCCTAGTGGACACAAATGAGGAGGTAGAAGCAGTATGGGCATATTCTGAACCTTTTGATAACTACAACCCGTACTCCAATACATATTATCCAGAGTGGTGGGACTATCCAAACTTGAGTTATGGACAGCAACCTCATAATCAACCTCCAGCCTATGAATTTCCAGAATTTCAGCAGAGGCAAACATATTTCTTTCCAGGACAACAGCAAGTTCAAGATCCTTGGTAGCCTGAACCTTCATTGGAGGAACTAATAAGACAAATGACCATTGATACTATACAGTTCCAGCAAGAAACAAGGAGTTTCAAGCAAGAAACAAGGACCGTGATCAATGACATACAAAACATTTTGGAGCAGTCAACCATAGAACTCAGCAAAATGCAGAGCCTAAATTCTGAAAGATTTTTTTCACAACCCGAAGAGGATGTGATGGAAGATCCTAGTGCTGTCATATTGCAGAGTGAGAAGATGTTGGATGAACCAACCTCTCCTCCTCAAACCACTACAGAGGAAGACCAAGAGCCTAAACAGGTAAATGAGGAAGGGAAAAACTCTGAAGCCCCCAAGGTAAGTAATCTTGAACCCCTTCTAAATGTAGTGGAGGAGCAACATGATGAGTTGTGTGATGAATTTCCTGATTTTATTGGTTTCAATAATTATATTCATTGCCACTCATGTACTGATATAATATGTGCTAGCTGTGCTGAGATTGCTGCAGAGTTGAAAGTTGATGATTCTGTTTGCAAAGCAGAATCTAAGACCCAAAGGGAGGAGAAATTACAAGCCATGGAAGAATTTTTAGAAAAGGAAGAAAAGCACCCGATGACGGTCACTACTGAAGTAGACTTTGTTTTTGGGCCATCATTAAATAAAAACAATGCACATGAAGCTGATCAAGTGCACATATTACTTTTCAGTGGTGAAACCAAGGAAAATAAGGGCCAATGGGACCCTGGTGGGAGCCCTTATGCTGCAAGCTTAATTTGTTCATCACACAACCAATGGCATCCTGGTGAAAGCTCTCATATTATTTCACCTACAGTTTGGTCATCACACTTCAATCAATGGGATCCTGGTGAAAGCTATAATGTTGTCTTAACTATAGCTTGGTCATCATGTTTCAAACAATGGGATCCTGGTGGAGTCTTTTCACCTACCTCACTTGATAAGGCCAATAAACACCGTTTCAAACAATATTATGAACTACCAAAGAATGCAGAAGTGGAGGTGATGAACCTTCTCCATCCGCATTATGAATAAAAAAATAATAATAAAAAAAATTAAAAAAAACCAAAAAAAGAAAACAAAAAAAAAAAAATTAACCTTTTATTTTTATCTTTATTTTTATTTTTTATTTTCTATTTTTTTATAATTCTGTGGGGGTAATTCTCCATTTTCTTTTCTTGTACATATTAATAGTGGAGTTAATTCTCCTTTTTATTTTTATTTTTAGTTTTTTTTGTACAGTGGGGGTAATTCTCCCTTTTATTTTTTTTTTTTGTATATACTAACTCAAATGGGGAATCTCTCCCTTTTATTTTTTGTAATTTACATACTAACAAGTGGGGGAACCTCTCCCTTTTACTTTCTGTAATTTTTTTTATTTATTATTTTTGTCATTTATTTATTTTTGTCATTTATTTTTTTTATTTTTTTTTTATTTATTATTTTTTATTTTTGTCGTTTATTTATTTTCGGTCATTTATTTTCTGTTATTTATTTATTTATTTATTTATTTATTTATTTATTTATTTTTTGCTTATTAATTTATTTGGTGGTTGGTTTCTACCACACCATTTTTGAATTTTTTTTTTATTTGGTGGTTAGTTTATTACCCCACCTTTGCTATTTTATTTATTTATTTTATTTATTTGGTGGTTGGTTTATTACCCCACCTTTATTATTTTTTTTTTTATTTGGTGGTTGGTTTATTACCCCACCACCTTTGTTATATATATATATATATATATAAAAAAATTCGCTTTGAGATTTGTATAATTTTGTTGAATTTTGGTTTTGGACAGACGATCCTTTGGATGGGATCCTTCGGGGGTTTCTAGACTTCTTTACCCTGATGATTTTCTTGAAGTCACAAAAAAAAAATCTTAATTTCAAACTTTTCTGACAACAGCCAACCTACCCATATAGGTGCTATCATTACTTTTTCTATTCTCTTCCTTATTTAAACACTACATTTCCTTCACTTTCCTTCAACTTAAAATCATTCAAAGGGAGTGTGAATGGAGGGAGCTTCTTCTTCAGTTCGTAAATTTCTCAGTATTGGTGTATTTTGTGGGACAAGTTATGGGAATGGTTTAGAGTTTGTAAACGCAGCAAGCACTGTTGGTAGAACACTTGCTGCGAGGAACATTCGTGTAGTATATGGGGGAGGTTGCATTGGGTTAATGGGGGGCTGTATCACTTTCTAAATTTGTAAGAGGTGGTCAAGTTTTAGGTGTCATTCCTGAACCTTTAACTCGAAGGAACATCATTGGAAAGACAGTTGGACTGGAAATTAAGGTATCCTCTATGCATGAACGAATGAAGGCGATGCTTGACAACTCTGATGCATTCATTGCCTTACCTGGTGGTTTTGGTACTTTGGAAGAAGTCTTTCAAATTGTCTCTTGGGCTCAACTGAACATCCACCATAAACCCATAGGTTTGTTGAATGTTAATAATTTCTTTGATAATTTGTTATCTTTTATTGACCATTTGTGGAACGTAAATTTGTCACACCTTGACAAGACAACTCCTTATCTCTGCTTCTACTGTTGATGAATTGATTGATAAATTAGAAGCATTTGTTTATGAACCTGATCCAGTAACAGCTCAGATAGATTGGTCCGAAGGAAGCGGTGAAGGAAGTGATGAAGGAAGCAAAATGAAAAGAAAGCCAACCAAGACACTCCAACTATTTAAATAATTACTAGTTTTGGTTTTATTTATTGTACTTTGTTTTGTTTGTGTGAGGTTTTTCTTTTCAGTAATTGCAGCAACAGGTAATATATTCTATCCTTTACCTATCTATGTTTTGACAAAAAAAAAAAAAGAGTGTGTTTGTTAATATGTTTGTTGTATTTGTCATCAATTTAGTAATTAGGGATGGCAGAGTAAAGAGTAAATAATTTTACTCTTGAGACGCATCTTAATTGGTGGCAGAGTAAGGAGTTTGTTTTTAGGTAGTAATTAATTAGTATTAAATTGTGGAAGTACTAAAGTTTTATTATTTGATTTCTTTTTAGGGTCTGATGCGGCACTGACAGTGTGCTTCTTTTCTGCTTGGCGTTGATTCACTTCTTATCAGGTTGTGTTGCTCTTTTCTATATCTCTCTTTCGCATTGAGGACAATGCTTATATTAAGTGTGGGGGAGAGATTTTATAAATTTTCATTTCAAAAAAAAAATCTTAATTTCAAAAAAAAAAAAAAAAAGGTTTCATTGCATGATTGAATAACTTTTCTCCCTTCTTGAACTGATATGCTTGGTGATGGATGATTGAATTGATGAATTGAGTTTGATGGATGCATACCTTGTGAGATTTTGAGCCTAATGGATGGATTCAACATTTATGCCATTCTCTTCTTTCTTGTGTGATTTTCACTCATGTTAATGATCACTCTAGAACTTGCTTTGATTCTTTTTGAAGCTACATTTCACTTGCATGCATGAACATGATTGAGGCCCTCTTTCTTAATTAGCTAGTTTAACCAAATAGCCAACCTTGTTTTCAATATGATATCAAGCACTCTTTTGACTTCTTGGAAATTCTCTGATTCCTATCAACCGTGTATATTTTCCTTTGCTTAACCCCTTTGAGCTTATTTGACCATTCCTTGTTTCTAGCTCATTATGTGCCTTAAATGAAAAATCGTGTTCTTATTTTACCTTAGGGAATAAAAGAATATTAGCTTTGTTAATGGATGAGTTTTTGAACAAGTGTGGGGGTGTGTGTACAAAATGGTTGTTGAAAAAAGGAAAGAGTGCCAAAAAAAAAAAAAAAACAAAAAAAAAAAAAAAAAACAAAAACAAAAACAAAAACAAAAAAATGTATGTATATAGTTATGTTCATATATAAAAAAAAAAAAGAATTGAGAAATGAATATGTAAAGGGTTATACATTAGAGTTGAGATGAACTTTTATGCTTGTTATTTGAACTCAGCTCTCATTTGCTTTTATTCTCTTTGGTATTTATCCTCTCATATCCATTTTACCCTCTTCTGTTACCTTGACCTCACTACAACCTGGAATAAAGTCCTCATGATTTGTGTATGCATGTGTTTTGAGTAGTGGAGAAGTAGAAGATAAGCAAGCTTATGGTAGTGCAATTTTCATGGTTGAATTGAGTGAAATACCTACCTTTTAAACACTTGAGAGATTGAGAGGGAATCTTGTGAAGATCTATCATTCTCGATTCATATTGACGATAGCTTGCTTGTTGGTTTGAGATGTGGAGAATTGTTAACTCATGAATGTTTTGATCCCTTGAACCTTTGGTTGTTCTTCTTGATTGTAAAATTTTGGGCTCTTGAATGTCGTTGGAATTTAAAATTTTGTTAATCTCTTATGTCCTTGTTTTGGTCTTGAGTTTTGCCCAGGAGTGCAAAAAGCTAAGTGTGGGGGAATTTGATAATCACATATTTTATTCATTAAGAAACCCTTATGTTTAGTCATTTACACTCTCCATATTCTTAATTGATTGAGTTTAGTATGATTTTGTGAGTTTGAGCTCAAATTGGTCCTAATTGAATATTTTTAGTATTATTGAGATTTTACACTGTTTCTGTATTTTGGTCATAACTTGAGTTCTTGATATCTGATAATCATGAATTTTATCTTGTAGGAAAGCTAAGAGGAAGCTCTACAACTTTGATGAAGAGCTCGAAGTCCTAAACAGATGTCTAAGGGACCTAAGTTTACATGGAAGTCAGAATACGGGTTCTGTTACTAGAATCCGAACGGTGTGCACTCATAAAATCATATCTCAAGCTGTAATAATGGAGATGGGCTGAAATTTGGATAGTTGATAGTCAGGACCCAAATAAACAACTTTCATGAAGAACACATTTTGAAAGAATGAAGTCTAATGGGTCAGTTTGGGCTTGCAAGTCGGAACAGAGGTGCTGAAGTTGGGTTTGAGTAACCCATGATATTTGGGTCATATCTTGGGCTGTAGGAAGCCAAATTGGACGATCCAGATATGCATGTTATAGCCAAGACAACGATCTACAACTTTCATGAAGAGCACTTTTCATGAATCTGAAGTATAATCAGTCGTTTTTGGCTTCCAAGTCAGACACAAGATTTTCGCACTCAACCACTCCACTCAACCAAATCACTCCACTCAACCAAATCACTCCACTCAACCAAATCAGCCACTCATCCATTCATCCACTCAACTACTCAACCACTCCACTCCACTTACCTACTCAACCACTCCACTCCACTCAAACCAACCCACTCATCCACTTACCCACTCAACCACTCCACTCCACTAACCCACTCATCCATCCACTCACCTTTGTCATTTTGTTACCCTAGACTTCTATAAAAGGGCACCATTGGTTATCATGTAGGGGTTGGGGGTTGGACTCTCCTTCATTTCTCTCAGTTTTTCTTGTGATTTCCTTCTAGCTATGTGTAACTAAACCTCCCTTGGTTAAGGGGGTGATGAAACCGCTAGTATTGATGTTGTAAACTTTGCATATTTGATTATTTCAACACAGTTATGTTTTTATTCATATATTTCTGAATCTATTGTTGGTATGAAGGTTTTTATACTTGTTTCCACTTTCAAAGTGGTAGATCTGGGTTTATTATGCGCGGTTGCGGTAGTAGATCTAGTGGGATGTATGATGTTCATGTGGGTATAATTATCTTTGTGCTATTTGCCAGTTATAAAAGTGGTAGATCTAGGTTTATTAAGAGCGGTTGCGGTAGTAGATCTAGAGAAATATATGTTCTAAGTAATTTAATCCCGGTGTGTGATTAGATCTTAGTATGATTGGTTTTCTAAATCTTAATGCAATTGTTGGATAGTTGTAAGAGCGGTTGCTTTATGACTAATCAGTGATTAGGAGTTGATTTGAGCGGTTGCTAAATTGGCCAACACGTAAGGAAAACAGAGATTTACTCTCACAATTGCATAAAAACATAATTGAGCATGTTGGAATAAAATGATATGTGGATTTACATCATCATATAAATCTAGTGGTGGATTCAATCTCTTAACCAATTTTCCTATATTGTTGATTTCTAATTTATTATTATTGTCTTTAAAATTGTTCATTATTCATCAAAACTCCAAAACCCCCATTTTACTATTTATTGTTAATTTGAGTTTAAATTGGGAATTTCTTAATAGTGTTAATTGACTTGGTTCTCTGTGGATCGACCCTTACTAACTACAACTAGTTGTAAGGTTTTTATTTTCTGGTGGGCCTGGCAACTGAATTTTATCTGAATTTTAATCACTATATCCTCACGCATCATTATTTAACATCCTTGGCCACCAAAACATCTTCCTTAACTCTTGAAACATCTTAGTAGCCCTTAGATAGATGGTATACATATTCTTGTGAGCTTCCTCTAGGATCCCTTCCTTGATTTTTGACCCTCTTGGAATACAAAGTCTATCTCTAAACTTTGTCATTCCCTCATTAGTCATAACAAAATCCTTTAGGGATCCTTAAAAGATGTGTTCACTCTTGTCCCTTAGAGCTTCATCCTTCCTTTGAGCTTCTAAAAATCTGAGTCCTTAAGCCTTTTACTATTTCCACCTTGCTCACTGAGAGATTATTTGGCATCATAGTTACTATGAGACTCAAATTCCTGAAACTCTCAAGAAATTCACTCTCTTAGACTATCATCTGGGACACTTGTAGGAATTTCCAACATAGTGCATCAACCACTACTTTGGACTTACCTGAATGATATTATAACTCAAGGTTATAAGTTTTGAAAACTCCATCCCTTTATTCTGCCTTATGTTCAGCTTCCTCTAATCAACAAGCATCTTGAACTATTATGATCGCTGAACATCTCATACTAGACTCCTTATGAGTAGTGTCTCCAAACTTGTAAGGCAATTACCATTGTGGCTAATTCCAAATCATACTTAGGGTAGTCCTCCTCATGCAGGTTTAACTACCTAGATGTGTAGGTATCTACTTACCTCTTTTGCATCTGAACACACCTCAATCCTATCTTGGAAGTATAACTGACTACCTCAAAACTCTCACGGGAATCTAGAATTATCAACACTGACAGAGTAATCCACCCTATCTTCAACTCTTGGAAACCATACTCACAATCTAGAGTCCACTACTAAGCACTACCTTTCTCAGCTGGCCTAATCAGGATAACACTAATCAAGAAAGTCTACTGATAAACTCTCTGCTCTTGGTTACAATGGTTGCTTTCCCATTGTATCTCTACTCAAACTTTGCTAGGGTTCTCTATTATTCCCACCTTGAGAAATTACATGGCCTTTAAACGGTACCACTTGCAACCCAAAACTGACTTTTGGCTATCTTGGCACGTAACCACTTTCTTCAAAAGTTTCCAAAACTACTTTTAACATACTCTTCATGTCTTTTCATAATCATGGAAAACTCTTAGAGATATCCTTTTCTTAACTTTGATTCTATGACAACCAGATATTAGATCATCTCATGAAAAAATCCAAAGCTTCTCTCAACTGATCTACCCGATCATCTTTTCTAGACAAAGACATGTATTCTCGTCAGTCTCTTTGTTTAACTGCCTATCATTAAGCATAGTCTCACACTTCAACTAAATAAGAACATAATATCATTTGTCTCTAAAATAACCAAACCATACCAACAAGGTAAGCAAGCTAGATTCACAAAGTAAACCAACATGATTTACAAAGTAAATCCATACTCTCCTTATACACATCTTAAAATATTTCTCTTTACATGTGTTCTTACCTCATACTAAGTTGGAAGATTTCGTCACTCCAGCTATACCACTCTGATTGTGTACATAAGAAGCACACAGATTTACCCACTAAGAATAGTCTACTCCCATGTACCTTCTTCATCTAGCACATCTTGGTACCTTGGAGTCCGATTTACCTCTTTCATTAAGATTGTTCATCTCAAAAGCACCCTACTCATACTTATCGTTTCCTTAAGCTTCCACTTGAACATGTTTTCCTTTATCTGATAAAAATTGAGACCAAGAGGCACCCTCACTGATGTCAACATCTGATCTTTTCCTCTTTAAGGAACTTTCTAACTTTTGTTTTGTTGTGGCTCTGAGATTATCTGCTTCTACAACTTTGTACTCACTAACTAGAGCAGAGAAGTCCTTAACCTCCATTTGCTTTGCAACTCTTCTAATGTCTTCTCCAAGTTCCACTTCAAATTTTACCTACTTCCAGTCTTCATTTGGATTACTCATAAAATAAGAAGAGAACTTAGGACATTCTTTGAATTGCTCCACATATTGGTGCACGATAATATCCCTTTACTTAGACCTCAGAAATTCCAATTCCTTTGCCTTCCATAACTCAAGGAAATAATAATTGTCTAGGAAAGTAGCTCTAAACACCTATCTGGTGATTTGAGTACTTACCATCTTTAGTAGCCTTCTAACCTTGACTAACAGCTTTCGGCCTCTCCTTGTAACATTCAAGAAGTGAAGAACACTTTCTGTTCATTAGTGTAAACTATGACCGCAAAGATCTCTTCCATCTCTTGAAGCCATTTCTTAGCTCAGACCAAATCATACTCTCCCTTAAAGAACAAAGGAGTAACTCTACTAAACCTTTAGAAATCCTAATCCTGCATGAGTTCTTCCTCATACTAGGCGAGTCCTAGACTAACCTTTCTAATAGACTTCTACTAATGGCAGTTTGCTCTCTCATTGCAATAACTATTTCTCTAAAAGCTCTGGTTATCACCTCCATTACCAGTCTCCTAGTCTCATGGGTTAGCCCTGTAGCTGCCATAGTTCCATGTATATACAAAACATTACATATTGAGTTAATTACTCTTAATATCATGTAACAGTGCAACAGTACCCATTAGCACCTATACTTAAGGTAAATAATGTAATTCTATTCACATATCTCACATCGAGATAGAAGAATGCATGACCTAAAACTAAAACATCTACTTATGCCTAAAGTATAGTCAGTCCATACCTCGGCTTAACAAGATGAACTGCATTGATACCATAGTATAATACCCTAATATAGATATCTGAATATATCCGAATTATACTGAGATAAACAGTACTAGTTGCGTCACTTACTACCTAACTAACCAATAACATATAACCATAAGCACAATCAAGCAATCATAGAGATCCTTGAGAGAATGCGAAAAACATAACTCATAACACACACACACACACACACACACACACACACACACACACACACACACACACACACACACACCACAACCTCAACCATAAAAGGCATATTGTATTACATACCTCTAGAAAATTTACAAAGCAAATATAAACTTATACATAAGCTTTGTCTACCAAAGCATATAAAACTATACTAGTCTTCCTGCTTCGCCTTCATTTCCTTAACAAGGTCTATACTTGGATTTACATAGAAGAACAAATAGGGTAAGAATTATAATTCTCAGTAAAAGCAATTCCAATACCAGCTAGCTATAACATTGTATAACTAATATAATAATTGTTATAACTACCAACATAAGAGTTTACTACACTAATCCTCATAACTGCACATTACCTTGTAGTGTGCTCTAAATCGATAGCCTATATACCGTTGAATATAGAAAATTATCCACACAATTGTAAATACCAACAATAATAAACAGTGGCCATACAAGTGTTTGTAAATGCAATGCAGATGAAATGTAATATGATTATGCCTAAGAAAGATCCTAAATATATGTTTGTGCAATGTTTTGTTTTGAAATACATGCAGATGTTTATTTTGTAAACCAAGAAGTTCATTAGGAACTGATTCAGTATATTATCCTATGACAAATAGAGGGAAAGTTCAACCTCACATCACACGTTTCTTGGAACGTTGAGAAGTTCGGGCTGAATCCTTGTTCGAAAGAACCTTATGGACTCCCCACTTATCTCCTTTGGCCTTAATGATAGTGTACAACATCAAAGGATACTCATAAAGATCAATACTACTAAACCATTTCCATAGACATACATACTTATATCTAAATACCACCTTATCACTCATTACCTCTTAAGTGATCTCTCTGCAACACTATGTTGCTAAGGCGTTAGATATTCACCTATGGCAAACCGTTGCTCTTGGTTGCACTAAGGATCTCATAACTTTCCTATGGACTTAACTCAATCTAGTGAAAGAGTCGATCTTAACTAATGCTTCCATCCCACCTTATATATGGAAACAAATGAAGATTTCTCTAAAATTTTGCATACTTAACTCAACTCTAACTGCAAGTGAGTAATTCATGCATCTGGATAAGTATAATATACCTATCCTGGTTGTATTTAGCTTTCCTTTCCATCACACTTCTAGTAGTAACCTATGCTACACTAGAGTGCTTAAGGTTCTGAATACCTAGTTTAACCATTCCTTACTCATGGAATGCTTAAGGACTCATACTTCCATACATACCTTTGTATTTAAGTAAGTAAATCCTATTCATCTTGCAATTCCAACTCATCTTTACTAGGAAAAGAATTATTACATAATTCTGCTATACCTTATGAATATGACAACTCATTCGTCACCATTCATCTTATTGTGTATTTAGTAATGTATAAGATCTCACTTTCCTAGAGAACTCAATACATCAAACATCCCCTCACTTAGGAGCTAAAATACACAACTCTATCTCTACTCAAATGAATCTAGTACAAGAGTGGTTCATGTTGGGAATTATGGATACATCACGTAGTGAAAAATAGGATTCCCACCAAGGGTCCATGCGAAAAGTCATAATTCGAGTTTTTAAATCATTTACCTCTTGAAGCGTGATCAAAAAGAAGTGACGTGAATCACCAACACTGTAATAGCAATGATGTCTTTGCGGTATCCACACGAACAGACTCACAAACATCCAACGTTCACAAAGAGGAGCCTCACGTCTTTCACACAGTGCTAGTTACGGAGAGAAGAGAAGAAACTTGTTGCCCTCTCACTCACTTTTCTGTAGGTGCGGCTAGGGTTCTGTAATATGTGTATTTTAGCAACCCCTTAGCAATACTATTCATAATAGTAACTGCCTTAAGTGAGTGTGAGCAGCAGTAAGGTAAGCTGTGTAATCCTAGACTCATCTGTTATGAGTTTGGCCCATGTTTGAATCCGAGTTCAACTTGGATCTATTGCTCCAATTTTAGTCTGCCCTACATGTGTGACCCTGCAGGTTCTTATTACGTTGGTAGTAATATTAAAATCCCATTTTAATTTTGCAAGCAGTGAGCGGTATCTAGTAACACATCGCTGTTATCCAAATAATAAGAATGTCAGTGATTTGACATAACTTTTCTATTACCAATGTTTCCATGTCATTTAGTCCCTTTGTCAAGATATCTAGATTGAACACAAGGCATGGAATACGTCACCCTTGTATAGTCCAATCCTTCGTTTCCTGATACTCGAGTAGACTTTGTAATAACAAACGAAATCAATATCTCATATTGACTCATTTGAGTATGGCCATGCATTTTACAATCTCATTCAATCAGGGGCCCCGAATATATCGCTCCTGTTATGTAAGAGTGACAAATCTCATCTAGGTCACTCACATCCCTGTGCATGATTCGTGGTATGTCCAATAACCAACTTTATAATCACCTTGTTATAGATGACATTTGATGACATTAATACACACAATTTCTCATGTAGGAATCGTAGTGATTTCAGGTCAAAGGACTATAGACACCATTGTCACTATGAGAATCGCTTATGACACTCACATCATGATCCATGTAGTGTTCTCATGGCGGGTCAGTCCAGTACATCATTACTCTAATATGTACCTATGTGAAGACTTGATATCTCATATCCATGACTCGTGAGATGCGGTCATCAGTCTATGTACATACTAGTCTCAATGCATTATTGTTGTCCTAATTAACAATAATACTTGACTAAGGACATTTAAGAATAGTGTTCTAACTAAAAGGATCCCATGATCAAGTCATCCACTTGATGTCCTATAGTATCAAACTTACTATTCTAAGGATTGTATTATGTTTATTAAAAAAGAACACAATAAATGAAATGCCTCATATATTAAAATAGCATAATAGAATGTATGTAAATACAGAAGATGTATCGGCCTCTAGGGCATACACTAACAATCTCTCACTTACACTAGAGCCAATCAGGCATATGTCTAATGCCTAAAGACCTAGTGTGACCCTCATGCTTCTGCTATACAAGAGGCTTCGTCAGTGGATCTGCAATGTTATCATCTGTTGGTACTCTGCATATCTTCACATCTCCTCTATCGATAATCTCTCGAATGAGATGGAAGGGGCCTAAGTATATGTTTAGATCGCTGGTGAGATCTAGGTTCCTTAGCTTGTGCAATAGCTCCATTATTATCACAATAGAGGTCCACTGGGTCCACAATGCTAGGAATAGCGCCAAGTTCACCAATGAACTTCCTGATCAAAACGGCCTCATTTGCTGTATTGGAGGCAGCAATATACTCAGTCTCTGTGGTAGAATCAGCGACTGTCTCCTGCTTTGAACTCTTCCAGCTCACAGCCCCACCATTTAGGCAAAAAACATAACCTGATTGCGATCTAAGTCATCCTTATCAGTTTAGAAGTTAGCATCAGTGTAACCTTTTACAACCAACTCTTCCTCGCCTCCATATACCAAGAATGAATCCTTAGTCCTTCTCAAGTACTTAAGGATGTTCTTGATAGCAGTCTAGTGACTCTCACTGGGATCAGACTAGTACCTACTCGTCATGCTCAAAGCATACGAGATGTCTGGTCGAGTACATAACATAGTATACATGATAGATCCAATTGCAGATGCATATGGAATCTTACTCATGCGATCCCTCTCATCCTGGGTGGAAGGGGATTAAGCCTTAGATAAGCTTACACCATGCGACATAGGCAAGAGTCCTTTCTAGGATTCATGCATGTTAAATCGTATTAATACTTTGTCTATGTATGTACTCTGACTTAGACTAAGTAGTCTCAGTGATCTATCTCTATAGATCCTGATACCTAGCACATAGGTGGCTTCGCCTAAGTCCTTCATAAAGAAGCAGTTCCCTAACCAAGTCTTTACAGACTGGAGGATAAGGATGTCATTTTTGATATGTACTATGTTATCTACATACAATACCAGAAAGACAATAATGCTCCCACTAACCTTCTTGTAGACACAAGATTCTTCATTTTTTATGAAATCAAACTATTTTATTGTATCGTCAAAACAAACATTCCAGCTTCTGGAAGCTTGCTTCAATCCATAAATAGATCGTTACAACTTGCACACCTTTCTAACATCCTCTGAAGTGGCAAAACCCTTAGGTTGTGTCATGTATAAATCCTCGAGAAGATTTCCATTAAGGAAAGCTGTTTTGACATCTATTTGCCAGATTTCATAATCATGGTATGCTGCAATAGCAAGTAAGATTCAAACGAATTTAAGCATCGCAACTAGGAAAAAGTCTCATCATAGTCTACACCATGAATTTGTTTGAAATCTTTAGCCACCAATCGTGACTTAAAAGTATGCACATTACCATCCATGTCGGTTTTCTTCTTGAAAACCCACTTGCACCCAATGGGTTTTACCCCTTCAAGTGGGTCAACCAAGGTCCATAGCTGGTTGGCATACATGGAATCCATTTCAGATCTCACGGCCTTAAGCTATTTCTCAGATTTTGGGCCAATAATGGCTTCCTGGTATGTCACAGGCTCATCTTGATCTATGAACAATATGTCACCTTGTTGGGTCATGAGAAATCTATATCTCTCTGGTTGATGACGTATCCTGTTAGACCTACGTATGTCTTGTGCTACTAGAGCAGGTTGCTATTCCACAATATTTTGTGGAGGCTGCTCTATTTCCACTATTGGTTCATTGCAGCTTTGTGAAACTTGAACTTCTTCAAGTTCTACTTTTCTCCCACTGATTCCTTTGGAGATAAACTCCTTTTCTAGAAATACAGCAGTTCGTGCGACCAAAACTTTACCATCGGTAAGATTATAGAAAAGGTATCCCTTGATTTCCTTTGGATACCCCACAAAGAAGCATTTATCTGATTTAGGTCTAAGCTTATCAGAAACTTGACATTTCATATAAGCATCGCAACCCCAAATCTTCAAGAAAGATATACTGGGCCGTCTCGCAGTCTATATCTCATATGGTGTCTTTTGAACCGTTTTAGATAGAACACGATTAAGTGTGAAAGCTGTTGTTAACAGAGTATGTCCCCAGAAGGAGCCTAGAAGGTCTCCATGACTCATCATGGATCGGACCATGTCCAACAAGGTCCGGTTCCTCCTTTCAGAGACACCACTCCATTGTGGTGTTCTTAGAGGAGTGAGTTGAGATATTATCTCACACTCTTTTAGATGATCATCAAACTGTTGGCTTAAGTATTCACCTCCTCGATCTGATCAAAGGATTTTAATACTCTTTCCAAGTTAGTTTTGTACTTAATTCTTGAATTCTTTGAACTTTTCAAAGGATTCTGATTTATGCTTCATAAGATATACAAATCTATATCTACTGAAATCATCAGTAAATGTAATGAAGTATTGAAAACTGCCTCTAGTGAGTGTGTTTAGTGGCCCACATACATCACTATGTATGAGGCCTAAAAGATCACTAGCCCCTTCACCTTGTCTAGTGAATAGGGCCTTTGTCATCTTCCCCAATAAACAAGATTCGCATATCTCATATGATTCGAAATCAAACGAGTCCAAGAATCCATCTTTATGGAGTTTGGAGATGCATTTCTCATTTATGTGGCCTAGATGATAATTCCAGAGAAAAGTTGGGTTCAGATCATTTGATTTAAACCTCTTTGTATTTATGTTATAGACGGGCGTTTCGAGATCAAGTACATAAAGTCCATTACTCAATTGTGCACTACCATAAAAAATATCATTCATATAAATAGAACAACATTTGTCCTTTATAATAAAAGAAAAACCTTTCTTATCCAAACAAGAAACATAAATGATATTCCTGCTAATAGCAGGCACAAAATAGCAGTTCTCTAACTCTATTACAAACTCAGTGGGCAAGGATTATAAGTAAGTCCCTACAGCTAATGTAGCAACCTTTGCTCTATTTCCCACTAGTAGGTCAACTTTGCCCTTCGTCAATGGTCTACTACTCTTTAGATCCTACACATTTATATAAATGTGAGATCCACATTCAGTATCTAATACCCATGATACAGAAATAGATAAATTGACTTTAATAACAAAAATACCTGAAGTAGAAGTCTCACTTCCCTTCTTTTTCTTGAGCTCCTCCAGAAACTTAGCACAGTTCCTCTTCCAATGTCCGGTCTGACCACAGTGGAAGCATGTACCTTCCTTAGCCACTCCACCCACTGGTTTCAAACCAGAAGTGTTGGGCTTGGACTTATCCTTGCCCTTGCCCTTCCAGTTGTCCTTGGCATTTTCTGCTATTTATTGCCCTTATTCTTTTGAAGCATCATTATGGCCATTCATTTGCCTTTGTTAATGTTCTGCTCAGCAGTTCTCAACATGCCTAGCAGCTCTGGTAGAGATTTGTCAATCACATTCATGTTGTAGTTCATGACAAATTGACTAAAACTTTCTGGCAACGATTGTAGGACTAAGTCAGTGGCCAACTCTTGGCCCAAAGGAAAACCAAATCAATCTAGGTTTTCAATGTACCCAATCATCTTGAGTACATGAGCATCAACAGGGCTTCCTTTTACAAGCTTGCATTGAAACAGTGTTTTAGAGACCTCGTATCTCTCATAATTGGCCTGCTCTTGATAGAGCTTCTTAAGGTGTATGATCATATCATAGGCATCCATGTTCTCGTGTTACTTTTGGAGCTCAGAGTTTATGGTGGCCAGCATAAGACATCTGATGTCCAAGGCACCATCTTGATGCTTCTTATAAGCATCATTTTCAATTCTAAGGGCATTAGTAGCAGGTGGCTCAGGAATAGGCTGTTTTAGTATATACAACTTTTTCTCTTGCTTGAGGACAATCCTCAAATTCCTGTACCAGTCTAGAAAATTTGTTCCAGATAACTTGTCCTTCTCAAGGATGGATCGCTGTGATAAGTTACTTGATGTGTTTATTGCCAAGGTAATTTATCAACAGAAATATACAAAATATAAGTATTATGCTATAAACATATTTAATGAGGTTTTTTAATTAAATATGCCTCCTATTATTTTATTCAAGTCAATGACCCTCAGCATTGACTCGGAAAATCCCATCGTAAGATTTCCTAGTGAGCCAAGATCCATATTTCACCTAGTTTTTAGTCAGCTTTGGCTGATCACCCAAAATTTAGTTATTTAGGTAGGAAAAATTTTCCAATTACATCACATGTAACTCTTGGATAGTTAGGTGAATAACACTTATTAATCCATCTAATGGACTAAAGCCCAACTCTATGCCTCTAAGCCTTCAATCCTATTGAAATGGCCTAGTTAAGTTAGACCCAATGGTTGACAGTTGAATATTACTCTTATCCCATCGCATCTTACTAATATAGATAAAGGCATCCTGCTTTGGTAGACCTGCACTTGATTGATACTAGTCTTGACGAGTGCCACACATTGGAAGGCATCACATAATGACTTAATATTTTCTTTGAGGGAATTTGTATTATTATTAGATCTCACCATTTATTAAATTTTTTTATCATACCATAAACATTATCCATGCATCTCATACATATAAAACATATAATAAAAGTGACATGGTTATGGCCCCCTAAGAGAGTAGCATTAACTAAGCCAGCTTCACAAAGCGTCTCCCACCAATGTCCTCACTTGATGTCGTATTCTTGCCTCCACATCATAATTACAGCATATAAAAACCTCTTTTACATTCGAGGGGAGTTAGGTGAGAAGAGAATGTACAATCAGAATGTAGAGAGAAAGGCACGACACGCAGGTTGTATTTATAAAAACCAAAAAATAGTATAAAATAAGGACTAAGGCCATAATCATGTACCATGCATCACAAAGAACATATAGCATTTTTGAATAACACACTACGCAGAGATAACACACTACACAAAGATAACACAATACGCTTAAACGCTGGTTCCTCCATGCTCAAGCATGGTTAAACAAAGAACTCGACTTTCCAGACCTGAGAACGCTCAAGCGTTGAGAACACCACATTCAAGCGTTGAGAACACCACACTCAAGTGTGCTCAGACAGAAACTTCAAACTTCTTCTATAACATTATACATATCATATATATACCAGAAAGTTTCGCAAAAACATACATCTTAATACAAAATGATTTTCATAGAATCATATGAACGTCTTCATAGATTTTTGAAAACAACATCATAGTTTTGCATACAATACATAAAACAGAATATGTTTTTCGTAAAAGGGTTTCATTCATTTTCTGAAATAACATATTAAAGATCATATCTTTTATCAAAAAGAAAAATAAGAACCGCAAACATGTTATCTCATGCAAAACGAAAACAAAAAATCGAATCATAGTTTCGCAACCTGGCTCTGATACCACTGTTGGGAATTGTAGATACATCACGCAGCGAAAAAATAGGATTCCCACCAAGGATCCATGCAAAAAGTCATAATCTGAGTTTTTAAATTATTTACCTCTTGAAGCGTGATCAAAAGGAAGTGACGCGAATCACCAATACCGTAATAGTAATGATGTCTCTACGGTATCCACATAAACAGACTCACGAACGTTCAACATTCACAAAGAGGAGCCTCACGTCTCTCAGACAGTGCTAGCTGCGAAGAGAAGAAAAGAAATTTGTTACTCTCTCACTCACTTTTCTGTAGGTGCGGCTAGGGTTCTGTAATATGTGTATCTTAGCAGCCCCTTAGTAGTACTATTTATAATAGTGACTACCTTAAGTGAGTGTGAGTAGTAGCAAGGTAAGCTGTGCAACCCTAGACTCATCTGTTATGAGTTTGACCTATATTTGAATTCGAGTCCAACTTAGATTTATTGCTCCAATTTTAGTCTGCTCTACGTGTGTGACCCTGCAGGTTCTTATTATGTTGGCAGTAATATTAAAATCCCATTTTAATATTACAAGCAGTGAGCGGTATCTAGCAACACATCACTGCTACCCAAGTAATAAGAATGTCAGTGATTTGACATAACCTTTCCATGACCAATGTTTCTGTGTCGTTTAGTCCCTTTGTCAAGATATCTGGATTGAACACAATGCATGGAATGTGTCACCCTTGTATAGTCCAATCTTTCATTTCCTGATACTCGAGTAGATTTTGTAACAACAAACAAAATCAATATCTCATATTGACTTATTTGAGCATGGCCATGCATTTCGCAATCTCACTCAATTAGGGGCCCCGAAGATATCGCTCATGTTATGTAGGAGTGACAAATCCCATCTAGGTCACTCACATCCCTCTGCATGATTCGAGGTATGTCCAATAACTAACTTTATAATCACCTTGTTACAGATGACATTTGATGGCATTAAAACACACAACTCCCTATGTAGGAATCATAGCGATTTCAGGTCAAAGGACCACAGACATCATTGTCACTATGAGAATCGCTTATGACACTCACGTAACGATCCATGTAGCGTTCTCATGGCGGGTCAGTTTAGTATATCATTACTTTAATATGTACCCATGTGAAGACTTGATATCTCATATCCATGACCCGTGAGATGTGGTCATCAGTCTATGCACATACTAGTCTCAATGCATTATTATTGTCCTAATTAACAATAATATTTGACTAATGACATCTAAGAATTGTGTTCTAACTAAAAGGATCCCACGATCTAGTCATCCACTTGATGTCCTATGGCATCAAACTTACCATTCTAAGGAATTTATTATGTTTATTAAAAAAGAACACAATAAATGAAATACCTCATATATTAAAATAGCATAATAAAATGTATGTAAATACAGAAGATGTATCGGCCTCTAGGACATACACCAATAGTTCACACTCGCAACTCTTTGTTACTTAAGGGTCTAGGTACCTTCCTAAGGTAATCCACTACTCTTGGATATCCTAAGGTTCATACTATAACATACATACCAAATGATCATTCCCTTGCTGAATTACCTCTAGTGGTATATTACTCATAACCTATGCCAATCCATTACTCTTGGATATTCAAAGGTCTAAATTTTCTCATACATGCTAGGTGATACATCCTCTCATGAGATATCCCTATTTGTGCCTTAACATACCTGAGGAAACATATTTACATGATTTCAATAGGCCAAGGACTTCAAAACATCAAAATTAACTCTCTATTGAATTCTGCGATAGGCCCTTAGGTGCCCTCTCCTTGAGCGCCAGGGCGCTCACTAGGTAGAGCATAATTCTATGTTGTTTCACGTCATGCACCTAAGTGCTTTGCAAAGGGCACCTGAGCGCTATTTGACCTATTGCACGAAACTAAAACTCTGGTCTACGAGCGCCTAAGCGCTCTACATAGAGTGCCTGAGTGGTTCTCATAAGACAGCAAATATGCATAATTCTTTAGATTGTTGCCACTATTCCATTAGAACTCAACAACGATCCAATCTTCCAATAATGGATTCTAGGTGATTTCTAACATCAATCTAGGCCCCTAAACTTTTTGTATCCTTTTTACAACCTATTGATTCACCTAGGCATAGATTTAGGTTCAAAAACCACCCTAACTCCAACAATCACCAAGTTCCTCATCTATAAACCCTAATAGTTGATCTTCAGCCATAAATGGTCATCTTGATCTTATTGAACTAAAATTATCCTAACTTAATCCTTGGAAACAAGAATCAAGACAAGAACATAGATTTGGCCTATCCAAACCCAATTTCTCTTCATAGAAACCTATATCCATCAAGATGAATAAAAGGAATGAAGATGAATAGAAACCTCTTACCTCTTGTATAGATGATCAATGTTCACACTTTAAGCTTTGATCTTGATCCTCTTGTTTCTTCCTCCACTTCCTCTCTTCTCCTTCACAGTTTCCTCTTTCTTTTCTCTGTTTTTCTTTCTTTGTAGCACTTGTGGCCTTTTAACTATGTGAGGGAGAGAAAATGAGAGTTTACAAAATATCCTTAGGATATTTTGCTGGAACTTCTTTATCTGCTAAGAACACTTAGATTCCATGAAATCAAGTTTCCTAGCTTCCAACAACTTTAGAATAAATCATAAGATTCATCTAAATTATTGTTCTATCATTTTCATGACTTTCCATATTTGTTGCTAGCTAATCCGATATTAAACACACAATCAGAATGCTTAAAAATACTAAACTAACTTAGATCATCTTGAAACTTTAATTGCATCTTACTTAGCTTACTTGTGACCTAGAAAAAAGTGATTCATACCTATTTCCCTCAACATAGCCTTTAAAGCCATTTTCTGAGTCATTTTAGGCTACTTTTCAACTTCTATGTTGCAACTAAGTGCCTAAAGGAACTTAGATTATCACAAAACTTTGCAGACATGTTAAACAAGTTATATGCTACCTTTCGTAATAATATACAGACCTAACATGCTACTAAAAGTATTACAAAAACCCTTGTGCATTGTTTGATTAGAATTGTAAGGAAAAAATAGTAGAATTATATTCTGTAATTTATGGCTGGAATATCATTAGTTCAACTTAAATTCTGGGCCTATGTGCTGGAGCTTGACGATGGTGTGTGTCATCACTTCTGTAAAGTCCATCACCATAGAGGTCACTTTGGAGGGACAGGGGCAGACCCCGGGGCAGCCGCAGTGACAGCCTCAGGGACATTGAAGTCCTTTTATAGAATGTAGCATCTGACTTTCCATGTCATTTTGTAGCACCTTTGTAAGGTATGTAGTGTTAAACCTAACATTTTGTTATAATATAGTAGGTGCTAACTAATATCAAGATGCTACTAACTATCATGAATGTTGGTATTTTGATGATGTATGGACCTAGCTCTCTAAGCAAGTGTGTAATAAAATATAATGTGTCTTTGTTGAGAAGTATTGGATTAGCAAATTATGACAATTAAAATAAATAAACAGTAACTTAATATCATATAACAAAGATACGATTAAACTGTAATTTAAGGTAGACATTAGAATAAATAATATAAAAATTTTAAATGAGGTAGTAACAACATAAAATCCTTATGACTAAATAAATTAATTTAACTTAAACACCCTAGGCGAGAGAAAAAAAAAAGGAAAAGGGATAAAATAAATTGTTACTTAGAAACTTCTAGAAAATGTCTTTTTACAAAGATCAAACAAAAATATAGGCATTTTAAAAATAAAGGCTAATATAAAGACGTACAGTGTCTAGATAATACAATTAACAGAAAAAAAAAAATTCAGCATATCATTCTAAGGAATACAATTAAGCCATAGATGTATCAGAAAAAAATAGTAGCACTTTGTTCTAAAAAACGACAGTATTCTTAGTATTTAGAGTAGGACGTTTCAATGACAATAATCTAACATTATGTTCAAAAATTGGATTATTTAGATAATAATATAAATTAAAAAATTGAGAACATAACTCAATAGGAATGTTTGGTTTAACGGCATAATGCATCTCATCATAAAGGTTATTCATGTACAAAGTTCAAGTCTCACGGGTATCCAATTTTGAATTTTTGTTTAAAGCAAAATTAGGTCAAATTGGTCCGAGTGTGTCACTTGGGTCATTCATGTTTGACCTGTTTTGACTGGTTAAAACCCCTCATGAGTATGAATCAGACTAACCCAAAAATTGGGTCACAGATTTCTAAGTTTAACCAATTGGGTTAATCTGGGTCATACAACTATGGTTGGAGTTAAGTGGAAAAGAAGTATTAGGGATCTAAATTTTTGGTTTAGGTCAAGTTAGCTAATCGGTCTAAGCCCAATATAACTAGAAACATACTATTAGGTGATTAAGTAAGGTTTTGCCATTACCCCCAAAAAAAAAAAGTAAGGTTTTGTTTGGGCCAAATTTGGGTAAATAAGTCTTAACCCAATAAAAATATAAACTTATTACTAATTTTGATTTAACTCAAACTCAAATAGTTGTTTTAATGTATTTTTTACTTAATTTTTTGTTTATACTAAATATTTACATATTTATTTTATTTTATGCTGTCTAATTAATTTACTAGTTAAACTAGTGACTGGGTATCTTAGCTAAGTTAATTATTAAAGTGAATTTACTAACTATAGCGTGTGGGTAACATTATTTGAAAAGAAAGTTATGATAATCATTATTTGAAAATGACTTCCTTACATTTTTCAAATTTTACTTTTAAAAGTGATTTTCTTTTGACACTACCAAGCACCTGCTAAAACTTGAAGATATAGTGAAAAATCTTGAGTGATTACTTGAAGACTAGACGTAGCTCGCAAGTGGATTGGTGGTTGAACCAGGATAAATCTTGTGTTTGATCTTCTCAACTCTATATCTTTAGATTTATGCTTTATCTTATATACTTGCTCGAATACTTTCTATCTTGTCTTATTTATTTGTGAGTGAGTTATTCAATTTCATTTATCTATTCATTTCAATTAATCAATAACTTTAATGAAAATTGGTAATCAAGTGTTTTACAAAAAAAATTGTGAGAAGTTTTTACATACTCAATTCACCATTCTCTTAAGTATTGAGGCCACTTGGTAACAAGTGGTATCAGAGCTAGGCTCTTGTATAAAGAGCCTAGCAGCTTCAAGAGAAAGTGATGGCCTCTTCAAATGATTTTTCAAAAAGTTCTACTCTCTATAGACTTCCCTTTTTCAATAGGGATGGGTATGCTTATCAGAAAGAACGAATGAAAATTTTTATTGAAGTTATTGACTTAGATGTGTAGGATGTTGTTGAAAATGGTCCTTTTATCCCCACACAAGTTATTAATGGTGTAAGAGTTAATACACCAAGAAGTGAATGGATCAATAATGATAAGAAAAATGTCTAATACAATTTGAGAGTCAAAAATATCAATACCACAGCCTTGGGACATGATGAGTTCTTTAGAGTCTCAAATCGTAAATCTATCCAAGAAATGTGGGACACTTTACAAGTAACCCATGAGGGTACTAGTGAAGTGAAAAGATCAAGGATTAATGCTCTCACTCATGAGTATGAGCTTTTTAGAATGAACCAAGGTGAAAGTATTCAAGAAATACAAAAACGGTTCACGCATATTGCAAATCATCTTGCTTTATTGGGAAATACTTTTCCTAATGAAGATCTTACTAACAAAGTGTTAAGATGTTTGAGTAGGCATTGGAAGCCTAAAGTGGCGACTATTGCGGAGTTAATAAGTCTTTCAACCATGACCGTAGCCACACTTTCTCGACAAGCTCCAAGAACATGAATTGGAATTGAATAGACTCAACCAAAGTGAGGAGCTTCACAAGAAAAAGAAGGGAATAGCTCTCAAGGCCACTTCCTCCTTAATCGATGATGATGATGATGATGGAGATGACTTGGAAATAAATGAGGAGAATCTTCCTCTACTAGTAAAGAAATTCAGAAGATTCTTTTAGAAGAATGGAGCTAAAAAAAGACTTCCATTTCCCCAAAAGAATGTCCATCACAAAGGGGAAGGAACCTCATCCACTCCTAAATGCTATGAATGTGAAGAATTAGGACACATGAAGATGGAGTGCCCAATTTATCAAAGTAAAGTGGAAAAGTATAAGAAAAGGTCCTTAAAGGAGAAGATAGAAAGAATAGTCTACATAGCTTGGGATGATAATGACATAGATTCAATTGATTGCTTGTGTAACGTCCTGAGACTGCCTGCATGATCGATGAGTGTCCCCACAAACCAACACGGATCTTTTCAGTGTGCTTTGTCCTCAGTCACACACATCCTAGGAAACTTCCTAGGTGGTCACCCATCTCACAAGTGCTCCAAGTCAAGCACGCTTAACTATGGAATACTTATGTTCTTGGCTCCCGAAAAGAAGATGCATCATGTTCATATGGGTGGTGCTAATCAATACCTTTAAGCCATCCTCAACTATGCATTCTCATACCTACACAGTCTTTGGATCCCTCTCATTTCGGTGTGTATTCAGTTCATTCATGTGTCCCTCCACCTAGAAGCCTGCCAGGAGCTGCTCCTTGTCCGTGCTTCATCTTTTGCACATGCGATCACTCCCTGTCCTCGTAGGCCTCGGGTGTCACATGCCCACCAGCTTCCGCATGGTTCATCCTCAAACCACACCGTACTAGGATAGGGACGTTACAAATGGTATCAGAGCGGGACCTCTCCTAGTACGGTGTGGTTCAGGGACGAACCATGCGAAAGCTGGTGGGCATGTGACACTCGGGGCCGACAAGAGCAGGGAGTGATCGCTGATGCAAAAGATAAAGCACGAACAAGGAGCGGCTCCAGGCAGGCTTCTAGGCGAAGGGACATATGAATGAACTGAATACACGTCGAAATGTGAGGGATCCAGAGACTGTGTAGGTAAGGGACTGCATAGTTGAGGATAGCTTAAAGGACCTGATTAGCATCACAAATATCAACAAGATGCATCTTCTTTTCGGGAGCCAAGAACATAAGTGTTCCATAGTTAAGAGTGCTTGACTTGGAGTACTTGTAGGATGGGTGACCTCTTAGGAAGTTTCTTAGGATGTGTGTGAGTAAGGACAAAGCACACTGAAAAGACCCGTGTTGGTTTATGGGGACACTCATCGATCCTGCAAGCAGTCTCGGGACATTACAAAAAAGTTGGTATCAGAGATTTGGGTTTGTAGGTCCTAATAGCTGCAAAATACGGGTAATTGTAGAATCTTGTTTATAATCTGTGTACCCAAGCATAACTTACATGCAAGGAGCTATGATCATCCACTTGTTAAATTAGAGTCTCTTATTCAAGTTATTGTGTTCAGTTTTAGCCTTGTCTTTACAGCTTTCCATAATATGTTTGTTTTTTATTTAATTATGATTTCTTATCCTAGGTAAGGATGCCAACCAGACGAGAAGTTACTGTTGAGGCTTCTACTCAACCTCATGAAGCACCCCCGAGATACCGTGGGCGTGGTCGCAGTCATGGTCGTGGTCGGGGCAGACACAGAAGGGTTGATAGGGTGCCTGATGTTGAGATTCTTAGGGCCAGATATAGTAACCCCATCGTAGTCAATTAGCTGCTGAGATACATGATATGCAGCAGGCTATACAACAGTTGGTAGATGTTCTTGGTGGATGACAACAAACACATGAGGACCACACTCATGTGGTTTCAGAGACTAACCCAGAGGCTGGGTCGAGTGAGCAGCAGTCAGTACCCCATAAGGGAGCTGAGGTTCCTCTTACTGCATTTATAAAGCTTAATCCTCCTGTATTTAGTGGTTCAGATGGCAACGAGGACCCTCAGACTTTAATTGATGAAGTAACTCAGATATGTAGAGGCTTGGGTTGTTCTCCAGCCAAGATGGTTGAGTTAACGGCATTTTGACTACGTGATGTGGCTAGGGGATGGTATGAGACCATGCTCAATTCTAGGCCAGCAAGTTCACCCCTTTGGTCTAGGATAAGTTTGTTCGGTTGTTCTTAGCTCATTTTTTACCACAGAGTGTCTGAGATGGAAGAGCTCAGGAGTTTGAGACCCTTGTACAGATAGAGCAGATGTCAGTAATGGATTATAGCATTCAGTTTATGCGACTCTCCAGGTATGCACCTCACTTGGTAGCCACGGAGCAGCTACGCGTACAACAATTTGTTGAGGGCCTAAAAGGTTATTTATTCAGGCAGTTGTAGGGTATGATGGTATGACTTATGACCAGGCCTTGAATAGGACTCTGATGATTGAGCGTGGGAATAGGGATAGGGGTGGGACTTCTCGTGACTCGCATAAGAGGTCACGCTCTAATACATCGCATGGTGGCCATCAGGGCCATGGTGGTGGAGGTTCTAGAGATAATGTTGTTTAGGGCCATCGAGGACAACAAGGGGGTCAACAGTCATTGAGCACTCATGGTAGCCAAACAGCTAGCACAGATCATAGCTATGGTGTTTCACAACATCAAAGGAAAGGTTCAAGGGGGTGTTATCATTGTGGTCAAATGGGGCACTTTGTGAGAAACTACCCTATATTATATTCTCAGCCTTCTTCTAGTAGAGCTTCAGCACCAGTGGCTCCAGCGAGACAGCTCCGTAATCTAAGGATTCGAGGATCTGCAGTGCTCAAGAGGGTGGTAGAGGACCAGGAGGCAGAGGTCTGGGACAAGTTAGTAGAGGACAGGGACAAGCTTGTAAAGGACAAGTTCGTGTGTTTCCCTTGACTCGTCAAGATGCTCAGACATCTAATGCTGTTGTGACAGGTATACTCTTAGTGTGCTCACAGGATGCACGTGTTCTGTTTGACTCTGGAGCTATGCATTCCTTTGTATCATGTTTCTTTGCTTCTCATTTTAGGATAGATCCTTCACCTCTAAGTGAGCCTTTGATAGTAGCTACACCTATGCATGATTCTTTGTCAGCTAACTTAGTGTATAGATATTGGAAGATTTTGGTAGGAGATCGGCTTTTGTTAGTAGATTTGATAATGATAGATATGATAGATTTTGATGTAATACTAGGCATGGACTGGTTGGCTTCTTGTCATACTACCTTAGATTGCCATAGTAAGGTGGTGAAGTTCAGTATGCCAGAGGAATCAGTTTTCATATTTCAAGGCGATTGGAATTGGTCATAGGTAACCTGATTTCATCTATTGTGGCTCAAAGATTGTTAAGAAAAGGTTGTTATGGTTACTTAGCCATGGTGAAAGACACTAATATGTCAAAAGCAAGCTTAGAGCAGGTTCCAGTGGCGTGTGAGTACCCTGATGTCTTTCCTGAAGAGTTACCAGTGTTACCACCTGACAAAGAGATAGAGTTTTGCATAGATTTGCTTCCAAACACTCAACCAATATCTATACCCCCATATCGAATGGCTTCAACTGAGCTTAAGGAGTTAAGGGAGTAATTGGAGGATTTACTTTATAAGGGTTTCATCCATCCTAGTTGTTCTCCATGGGGTGCACTAGTGTTGTTTGTAAAGAAGAATGATGGTTCCCTTCGCTTGTGTACTGACTATAGGTAGTTGAACAAGGTGACGGTGAAGAATAAGTACCCTTTTCCTCGCATTAAGGACTTATTTGATCAACTTCAAGGAGCTCAATGTTTCTCAAAGATTGATTTGCGATCGGGGTACCATCAACTGAAGATAAGAAGTGAGGATGTTCCTAAGACAGCTTTTCGCACCTGCTATGGTCACTATGAATTTTTGGTTATGTCCTTTGGTTTTACCAATGCTCCTGTAGCTTTTGTGGACTTGATGAATCGAGTCTTCAAGCCATTTTTGGACCACTTTATGATAGTATTCATTGATGACATCCTAGTGTATTCCAAGAGCAATGAGGAGCATGAGCAACACTTGCGGCTAACTTTACAAACATTGAGAGAGCATAAGCTATATGCCAAATTCTCTAAATATGAGTTTTGGTTGGATAATGTGGCTTTCTTAAGATATGTGTGTCTAAGGGTGGAATAAGCGTAGATCCAAAGATGGTCAAAACAGTTCAAAGTTGGCCCAGACCCACATTGGTAATGGAGATCCGTAGTTTTCTTGGACTAGCCAGGTATTACCGTAGATTTGTCAAGAATTTCTCCAAGCTTGCAGCTCCTTTGACTAGGTTAACACAAAAGCAAGCTAAGTTTTAGTGGACTGATGCATGTGAGCAGAGTTTCTGACACTTAAAAGATTGTTTGACCTCAGCCCCAGTCTTAGCATTACCTTCTAGTGGTAGTGGGTATGTAGTTTATTGTGATACTTCTAGAGTTAGTCTTGGATGCGTGTTAAAGCAACATAGGACAGTTATTACTTATGCTTCTAGGCAACTCAAGAAGCATGAGCAGAATTATCCTACACGTGACTTGGAGATGGTTACAGTGATATTTGCCCTTAAGATTTGGAGGCACTACTTATATGGTGAGACATGTGAGATCTACACTGATCATAAAAGTCTTAAGTATATCTTTCAGCAGAGGGATTTGAACTTAAGGCAAAAAAGGTGGATGGAGCTCCTAAAAGATTATGATTGCACGATTTTGTATCACCTAGGGAAGGCAAATGTGGTTGCTGATGCTTTGAGCAGAAAGTCTATGGGTAGTCATGCACATATAGTTGACGTTAAAAGACCAATAGTGAAAGAGTTTCAAGATCTTATAGATAGTGGAGTGCAATTTGAGGTCATAGACTTTGAGTCATTACTATCTCATTTTCAGGTTCGTTCTACTTTGGTGGGTAGTATTAAGGCGACACAAAGTCAAGATCCTCATTTAAAGAAAATCATAGGAGAGGTTCGAGAAAGTAAGACTTCTGAAATAGTGGTTGACTTTGAGGGTATTTTACGTGTTGGCACTCGCTTATGTGTCCTTAATATAAGGGATTTGAGAAAGAAGATTTTAGAAGAAGCTCATCATTCCTCCTATACTATTCATCCAGGTTTCACAAAGATGTATCAAGATTTGAAAGAATTATACTAGTAGGAAGGGATAAAGAAGAAAATAGTAGAATTTGTATCTGGATGCTTAGTATGTCAACAAGTGAAAGCTGAGCATCAGAAACTTGTAAGTTTGCTCCAACATATTGATATTTCCAGAGTGGAAATGGGAGAGGATCACTATGGATTTTGTGACGGGATTGCCTAAAACCTCAAAGGGTTATGACTCATCTTGAGTAATTGTGGATCGGTTGACAAATTCTGCAGACTTCCTGCTTGTAAAAACTACTTATACAGCGGCTCAGTATGCTAAGCTCTCTTTAGAGAATATAGTATCTCTGAATGGAGTGCCATTGTCTATCATTTCTGATCGAGGCCCTCAGTTCACAGCTCAGTTTTGGAGATCTTTTCAAACTGCTTTGGGAGCACGATTGGACTTGAGTACTACCTTTCACCCACAAACTGATCATCAGTCTAAGAGGACTATATAGATTTTGGAAGATATGCTTTGCACTTGTGTGTTAGACTTTGGAGGGAGTTGGGATCACTACCTACCTTTGATGGAGTTTGCTTATAATAATAGTTATCAATCTAGTATTCAGATGGCACCTTTTAAGGCCTTATATTAGAGGCGTTGTAGGTCCCCTGTTGGTTAGTTTGAGGTTGAAGAATCTAGACTTGTGGGTCGTGACAGCTTGGATAATGAGAATGTCAATCTATGTCTCATGGCTAGAGGAGAAGAGGAAGAAGAAGAAGAAGACACGAAGGTAACATCCTCAAACTTAGATTCTTCCCATTCTTATGATGAATTGCAAGATGCATTTGAACAATTGCATAATGAATCCACGAGGCTCACAAAAATGATTTTATCTTCCAACAAAACAATCTCCTATTGGTAAGAAAAAAATTTCTATTTTAAACAAGCAGATTAATGAACTCAAAATTAAGAATAAGACTTTAGGATTAATCGATGCTAACTCATCATGCATGATTTGTTCTTCCTATGATAATACACCTACACCCTCATCTTGCTCATCATGTAAAACATTTGAAATTGAGATTGAGGATTTGAAAAACACACTTTCAATATTTACCTTTAGAAGAGATAACTTGGATGTATTGTTAAGGAAACAAAGATATGTTTTTCAAAAGGCTGGTTTATGGTATAATCCTAATAATTAACAAAATTTTCTCAAGAATTTCTTTGTTTCCTTAAGTACACTAAGTAGCCTATTCATCAAATGTTTTCATTGTGGGAGGAAATGGCATAATGTTTCTATATGCAATGTTAGGAAAAACTTGAACACTAAGGTTGGGACTAAAATGATTTGAGTCCCTAAAGGCACGTTGCCTAAAACTAACACACAAGAACCCAAAAAAATTTAGGTATCAAAAGTCAAAAATTGAAGTGTGTTGTAGGTGTGCTTGATAGGCCAAGAATTGATTGTGGATTTCTTGAAAAGTGGCTACTCCAAGCACAAAACCAGAAAATACTTCAAGCTCTCTTCCTTGTCTCCAAGAAGCTTGGACTTGAAACCTTTGGATAAGTGGAGACTTGTTCTATCCTTTAACTTACTTTACAATAGTACTTTTCTAGCTATATATCTTGAAAATATCTTTACATGTGATAATATATTAGATAAGCTTACTTCTTATTTGAAATAACATATTTGATGAAAATATCTTTGAACTAGGCATATTGAATCAATCATGTATTTAACTCTTGTTGCTTAACAAATTTGCTGCATCATCTATCATTATGCTGCATAACTTGTCATTTTATTGCATATTGTGTCATTTTGGTGCAAAAGTTGTCATGTTGCTGCATAACATGCTATCTTGCTACATATTTGGGTTCATTACATAGTTATTTCGCTTTAATCATTTTTGAATCCAATACTAACTTGAGCATCAGAGTTTCCCCTAAGCTTGTTTTGTAGGTGCTTGATCCATGCTTATGTCCCCCAAATTTCCAATCTCAAGCTTTTGTTGAAGAAATTGCTTTCTGGTGTTTGAAGAAGATTAGTCTGTTGTTGGGCTGCATCAATGGTGGTTTATGTTAATGAAAATGAGGCCAAGCTAAGATCACTCTCAAGATGGCATGAGTTAGTGGTTAAGGATTGAATTCTTGAAATTTTTCTATGTTTCTAGTGGAGTCATAATCTATTATGGAAAGTAACAACCAATTAGGGCCTTCACACAAAATTGGTTTCAAGTACCTTTAAAAGGGATAAATATATTTTGAGCTATATTCATGGTGTTTAGAGTTCATGTAAGTGAAGCAAAGTCAAGATGACTCTCTAAGATAGCATGTGGTTGCATTCTTAAAGGGATGGATTTCTGAAGAACTTCTAGTTTTGGCAGTGAGATAATCTGTGAAGAAGGGAACAAATGGTTATTTGGTCTTTGGAACTAGTATGGCATAATGGAATTGCTCTCTATCAAGATATAATAACCAGTTAAGAGATTTTTCTAATCGGTTATTGAGCAAGGAAGTCATTTAGTGCTCTTTGGAACAAGAGAATAACCAATTAAGACATTCTTATAATCATTTGAATCACACATAAGTTACATTTTTCATGATCCACAAACATAACCGATTAGGATCTCCATTTAATCGGTTATTTGTCACAAATAGAGGCTATGGTGTTTTTGAAGCATAAAAATAATCGATTACCTCAAATCCCTAATCAATTATTTCACCCAATTAGAGGCCAAACATTCTTTTTTCTCCTAAATAACCTATTACCCAATATCCCTAACCAGTTACTGAGCTTCTTTATAGCAGCATGCATCTTTCCTCTATATCCCAGCAACCACACCAATAACCGATTACAAAGATCCAATAATCGATTAGGAGGCCATTTTTAAAACACCACACAGCAGCGTGTTTGAGCCATTCACGACACCCTCCCTCCATTTTCATCCTCTTCCTCTCACCATGAAACAGAAATTGAATATTAACTGGCCCTTTTATATCATGCATTACATGAAGAAAGCACAGGACAAGATGATGATGAACCTTCTATATGCCGTGGTTGTTGCTAAAATTCTAAATCAATACAAGTTGAGCCTAGATGATGAAGGAGTCATTCACCTTACCGGTCACAACAAGTTTAAACAAGCTTCCATAAATCACATGAGAATCAAGATTGTTAATAATGCTTGGGTTCGTGGTGTTGGGCATGATGCTGCCGCACAAGAAGAAGAAATGTATGCTGCCCTTGCTGATGTAGTTATAGAAGAGGCTCCAGCCACCAATGAAGACTGTATCCTAGCTACCCTAGCAAGCATTCAAGCCCAAATTATGGATCTTCGAGCTTATCAGGAGTATAGCATTGGAGACATCTATGACCGCTTGGACAGCATTGAGTGTCGCCTTCCACCACCACAAAATGATATGGCTTAGGTATGGATCTCTTTTATTTAGCTAATCTTTTTTTTTTGTTTTAGCTATGTTATTATGATTAAAGCTCATCTAACCACAATAGGTTATCTTTTGGATATGATGTTCACTGTCTTAGCTTATGACCTTGCCTAATCATAGTATGACTTTGATATGCTATTTTAGTATGACTTGGATATTTTGCAATGGATGGTCTATTGACATGAATATACTACTGATCTAGTTATAGTGTTGATGGATTATCACTGAATAATTATTGAATGGCAATGGTTTTGTGTTTAAGGATATATTGTTACTTCTCTCTTTGTCAAAAACTCTTTATAGCATATATTTTTTATCATGACAAAAGGGGCAAAAATGTTGATATATATGTCATTGAGAAAAAGAAAACAAAATAGAACAAGGTACAATTTTAATGATTTTGGGATTCCAAAATTAAGGGGGAGCTGTGCATCTCTGATTTAATCACCTCTTGAAAAATAGAAGAGGAGTAAGTCTCTAACACCTTTTGTGAGTTTCAATTTATTTGAACTAACTCTTTTCTCAATGGTTGTTTGTCATCATCAAAAAAGGGGAGAATGAAATTGACATTGACTAAAGCAATGGTTTTGATGATAACAAACAAGAAAGGAATGGAAGTGCAAAGATCAAGTCCCAAGATACTTCAAGTTTAGTTTATAGGATTTAGATCTTATGTAAAAGTAAATGGGAATTACACTAAGTTCAAAAAAGTTTTAAAATCTTTATAAGTGTTTCTTACATGCTAAAATGGCCAACAAACATGTTTTGAAAAGCTAGTCTTGGTGGTTGTTCAAATCTAAGAAAAATAGTCATGTTTGTGTTTTGTAAAATTAACCTTTGGTTACTGTTTTAATCATAATTTTCAAAATATTTTGAGTTTTGTTCTAAAACTTATTTCATATGAAAATAGACTCAAAGATCTTTCCAATGAGTGGTCATTTGTTTTAAAAGGACAAGTAACAAAGAAGTTATGATCTTTCAAAGTCAGTTTGGTCAAAAACAAGGCAAATAATTGATTATGAATTTCCCATAACCGGTTATTCACTAAGTCAGGAGCAAATTCTTATGTTTTTCTAAAGGCTCCTAACCGATTAGGTCATTTCCCTAATTAGTTATTTGATAAGTCAGAGGCATTGTCTCTTAGTTTCTAAAAGGCCTAACCAATTAGACAACGTATGTAATCGGTTATTGAGGTGAAACAAAAGCACCTCTAATGTTTTAAAAAGGCCAATAATCGATTAGGCCATTTGTCCGAATTGGTTATTGAGTGAAATAGATATGCAGGATTCCTTTTTATATATCTCATAACTAATTATATGATTGCCAATAACCAGTTATACTTATTCAAATACCAATTAGGAGAAATCAAGAACCAATTATCTCGAAAGGTTGAAAGCACGTCCAACGACTCTATTAAGAGCATTTAATGTTTCCAACAACCACCAATGACTCTAAATTGCTTTGGACTATGAATGAAAGTGTTTGGGTATCAAAGAAAAGTTAGATAACAATTTGAAAATCATTGTTGAGCATTAAATTTGTGTTTCACTGTCATTTTCTCCAAACCCCTATTTTGAGCTTTAAAATGGGAATCCTTGATACCCATAGAGCTTCAATTTGTATTATCCACTCTTGAGAGAGTTTCATTTTATCTACACTTTGTTTAATCTATAAAAGAGGGTGAGGTATCCCTTGTTTGTAAAGAGGGTGAGGTATCCCTTGAAGTTGAGACTCAAGCACAAAGGGTGAGATATCCCAAGTTGTGGTGAGTGTTCTATTGTGTAAAGGTTTCAAGCATTTGTTGAAACTTGAAGATATAGTGAAAAATCTCAAGTGATTGCTTGAGAACTGGACGTAGGTCACATGTGGATTGGTGGCTGAATCAGGATAAATCTTTTGTTTGATCTTCTCAACTCTATCTCTTTATATTTGTGCTTTAATCTTATATGCTTGCTTGAATACTTTCTTTCTTGTCTTATTTATTTGTGAGTGAGTTATTCAATCTCATTTATCTATTCACTTCAATCAATCAATAGCTACAATGAAAATTGGTAATTAAGTGTTTTACAAAAAGATTTGCAAAAAGTTTTTACATACTCAATTCACCTCTTCTCTTGAGTATTGAGGTCACTTAGTAACAATATATATATATATATATATGAAACGTATTTGATTAGAGGAGTATTTATTATAAGAGGTGAGAGGGGTGAATCTTGATCATTGGATCTTACATGAATGGTTAAAATTAAAACATAAATGCATATGACTTTTTTAAGTGATCATATGATCTTTAAGTAACTTTTAATCTTAACCATTTATGTATGATTGTATAATTAATATTTACTCTTCTTAAAAATTCTTCTCACTAGATATGCCTTACACATATATATATATAACGTATCTGATGATAGGAGTGTTTATTATAAGAGGTGAGAGGAGTTAATATTAACCATTGAATTTTACATAAATGATCAAGATTAGAATATAAATGCATGTGACTTTTTTAAATGGTCACATGACCTTTAAGTAACTTTTAATTTTAACCATATATGTCTAGTTGTATAGTTAAAAATTTTTTTTTCATCATCTTATAATAAAAATTATTCTCACTACATATAATTCATATATATATATATATATATATATATATATATATATTAATGTAGTTGTCAAAAATCAATTCCAATCGTGCACTTAGCAAGTGAACATTTCCGAAACGAAACCTAAAGCACATCTCCATTTTTTTTTTTGGATAATAAAGCATATCTTGAATTTTCAATGATAAGGAACCAATATCAATGTACATTCTGGGGAATGTGCATTAGGCTGAGGATTATTTTTTTTCCTTTTTAAATAGAAAAGTGCATCAAATTCTCTTCAACTTTCAGCCATTTGTAATCAGCTATCTAAATTATAAAATTTTCTTATTTATTGGCTAAACTATTACAATTATCGCAATAAATCCTTCTATCAATTCTCCATAAACGGAGGAGTTACATGATTTCATCATAGCCTTCCAATTGTTTGCAATATGAGCGTTCATAAAAAAGTATTTTATTCTAATTTTATATTTTTTTATTTTTTATAAATTAAAATGTAAATTAATAAAAGATCAAAAAAGATAAAATAATAAAAGACACAACAGAATAACATAGACAATTTGTGTGGTTCTCAAGTGGTCCTCTCCTTTTGGTGGCAAGAATTTCACTCTTCCACATGTCAAGTCAGCAAGTAATTATGTATAGATCATGCACATGATTCTCAAAATCATTAGCAATTTAACGAAAATTGGATGGAAGAATTTATTGTGATAGTTGTTATAATTTAAGAATTAAATAAAAAAATATAATTTAAATAGCTAATTACAAATGGACCAAAATTTAAGAGGCCTCAATGTATTTTTTCCTTTTTTAAATTCACTTATATTGTCAGGAGTAAGAAAGATTGAAAGACAAAAGGGTAAACTCTTCCCCATGGTTTGACACAAAATCATTTTGTCCTCTTATGAATTACTTGTGATTTAAAAAGTGACACAATGTCTCAATGTGATTTTCTTTGGAAACACTATACCTTAATGTGGTCTTTTTTTTTTCCATTCATTGTTTTTTTATTCGTCAATTCAATTTTTAAAGGAAGACACATGTTACAGTTTAGAAATTTGTTACAAACCAAATCTCAATTATAATTGTGTATGTTTTTTAACAAAAATCAAGCATTGTTGTTTTATAACATGAGAAAATAATTGATAATTTGTTTATTTGTTCATCCTCCTGTTGATGAAGGATTTGGTATTTTTCCCTCTGTTTTTTGGTGATTAAGTATTTGATGTTCTCCACAGAAGTGTCTACGTTAATGAAATTGTTTTTATAGCTCTATCACATGTTTTTCGTGAAAAACATGTTGAAAAAAAATCACTTCGTAGTTATGTAATAATATATATAAAAAGAAAAAACAACAGGAGCAAAGTGTCAACTATTAAATCACAGGGAGATAAACTATAATTTGCCTAAAAAAACACTAATAGAGAGTTAACAAAAAATAAATTACAATTTATTTGCAATTTTCTTCCATGGAAAAGAAAGTAGTCTCTAATATTATCAGATAGAGCATCAATTCTACGTATGGGAAGATAATTACCTTCATTTTTTTTCTCACTCCAAGAATTGAAAGGATACTAGTCGATTAGCTCCTGGGTGCTTGTTTTTATTTGAATAGTTTATAATAGAGATATCATATGGCCATCAAACATTTTTTTTTTGTCATTAGATAGTTTGAAAGCTACAAATCGATAGTTCAACTGAGAGGTTTATAATTATTTTATGAGGACGTCAAATTCGCGTACTCCACCATTGGTTGGGATAGCCAACATCATTACTAGTTAAGGGGAGATTCAAATTCAATCACATAAAATATAAAAATGTCTTTCCTATATTACTTCAACCAATTAAGCTAACTCACATTGATGCTTGTTTGAAAAGTGAAATGAGAAATATTTTTCAAATTGTATAACATTTAAGATATTGCTTTTGACAATATGTATCAAAAAATAATTTTATTAGAATGAATTTATTTGAATATTGATAAGTAAAATCATATATTTCAGCAACAAAATTACTAAAAAAAAAACACAGATTTAGCAAAGAGAGAAAAACAAGTACTTTTCCGGATAAACTGCATCTTTTTTGCCTTCAATGTATTTTAAAAATTACATCCAAACATATTTTTATATATCTATAAAATGAATTGTGTCAATTTTACTCATTCTAAATTTAAGTGTGTAATTGGAAAATTTACCATATATTAAAATTTATGTCGAAAATATAATAAAATGAAATAAAATACACTTACACACAAAAAAAAAAAACACAGGAAATTAAAATAAAGAATAAAGGAAAGAATAGTTGAAGATTGTAGCGAAGCCACACTTCTTCACCACAAGTAGTAGTCACAGAGGATCATGATCTAGACCAGGCCATAGCATGCCAGTCTCCATTTTAAACCACAAACCTTCCCCATTTTAGACCAGGCCATAGCCAGCCACCTTACCTGTGTTTGTCAAGCACTATTCACCAGTGAATGATTCGTTGTTGTTTCACCAAGATAACTATTAGAACCAGAGGAATTACTCCACGATGTTTGGTCAGAGTTGATTTCAACCTCATGTCCAAACGTTTCATCTGGATAGAAGGAAGGCTTTGGAGGCATTTCAAGGCTTTCAAATTTCCCTTCAAGCATCTCTACTACCTTGCTCATTGAAGGACGATCACTCGGTTTTAACTGTATACACCAAAGTGCAACTATGAACATCTTTTTCGCTAGAGTCCTCTCCTCCTCTGAGGCATCTTCTATTTCAATATCTTTCTCTTCATTAAATTGATCATGGATCCAAAAGGGAAAGTAAAGTTGGCTCGAATGCTCTGCTTGTGGATTCGAGTTCTTCCTCCTACTCGCCATTTCCATCAAAAGCATTCCAAAACTATAAACGTCTGCCTTATAAGATACTCTTCCAATATTTTTGTAGAACAATTCTGGAGCCATGTAGCCCAAAGTTCCTCTTGCTGCAGTTAAAGTGACAATGCTATCATCTACAGGATATAGCTTTGCTAGTCCAAAATCTGAAACTTTTGGGACGAAGTTATCATCTAGAAGAATATTATGAGGCTTGATATCAAAATGTAGAATTTGCATATCACAGCCTTGATGCAGATATGTTATTCCACGAGCCACTCCAAGTGATATTTCATATATTTTTTCAAAACTTAAAGGGACACTTCCTTCTTTATAGAAAATGTATTTATCCAATGACCCATTAGGCATGAATTCATAGACTAGAGCACGTTTTTTCCCATCAATACAATATCCAACAAGACGTACCACATTCACATGATGTATTCTTCCAATGGTAGCTACTTCACTAACGAAATCTTGTCCATTAGTATTGGATTTGCTTGACATCTTTATTGCTACATCAGACCCACTGCGGAGCTTTCCTTTGTATACAGAGCCGAAGCCTCCTTGACCTAATTTCACTTTGAAACCTCTGGTCATCTTCTTGATTTCCTTGTATTCGTACCTAATCGGATTTAGATTGCTATCTAGCAAAAAATTTTCAATGTTTACATACATTGACAAATGTCTTCGTCGCCATTTATAGATCAATAACACAACCAGAAGTGCAACTCCAAACAGATATCTGGCTGCCACGAATGATGGTAGAATATACCATCCAGTGAATTTTCCAACATCAAGATATCCATCCAATTGTTTCGTGCTAAATGTTATTCTACTGTATATTCCTGCGTGGGTATTTCGCCAAAAGAGTCAGGAGAAGCAGCATGCTTCTTCAGTCTGATGCATAACTTCGTTCAAGTATAAAATCTGATGACAATTATTATATGATGTAAATTAATTTTTCAGGAAAAGGGTCTTACCAATTATAATACCATTAAGATAATCTGCAAAACAAAAAGAAAAAAGAAAAAGAAAAAAAAACTAAGTAAATCCAAGAAATGATACTCATAACTTAAAAATAACTTCAAAGAAAGAGAGAGCTGAGTATTGAAACAACAAAGACAAATGAAAGAAAAACGGAGCTATTCTACCAAATGCAAGTTAACAAAATATTTCTAGTTATATCTACTACGAAATAATCACTAATAATCACAAATAAACCCAGTCAAAAAACCCTAAATAAATAAATGCAAATTTAAATTGGAAATAATTATGTTGACTACAGCTTGTTAGAATTCTCTCCTAGGAAAAATGTAAAAACTGACAATATTTTGAACTTTCATACTTTTGGTTTGGTATTAGTTGGAAGCACATTATTATACATAGATAAATATTGTTAATTATCCTATCCACCAATTATATTAGCCATGAATTGGACCGACAGATAATTCATATCATATTCGAATCACTTTCAATTAAAAAAACAAAAAAAAAGCTTAAAATTGAAGTACTTATTTCACGTAAGAAAAATCTAACAATACTTATTAAATACCAAAGCAAGTACGAGAAAAAATACAAGTACGAGAGAAATAATAAAGGTCGAACCTATCCTTACCTCTTATATCAGCAATAAGCAGTTGCAAAATTCCTAAAACACCCCAAAACAATAAGATTAGCTTATAATGAAATTCAGGAAATGACAGAAAAGATTTATATGGAACAACAAATAAACATTGATTTGTGTCAGTAAATAAATATGTCCATTTCAGGGGAAATCCACATAATAATCTTGAATAATGCACAAGAGTAATTATTTAGAATAAAAATAGATTTTTTTTGTTAGGATTAAAGTTTAGAGGAGGGAAATTAAAATAGGGTTGTCCCTTGTAAATTACAATATCACGTTTCTTGTATAAACAAATTTTGCATATCAAACTCACGATTTCTGTAAACATGCAATAAAACTATGAATAACCAGTTCAGTTTTCTTATATTCAGGGAATTGACCAATTCAAAGTTTTAATGTTTGGTAAATAGCCTTTTCTATCCGAAATATCACAAATTTATTAGCTTTAAAATAAAAATTAATGCAACTACTTATACTGATGATATATTGAAAGACATCTTATCTAGGACACGATTATTTCATCAAGTTTCGCATTTCAACTGAATTCTTTTCACTGGAAATAGAATAGATTGGCATACAAATATCATATTCTTATTTCAGTTTAAAAATAAGCATGAAATGAATTCACAATTATATGATGTACAAAATAAAATAATAATTCATTCATTCTTAACTATTTGGAAATCATTAATCCTATACCTCCTTTCAATAAGATAGTGATTTATGTTTTGTGAAATCGAGAATGAAAAAAATATTATTTTAGTCATTTTTTCCTACTTATTAACCTAAGAAATTCTCATTCCTATAAAATAAATTTTTTTGCTTAAGAAAATAATTAAAAATAAAAATATTAAAAGTATGTTCACTTTAAAAAATATTAAATAAAAAGTAAAATTTTTTAAGTTTTTAAATATATTGAATATTTTATTTCTTATTTAATGCTTATTATTTTTCTTATTCTTTAACAAAATTCTTTTAAAGCACTCGTTAAACCAACCATAAAATAAATATTAAACTAAGCTTAATATCTTCATGCCAAAGTAAATTACCTATTTATCATGTATTGAAATGTAAATTAGCTCTGATAAGTTGATGCTCCTGCTTCAAAGTTCAAATTTCACTCCGTACTATCCCAAGGAAAAAATTTACAAAAATAATTTTTCCCCATTTTTTATATTATTTTTAATATTAATTAATGAAATATAAATTTATAATTAATTATATATATATTAATTAATTAATAAAAATGTGTATTAATTAATTAATAAAATACTCATCAATTAAATTTATATATATATATATGAATAATCATAAATTTATATTTTATTAATTAATATAAAAAATGATGGAAAAAATTGGAGTTGGAAAATTTAACATCAACCTATCTACGTCAAAAAAAAAAAATTTAAAGGAATTAATCATAAACAAACTATGAAAAATCATTTCAACTATTAAAATGGGTTGAGTCTGATAGATTTATCTGAATAATTCTACAAAATAAATGAGTTGAGTTAACAAATATCAGCTCAAAATTAAAAATAACTCGAATGAACTGACCTAAATAAATTAGTCTCCAACAAGTTAGGTTAGTTCGACATATTTACATCAAAAAAAGATAGATGAAGTTGACAAAATATTAACCTAAAATTTATATGATCTAAATGAATCGACCAAAAATAACCTAATCCAAAGTGAATCAGACGGACCCATTTTGAGAGCTATATTTCCCACTTTCCCATAAATTTTAGTTGTAAATGTGATAGAGAAATAGGTCAGCAGCCGAACGTGACTAGTTGTGAGGCCAATGAAGGATAATATATGAATAATGATTATAAAAATAATAATAATAATAATAAAATGGACAAATTTTATTTTATTTTTTATATCTATTATATTTATTTTATTAATAAATTATGATGTATATGTATTTTTTTAAAATGAAAATAAAAAATATTAATAAATATATATATCATAATTTAATTAATAAAATAAATATAATATACATACAAAAAATGAAATTAAATTTTGTCTAAATAAAAAACTCAAGTAAGGCATAGAGAAAGTGGCATTATTGGTACCTTTCATACTGCACTTGTCGGTTTCACCCAAGACGTAATCACAGTACCGCTTGCCACAGTGGACTTCTCCGGCGGATTCATTGATGACCCGGCAATTGGTCCCCGTTCCACATCGATCGTCACAAATAACAGGTAACCACGACACCTCAAATCCCTCAGCCATCCCCATGTGGATGTCATCATACGAAGCGTTCCCGTTTTCTGTTTCCAACCACGTTGTCATACTTGCCAAGGTAGCCACCTTCAGACTGCACCCAACCTTGATGTCCATCACACTATAATCAAACCGCGATGGCTGCATAACCGCATAGACATGCCCTCTGGAGCCACAACGACTCGTATCCACCTTCACATATCGAGGATCGTCAGTCACTGGATTAGTACAGTTGAAGAATGCTATTCCCGAATAATCGAAGGCGGGATCCAAAGTGAACGGCTCCGTTCCAAAATCGCCAGGATCATTGGCGTTAAAGAAAAAACTGAGACTGTATAAGAAATAACGAGGGACGAAGGAGCAAGTAGTGTCTTCCACAACACCCGCATCACTCAATCGGATTCTGTATCTCTTGTAATCGATATCTAGTACATGGTATTTCCCTGAAAACAGAGTTAACACTGACCCAGAAAACAGAGTTAACACTGTCGCGTTGTTCTCGCAATCTAATTCGTACCTTCGGTCACCGCAGTGGCTTGGGTCGCCTTTGAGTCGAAATGGATAAGTTATGTTGGCGATTTTACCACAGGAAGTAGGAAGACATGGTTGGTGATGCTTAGCGGCGCAAGTTTGTTGGAATAGGAGAAGGATGGTAGCAAAGGTTAACACATGTATGCGTGCACGGCAGGAGCAAGAGGATGAGGCTTCCCTCTCCATCATTCAAGAAGATATGAAAGCGGGATTCCTTTCTTGCCTGTGTTATTCATTATTATTGCTTCACAGTTCATAATTTATAAAGAGAAATCCTTACTTGTTCCTAGAGAGAAAAAAGTGTTTGCGTGATACATAAGTTATAATATTGAATATTAAAAATAAATATTTTTTATTTAAAAATTAAAAATATTATTAAAATAAAAGATAATGAAGACTTATATAATTAAGGTGATATTTTCCTTATCTTTTTATCTGTATTTTTAACAGATTTTTATTTTTATAAAGACTTTATTTTGGTCCCTCATTAATTTTTTCTTTCCCAAGTTAATCTCTCAGATATCAATGTTAGCAATTTAGTCCATTTAATCATCATTTAGCTCAATTTAGTCCCTCGCTTCATCATAATACTTACATGTCATTAATAATAAGGCATTTGTACCAAAAAAAAAATGCCTACGTGGTGAAGATGTTGGATGCCAGATGTTTTGGGCTATTAAACAGATGGAGATAACAGTCTGCGTTCAACTCCGAAACTTATCCTATTAATACAAAACTAAACAAATGCTTTGAAATTGGGTGCGTTAGGTGCAATACTTGATGTTGGTATCTATGGCATCTATGGTTTCCTAACTAGCTTCCTCAAAGCTGAAATCAAGTGGCCACTGGTCACACATTAACATAAAGCATAACTGTAATTGGTTATAAAGAACATATTCACAAGATGAAATATAATGCAATAATACCCCTATTTTGTTAATTTTGCAAACAATTGTTGTTCACATGGAGACGACAAATGAAGTTGTCAATTAATGATCAATCAAGAGTTTCAATGGTATTTTCCATCAAACAAATTTGGTCTTTTGAGCCAAATGGGATCTCGGTGGCTCTCGGCAACTGGCAAGGGTCTAATATGTTCGTGGTGGCTATTGGCTTGCGAACACAATCCTATGGTACTCCACAGCCATTACAAATCAATGTACAAGTTCAGGAAATTTAATCAATTAAATTCAAACATAAACACATCATATGCTCCTACTACAAGAGCCGATATATATTAGGAACAAAATAAAGGAAAGAATTTTACGAACCTATCCACAATTGTAGCAGAAGCTTTCTTCCTCGAATATGCACAAATTATAAAGCTTTCACTTCATAGAGAAATGTCAATTTGGCCGCCCAATAAAAATAGCTACCTTTTGATTATTATACAATACAAATTAAATAAGGCAATGGTATGTAGATTTTTATTTTAGTTTTTTTTATTGATTATACAGACTGAGGTCCTCTTGTCTGAAGATGAAGTAGAAAATTGGATTACCCCAATTGCCGCCTACTTACATGATAGGATCCTACCTGATGATCCCAAAGATGCACAGAAGTTAGTATGGACCACAGCTTGGTATACACTCTACGACAACCAACTATGCCACCGTGGATTCTATTCCCTTCTCCTCAAGTGTCTCGATTCTAAGGAAGTTGGATATGCCTTGGTCGAGATCCACAAAGGGAGTTGCAGACACCATCTTGGAGGAAAGTCCTTAGCGCAAAAGGCATTGTGCGCCAGATATTTCTGGCCCAATATGGAAGCAGATTCCACAGAGGACGTCCAAATATACCAAAAATGTTAAAGGTTCTCGGACCTCTACTCTGCCCCACCAAAAGAGCTCACAACTATCTCGGTCCCTCAACCCTTTTACAAATAGTGGATGGACATCTTACGATCATTCTCATGCGTTGCTGAACAACTCAAGTACTTGGTGGTAGCTGTTGATTACTTCACCAAGTGGATTGAGGTTGAACCATTGGCCACGATCACCTCGGCTCGATTACAAAAGTTTATGTATAAAATCATTATTAGTCATTTTGGGATCCCAGAGTCCATTGTTACGAATAATGGTATCGAATTCACTGATAAGAACTTTGAAGACCTACTCCTCAAGCTCTATATTAAACACCATTCTCTGTAGTGGAACACCCTCAGATGATAGGACAAGACGAAGCTGTAAACTGATTCATCATCCGAGGAATTAAAAGAAGACTTGATGAAGCCAAAGAGAAATGGATCGAGCAGCTTAACCATGTACTTTAGGCATATCGAACCACGCCTCACTCAACCACAAGAAAGACCCCTTTTAAGCTAATATATGGATGTGAGGTAGTGATCCCGACAAAAATTGAAGAGCCTAGTCAGTGGACGCAACACTCCTTAGAAAGTTCCACCTCAGAACTCATTTTCCAGAATTTAGACTTGTTGGAAAAGCAGTGCCGCATTGCCCATATCTGAGATGTCGCTGTAAAACAAAGAAAAGCAACTAGGTACAACACTAAAGTGATACCACAGAGGTTTGTGCCTAGTGACCTCGTACTACGCAAAATGGATATCAGAGGTAAAAATGCTGCTAAGGAAAATTGGCCCCAAATTGGGAAGAACCATATCAAATCACCAGTAAGACGAGAATTGGGGTTTACACTCTCGAGACTCTCACTGAAAAATTAATAAAAAAAACTATTAGAACGCGACTAAGCTTCGAAAATATTACAGTTAAGGTTGTATTAGTCATTCCCGATCCAATTTTATGAAGTTTGTAAGTATATGTCGAACCACGACTTTATTAAATAAAGTTCAATTATTTGCTTGTTATTTGGTTTACAATTTTTGTGCAACCCACAAGGCTGAATACCACCTTGACGAGGTCAGAGAGATACATGTCCCTTTGGGTTCAGCTATCTCGATAATACATAACACACAACCTACAGGACGACCTTCGCCATCCTGAAGAAGTCTAAGGGATGTATGCCCCTTTTGGGGTTTGCCATCTTGACTGTGTACTATAAGGTCAAAACGACCTTACCTTAAGATCATTTTTTGCCATCCAACGCTTACACTAGATTTTAACTTACACGTCAAACGACAACCTTATCCAACAAGGATTTCTTGGCAGCTTTAAAATACTAAAAATCTGGTTTGACCGAGACATGACAACTGCCCTTACCGGGGTCTTGCTAATTGATCCCCCTAAGGCTTACCTTGAACAACATAAACAATTGAAATTCTCGCCCATTTACAAACGAATAACGCTACTTACTAAGATCCAAAATACGCAATATCTGACATCCACAATGCTAAAATCTTATGGGTGTTGGACTTAAAAGCCAATTATGGAAGGCAAATGCAGAATAAAGCAACAATGAAGAGAATAACAAGTAACTAGAAACATACTTGAAATCCAGGATTTGTCATATAAAAATAAAAATTCCTAACATCGGGACTTGTCCTCAAAACAATAAAAAGGCCCACACAAGGGGCAGTGAAAGGAAAAATAAAAATATTCACGACAAATTGTAGGATCAACGGTGGCGGCCTCATCACCAACAGTAACAGTGGCCAGCTAAAGTTGGTCAGAGCAGAAGAACCTAAGTTCAAGGGCTGCAGAACTGTGTCCACAATGAACCCATCTCTCACACGACAGTGGGATCCAACACCCTCAGTTATTAGCCCAGATGGATTTAATGTCTATAGTTGCTCCAATGCATTAGCAAAACACTTATTCCTGGACCTCGCCCATTTCACTTCGATCTCAACATCCAGGGCTTCGTTCTTTGCCTCCAGTTCCCCCACCTTTATCCAAAACCGATCATTGTCAACCCAGAGTTTGCCAGCTTATTATCTAAGTCAGCAATTTGCTACTTCAGAGTATTGTTCTCGCTATTAGCCTCTCCAAGCTTCTTTCCAGCCTCCTTCACCTGCATTCCCTGCTCCCTAAGATCCTTCTCCAAGGCCTCCTTCTCCCCAGCCAGCCTTTCTATGTCAACTTCTAGTTCTGCCATCTTGTTAGCCTAGGGGAGTGATTTCCCGACAAAATGCAAGAGAGTCGTACTATGTAGACATCGAACCTCCCCAAGATGGATTTGATGGGTGATGTCTACCTCAACCATATTTTCCAAGTTGGTGTTTGACATCAAGGACTTCTCAATAAATTTAGCGACTAGGAAATCTTTGCCATAGATTGAAGAGGCCACGAAGTAGATAAGGGCGTTGGGTGATAGCTCCTCACCCTGGGGAGTAGTTAAGTCCAAAATTGGGTCCTCAGCCTGAGTTCTCTAGGGTTAGCCACCTTAACACCCTACCCTCCGCTTCTAAGGCTGGAGTTGGGTGCCTTGATCCATTGTTTCACTATTTTGGTCATAAATTTCCAGGACAGGTTCATTGGGGGGGAGTGGGGGCTACACCTTTTCCCTTTGCCTCCTTACGGATTGTTCTCTTTGCGATCCACTTGTGGAGATCATCGAGGTTGTTAGTAGGGACCACGTTTTTTTGCAAAGAATAAGAAAAACAAAGTCTTAATTTCATAATATAATCAAAAGTAAGCATAAATAAACAAGTTCATATTATTGCACCTAGAAGAGCACATAGTTCATTAGGTCCTCATACCTCATATTATTGAAGGCGAAAGTCGAAGTGTGGGATGTCCAGTAAAGATACATCTCAGGATTTCTCTCCGTAGTCAAGAAAAATGGCTGCGTTCTGAGAGCCGCCTCTAACTAGAAATATCCGTCCTTGAAATTTTTATAGGATTCAAGGAAGGTTTCCAAGATTTTTTGGCCACCCCAAGCACGGAGAGTGACCCTAGCTTTGGTCGAACCACCTCTACTAAGCCAAACCACTTGAAAAATTTTGAAGGATGAGGGGACATTGTATGGAAGATCCAAGTGTTGGTGTAGTAACTGGTATTCTCGGATGTAGGCCCATGCATTTGGATGCAATTGAGTTGGTGCCAACTTTGGATAGTTCAGGATTCCCATCTCAAAATGAGAAAATGGAGGCCGGATTCCAATTTTCATGAACATTGTCTCGTATAGGTACATGAAATGTTTGTCACTCGAGGTCCATGCTAAACAAATTCGTTCCTCTTGGCTTATGGGATGCACCTTAAATTCCTCACCATCCTTTGCCAGCTGAAGGTATGCTCGCAAGTCGAACACCTCCGCCATGGTGCTATACTGTGAAGTGATGTTTTTTACCTTTGGTCTCACCCATTTGTATATATCTGAACTTGGAGCCACGTTTGACACCCGCGCTGGGGTCACAGGTAGGGTCGTGGCTTTCCTCTTTCTACCCATATGTCAGATACTAGAAAGACAACCTATAGAGGTTGAGCTTTCATCAAAACTAGAAGGAATAAAACTCTTATGAACCAACTTTTTCATGATATCAGAAAATGGATGTGAGGGTCTAAGCCTAGCCGCTTGCTTCGAGCCCTCTGCCCTCTAGATAACATTATGGATCTCAAAGCTCGGAAGTGGCCTCTGTACCCTAGCATTGTCCCCATGTGAAACGCTTCGTCATGCCTCCATTGTGCACGGAGGCGGCACTATAGATAATGCCTCCACATAATTGCTACCCTTCTCACTATTGCTTTCTAACTCTCGCACCCTTAGCATTGTCTAGATAAAGAAAAAAAGGGAGCTAAATAGAGGGAAGAAGGGTTTGGACAGTACCTTAAGTGATGGAGAGTGAAAGGGATCTAAGAAGGGAAAATGGAAAACGTGCAGGAAACAAAATCAAGGAGTTAGAAGTTACGCCGTTGTAAACCATCATCTGTGAACTTGTCGAAAATCACTTGCATTACCAAAAAGTCTCTAAAGAAGGTTGGGGAAGTAGAAAAGTGGGAGGTTTTCTCCCACTCCCCTATTTATAAGCCTTTGGTGCCTTAACTGCCACCATCATGGCAGAGACATGCTAGGCATTTCAAAAGTTTGAAATGATGGTAGCGTAAAGTCCAAACGATAGCATCCACTCACCATCCACCACATGTCCTTCAAAAGTTGCCAACAACATGTGACACGACTCTGGTTGCAGATGAAATGTTGCAAACAAGTTAAGCGTCACCAACTTCGCAAATAGAATATCAATTCTCGACCAAAGATGATCTTAGATGAAGGATCCTGGATTGACTTCTCGAATCTCTTCCACTAAAAGTAATACTGACTAGGATCCTAGTTTGGCAAATCAATTTGGATCACGAATTTTGGTGCTTATTGCACACCACTTTCGCTAAGATTTTGCAAACACCACAATGATACAAACAAGACGAATGTTGGAAGTAAATGATTGGAAAAACGTGTACACCGGACATCAGAAAACAATTATTATCCCATCATCAAAGAACCTAGCATCAACGCTTCTTAGCCAACAACATCACTTGGGGGCAAGTAATGCTCCCGTTGACCTTTGTCCAAAGTACCTCGACACTCCACTTACAATGGAGCACCGAGCTATGGGAAACTGTTCTGGACCGAGATTCGGCTCCTATGCCCATGGGGGTAATCCGATCAACATGAGCATCTAGGCCACATGCACCACAAAGCACGACATGAGTCAATGTCACCTCATCTTTGATAGTTACACAATCAGGAGACAATCACTCCCAACAAATCTCACGCAAATAAGAGTGATTACAGGTTTTATCAATAACCATAATTGCCCATCAATAGTAATTCAAATTAGAATTCCATCATATTCTGCTTAAGGACTAAGCAACGCTCCTCTATAAATAACAAATTAACCCACTCAGGTATATCTCTGAACCCTAAACACTCTCTCCTAATGCGCAAAAATATGACTTGAACGTTGAAGTGTCTTCTGCAAGTATATCACATCTCTGCTCCACTGCTTTTGCCGCTATACCAAGAAGGAAAATACCACCTTCAACTCACCGAAAATCCTTTCATATAACCCTTTTTAACCCGATCAGAACAAAGTATATCTACAAATGTACATGATTAATGCATAAAAAATTAATTAAAAATCATCAAAACATGTAATTTGAGATTTTAATAACATAATGACATTAATTATTGTATGGTTATTTGATAATAAAAGAAACAATAAGGTATTAATAATTAAAAAGTTAGTAACTTTTCTTATTATTACATACATAATTTTTTTATAAGTTTGAAATTAATGTGAGAGTGAAATTACCAATGAAGAATGTGTATTTATAAAAAGAAAAAAATTAACTAGATAACAAATTTGACAATTCGAAATAAATTGCCTGGATATAAATCGGACTCACACATGCCGTAGGGGTTATGTTTGTTGGAGTATATTGGAGTATAGTTTCCTCTCTTTGTTTTTGTCCCCGTCACCCAAAAAAAAGATGGACATTATATGATTTAAGATGCTTACATTACTTTTTGAAAATGTCTAAGTTATCTCTTTTTAAATTGGAATAATGTGCACTTTATTCATAACTTTATAAATGTACAATGTCATTTTTAATTTTTTTTCATGTGCATTTTTGTCTTCTATTTGATTTTCTATCAGATTAATAGAGAAAAAATCATATGGCTTTTAAGTAATTTGATTATAATTATTTTTCAATTTTAAAATTTTTTAATCTATTTTATTTAATAACATTTAAAAATAAATTAAAATTAAAATTTAATAAATAAATTAATAAATAATTCATATTTAACACACATGACAAATTAAGATTTTGTGATATTACATCACCTTTAATGATTTAATCCCTAAGGATATATTGGAACAATGATTAAATTTTAAAAATTAAATGAGATTATTAAAATTTGTGATACTTTGTGAGAAGATAAAAAATTAAGGAGATTTAATACATTTTTTTATAATTTTATTAATCTTACCGTTTTGGTATGAAATTGATTAGGTTAATTTATGAGATACTAATAATACATACTTGTATTTATATTATTTTATATTTATATAATTTTTATTATTTAATTATATTTATTTTTATCTATTTTTACATAATTTTATTCTAATTTTATTATATAAAATGATGTGAGAATATGTAACTTAAAAATAATGTGTAATAAACCGTTTTCGTTGATTTATACATGATCGTTTTTTTTTCCTTTTCGAGACTGTCACTGTCGTTTTTAGGACACCATGGTCCACACGTGTTGCAGCGCCCACCGACGAAAATTCCGCTAGAGGACATCTTAATTTTCCGTTCAGTCATATTCATTTGTGAAGTGTAGAAAATGCCTTTGATTTTCACAAGGCCCAACATAAGGAAGAGTCTATCGTGAATTTAATTTGTTTGGGTTTATAGAAATATTTATTTATTTTTATTAGATAGTGTTTATATATAAATTTAGATGTATATAAAAATTATTAATTAAAATTTATAAATTATATATATAATTATTTGTAAAAATAAACAAATGATTAAATTTTAATATAAATTTAAAAATTATTAATTAAAATTTATAAAAATACCGTAAAATGACTTTGGTTTTTTCACTGTTCTTGATTGACTTGTGGTTCTTCATTGGACGGCAAGCTTTTTAGACTTTGTCTACGTGTGAAGCCAAGGACAAACGGCATTATTACTATACAAGAAAATTTTAATATTGACCTTAAGATGAGCATAGGCGGTATTACTATGGATTTTGTCAAGTTTGGGTGTATTGTATATTTAAATTTTTATTTGTAATAATAAGTTTTTTTTCTTTTTATAGATTATACTTTTTTTTAAATTTATTTTTTTCAGGCAGACACTACCATTGAAAGTCAGCCGTGGACCATCGGATAATTGTGTATATTGAATTTTTTTTAAATTTATTACTATTGAAAAATTAGAACTGTATAAATAAGACAAGTAAAAATAATATTAATTAAAATTATATTAATCCTTATATTTTTTCATAAATAATCAGCAGATATCTTGAAAATTTTCTGATTTTAATTAGTAATATTTACACACAACAAAATTTGTAGTATTTTTAATATGTACAATTATTTATGAAAAAATATAGACTAATATAATTTTAACTAATATTATCTTAACGATAATTTTTTACACAATTATGTAACTTAAAAATAAAATAGTAATTGTATAAATAGTAAATCTGGCATGAACAATATATTTTTCGGTATAAAGAGTATTTTTTTCGGTGATGAACATTATTTTTTCGGTGATGAACAATGTTTTTACCGGTGTGAACAGTGAATTTTTTGGTATGAACTTTATTTTCCGGCAATGAACGGTAATTTTTCAAGGGCGGTGAACAATGTTTCCGACAGGACAGTGAACAATGCAATAGGTTATAGGTCGTTGATCATAGCCGTTAATATATTTTTGAACACAATTAACGGTTGAGATCGACTTGGTGTATCATACACTCTCCTTTAGAATGTGTATATTAAAAATGTCCGATGTTCATAAATGGGTTATGATTTTTTTCATTAATTTATTATTAAAATAAATTAATAATTGAAATTAAAAGATTACATCTCTATAAATTTTAACTAATGACATTTATATTTATATAAAAATTTAATTAAATTACTTTTTAATGAATAATTATAAATATATAAAATTTATAAATTTTAACTAATAATTTTTATATATACTTAAATTTTCATATAAATACTATCAAATAAAAAAAAGTAAATTTATCCATAAACTCAAAAAATTAGATCCATGATAAACTTCTCCTACTATGGAAAGAAACTGCAAGAGAACTGAATCCATAGTCTAGATACCAAATAGAAATTGTGTGGTTCAATAAAATGTTCATGAATATCTTTTCTTTTTACCCATTCTTTGTCTGAATACGAATAATTAAATAAAAAAATTATATAAATTATACACAATTTATTGGCTCAACGTCCCTAGAAATAAAGAGTCAAATTTATTATTAAAATAAGATAATAAAATGATATGTATAATTATTCTTAATCTTCTCTATCTCATAATTTCTTTATCTCTATTTTTACATCTTTACTAAACTTCTCAAGTGTACAACCCTTCTCATGCCTTAAATAATTTCACAATAAAAGTATTTATAATTCACAACAATTTCTATGACAACCAACCATCCCACATTCTATCTATATCAAGATATGACTTTCATATTTTCCTATTTAAAAATAAATATATCATATATATCTCTTGTTTTGAACTAGGATCAAGGATGGCATACCTGATTCGATTTAGGGGATTTGAATGTGATGGCTCCTACTTGTGCGGTAGTAACAAATAGGAGGTGTTGTACCTACAAAGTACTTCGACGCTCAAGTTAGGGAATAAGAAGGGAAGAGCATAAGGGAATATATGTATACCTAAGTGGTCAAACCCTCTATTTATAGCACGAGGTTGCTTGGTAGGGAAGTAATATCTAAGAGATAAAGTTTTCGGATAATTTAAAGTCTAGGTGGTTATGAAAGGATTTGATCTCAATTATCCTCATTAAGTGAGGGATTCTGTTAAGATGTGTTGATCTTCTAAAGAATGGACTAGTAAGCCCTTTTTTGCCGCAATAGGTTAGGTGACTACTAGGACTGGTAAATTATACTGCTATTGCTGGGCTTGGGTTATGCCATTCTGGAATAGTGGTTTAAAACAGTTGCCCCAAACTTGGTGCTTTAATGTAGCAGCTAAGTGCCAAGGTATGAGATGTTGGGGTCACAGGACTAGGCGATATCCAAGATGCAGTTAGGATACCCTACAGTGATTCAACTGGGGTCCGTGATAGGGTTACAAGATGGAGTGCTTCATGGTGCCCCCAATAATTGGGGCCTTGAAGTATCTACCATGATTTGCGGTAGGATTGTCCCATGCTTGCAGCGACTAAGATCTCTCGTGGCGTTGGTGCCAGGATCCATCATGAGGGGATTTTTGTTTCGAAATAACCAATGTCCTGTTGTCAAGTGTCTGTGATGGTGTGTTTTCCTGAGAGTGACGCTTGGCTTGTCCTAGACGTTTTGTTTTGGCACTGATGTCATGCCATGTGTCAACAAAAGGAGTGATTTTTACAAGTCGTGTTTTGAGTTTCGTGCTACAATCATTTTAAACGTGAGCACTTTGATGATTTTGTCCTTGTAGTGGTTGGCAGTTAAGGCTTTATATGAGGCTCATGGGAGAGCTTTCCTTCACTTTTTGCTTTTCCATGCCCTTTCACTACCCAAGTTTCTAATTTATATTGAAATTAAGCTATAGAATCTCTTAAGGTTCTTAGATTTAGGAAGCTTTGATGATGATAATATCCCAAAGTAGGAGTTTTGGCTAGGAGTTCTATACTTGGGTGTCTTATTATCTCGACATAGGAATAATAACTTTAGAATTCCATATTTGGGTATAAGTTGGTGGCATTAAGTGGCCTTTTGGGTCTGCCCTGAAGTAGGAATGTCGACTTAGGAGTTCCTTACTTGGTGGGTTTAACTAAGGCTATCGTAGTTCCTTACCTGCTTTCTATAGCTCTCTTTCTTTTAAGTGTTTTAATACTGAGCTTTCGGCGAGGTAAGATCCTTGGGCACGTTGGACCACAGTCCAAGTGTTCTTCTGTTTGGGAGCAAGGTCCTTTATTCCAAAGTGAGGATCCTAACTTGGGATTCCTCACACTTGGAAAATGAGATTGAAGTGGGGATCTCAGGTTGAGATTCCTCACACTTAGAAAATGAGATGGGAAAAACATTCCTAAATTCAAAGTGGGGATCTCGACTTAGAGTTCCTATACAACTTTCAAAATCTGGGAGATCAGACGTCCCGATAGCCAAAATGGGGACCTTAAAGAGGTTCCCTGATTGAGTGGATATTGAAGTGGGGATCTCGAGTAAGTTCCTTGCATTTGATAAAGTTTTCATTGACAAGCGGGAATCCAATGTTCCCTAGGAGCAGAGTGTGGATTTCGAGTTGGATCCTCATACTTGATCCATTTTTAATGTTTGTGCATGAGGAACTCGAAGTCTAGGGTCATGGCACACTGATCGTAGGGAGATAATGGTTTCTTGGGCCTCGACAAGGTGGCCATAAGTGGCATTGCGAGCTTGTTTGGAACATAGAGGGTTTAGATGGGATGATAACCTTGTGGACCTCGATGAGGTGGCAATAGACGACTTCGCAGGCTTCTCATGATTTAAGGCACATAGGGGGAGGGTAATCCCTAAGACCTCGGTAAGACAGCCATAAACACCCCAACGGGTAGTGCATTGCAATTTTGGGTGCGTAAGTGGGACTATGTTCCCTTGGACTTCGACAAGGCAATCATAGAAGACCTTGCGAGTATTGTGTTGTAATTTAGAGTGTGTAAGTGGGGGATAGCCATTGAGGCCTTGATGAAGTGGCCATATACGGCCTAGCGGGCGACACTTTAATTGTTGGTGCTTTTAGGGGGATTATAGTCCTAAGGCGTCAACAAGGTGGCCATAGACGACCTTGAGGGTAGTGCATAGTGATTTTCAGACACTTTTTAAGGGATTGGAGTCCTAAAATCTTTGCCAAAAGCAACATGAAGCGGCTTAAGGAGCCAAGCGCGTCAAGCTTAAATAATTTTGATGAGTAATAAAATTATTTTTATTTCTTAACAAGTATTCTAAAGAAACATGCTAACAAAATTTAAAAAATAATAGTATTAAGTGCATCAAAAATAAATAATATTAATAAAAGCCTACTCTGAGTTTTGGTTAAGAATCATGACTTGAATAAAATTTAACCAAAAAAAAGAAACCTTACCCTACGTCGTGTCTACCCTTGACTTCTATAATATATTATGAAAAGAAATAACTGACATTAAGTCGTGTTATGCAACCACGACTTGCCCCATACACTGTTCAAATAATGTTGAACTTGCACAAAATCGGTAATATTCATATCAATTTGCACCTCTCGGTTAAAAAAGTGATGGTCGGTTTTAAGAATGGTTGGAAATAAAGCTGAGCTGGATCGCGGCTCAATTTTTTGTCAACTTACTTAGCAGAGAATTTTGGTTCATTTTTTAAATGAGTTGCTCTTAAGATTTCATATGTTTAACTTATTAGTTCGAAAGTTGAATATATAAGTATAAACACTTACTTTAATTTTTCAAAGATAAATGTGATATCAATTTGACTGATAAAAAAAAATTATATCGATTTTGTCTCTTAATAATGAGATTCGATATCAAAATAGTATTTTCCTTATAAATTGTGAGAATACTGATCATAGCACCTTTTTAAAAAAAATTAAATTAATATCATTTTTTATGGTTGAGGGACTAAAGATATCAACTTTTTTTAGGATCAAATTAATGTTATATGTACTAAACACTTAACAAAAGGACAATACAAAGAAACGCGCACATAAGCGCTCCAGCTTCTACAACACAACTTTTTTTTTAAGAAAAAAATTTTCATTGCCTAACACATAAGGGTTAAAATAGGTTAGATTAGGCTAGATTTTACTTTAAATAGACCTAATATATATCTTAATTATAAGGCTTAAGTCTAATCTATGAGTCTGTAATAGATCGATTTTTAAGATCTGACTTAAATTTTTTAAAAGTCTGGTCTGACCTAAAAATTTATTTAAATGCTTATTTTGTAATAAGACTTTTAAAAAGACTAACAAATTTACCTTTAAATAAGTCAATAGACCTTTACATAGACATTAACCTATCTTTAAATAAGCCAATATGTCTTTATATAGACTAACATGTCTATTTTAAAATAAGTCAACATGTCTTTACTTAAGTTAACTGACTTAAACCTTGAAATATGCCAACGGACCTACTTAAGACTAATAGACATTTGTTATAACTAACACCCACTTTCTAATTTTATAGATGCTTATCACTTTCTTATTTTAGTCTTTAGTTGATGTGAGATTTGGAGATGCTCACCACTCACCTTTTAATTTTGTAATTTGATATATCTCTAAATCTCATATCGACCAAAAATCAGAGCAAAATAGGAGGTAAATATTAACTTATTATTTTTATTTTAATAAATATATTACATTAAATATATTAATAAATATGTTATTTCTATTCTAACTTACTAACTTAGATTTTAGTTACTAACTTTTATTAAAATTGAATTAAAATATATATTAATATATTATAATAAATTAATAATTATAATTATAATTTATAATTATTATAATAGTATATATTATATTATATATAGTTAAACAGATCAAGTTGACCTATCAAGTTTAAAAAACTTATTAAATAATCTAAGACTTGACTTTTTAGTTAAACATACTTTTAAAAAATTTTAACTTAATTTATTTAATAAATATATTAAATCAGATTAGGTCTCAAGCAAATTAGATCATATGTCCTGACGGACAGTCTGATTTATTTACATCCTTATTAACACATATTTCAACACCTCTTTTTTTTTCTTTTTTTAATATGATGGTTACAAGGCTCGAGCGGGTAATAGCAAAATCCTTAACACAAGTTATAAAAAAAATTAATGTTACAAATTTAAACTTAACTTTGAGTCTAAAGAAGACTGTATATTAGCACTTTAAACTTGAAGTGGTCGTACGATTAAGATAATCCAAGCTTGACTTTTAAAAAAATATACCATTTCATATTGAGTCAACCTCATCAACTCAGCTCATTTTTAACTCTACTTTTAAAATAATTTGAGTATCGCAATCACAAGGGACTCCATGAACCTATGAGTGGTCTTAATTCTCCATTCAGTCATGCACGCATATAAGCGTGGGTCATTCTTGGAAATTTTGTCATTGATCATCACCGCGGCCCCTTAGCCACAACAAAAGTCTTCGGTCCGCGGAGCTTATGGACTTGTGGCTAATGGCGACAAGGACTAACAAAAATTTTAGAAAGAAAAATATTGATCTTATATTTTTTTTATATTATTATTTTAATGATTGTGATTAAATTAAAAAAATAATAAAAAATAATGTAATTAATAACATAAAAAATAATATAAAAAAATAATATGATAAAAAATTAGAGTTATTTTTAACAAATGGAATCTCTCTCATACAATGATAGATACGAAGGGGTGAATAAGAGCTCTGGCCCCTTCTTTCATTTTTTTTATAAAATAAATAAGCTTGTATATTAAAAAAAGTTTGTTATTTAAAAGTTTTAAAATAAATAAATATCTTTTTATAATTAATCTAAAGCACTTTAATTTAATCTTTAATTTATTAATATTCACTCTTATTTAACATAAATAATAATTAAAATTATAGATTAAATTTAATCATTCATTATTTGATAAAATGTCATCACTTTACAATTGAAATATATACTTAAAGTTTAAAACTACAAGTAAGTCTTAAACTCATTTTACCTGTATAGACATATTGAACTTCATGCGTATTTAATATTGGTCAGATTAACTCAATAATAATGTGTCACCAATAACTAGGGATGGCAATGGGGCGGGGCGGGGGCGCATACTGCTTTCCCCGCCTCCGTTTCTGTCTCATCATGGGTACTTATTTATGATCCTCACGGGTAGGCGGGGATATCCGCAGGTATTCGCGGGTAGTTAATAATTTAAAATAAAATCTTAAAAATTATAAAAAACATAAAAAAATAAATTTTAACAACATATACTATAACTTTATTCAACAATCTAAGATTCTTACAAAATTAAAATAATATTATAAATAACAAACTAAATTCAATTATATTTTGTAATAATCAATTTACATAAATAACTATTACATAAATAGTATATATATTTTTAACAAGTTTTATCATTATGGACTCATTTAATAAAAAAATCATTTCAAAATAATAAAAAGATATGTATTTTTATCTCATCTCAAAGTAAAAAAGAAAAAAAAATATATGATACATATTAGATGAAAAAGTATGCTTAACGGGTTTTAAGATCATGGGGTGGAGTACTTATAATCCCCACCTTCGCCCCCATTTATTAAACGGTACCATCCTCAATTTTCATCGGGTAATCCCTCAGATCTCTGCAGTACGGATAATTTTACCATCTCTACCTATAACAAAGAAATATTAATTATTTCACATAATTTCTTAATATTTTAATATCAAAATCTCAACTTACATCGATTTAATATTAATTGTCACGAGAATTTTAAAACTTTTACATATCTTTTAAAATATGTAAATGAAATAATAAGATAAATTATTTAATAAAAAGTATATATTGTCAATTGCTAATAGAATTATGCTTTTATTTAAAAAATATTTAATTAAAAGTAAATATAACTAATTAAAATTTTTATTTATAATTTAGTTTTATTCCCCACAACTCTTAATTTTTGGATCCATCTCTGCTCTCACATCTGAGTTAATTAGCGACTAGACAATTTCTGATATGACTAGTTCTTTTAGGTCTTATATAGTTTTCTAACGTTTTTTGGGTGGAAAACTATTCCTTACTTGGTTTATTGAGGTTATCCCACAACACAAGTGTTTTCTCACGGATCGAACGCTCATGTTAATGAGGCTCCTCAATTACTGATTTAAAATTTGCTTACCAAATGATCTACTATTTGCAAATTAATTCACTAGTCTTTGGTTGACTTATATATGCACCAATGTGGAAAATTAGGTCTTGATTTTACAGTGACATTATCGTTTGGAGTCATCAAGAAGTTAGGAATTGAACAAGAAGAAACTTCGCTAGTATCTTCGTTTTGGGATGCTTATGCTTGAAAAACATTTTAACTGAACTTACCAAATGGTCTACTATTTGCAAATTAATTCACTAGTCTTAGGTTGACTTATATATGCACCAATGTGGAAAATTAGGTCTTGATTTTACAGTGACATTATCGTTTGGAGTCATCAAGAAGTTAGGAATTGAACATGAAGAAACTTCGCTAGCATCTTCGTTTTGGGATGCTTATAATTGAAAAACATTTTAACTGAAATTATATTGAACGAAGGAACAGATAATTGTACCCGTCAAAAAAAAAAAAAACAGATAATTGTACCCCAAAAAAAAGAACAAATAGTCATTTAAAATGATCATTACTTTGAATTCATTTTAAAAATTGAATTGAATAATCTCACAGAATAACTATTTATTTTTTCATTGGAATATTTTTTAAATTTTTTCAAAAAGCAAGTCTTTCCTTCATTTTTCATCCAACCATTTATGTATAAATGCTTCTAATGTGAGAATGGTCGTGAGCAATGCTCAACCCCAGGCATTGTTTTCGTAAAAACGGCATACGAAGTGATAAAACTAAGTAACTGCAATTACGTTTTATCAATCCTTTGTTGTTGACTTTTTAAAACTTTTTTATTGTACCTGTAAAAGCAAGAAAGCATATAAATCTTGTTCCGAACCGGATTTTGGGTCCACAAATTTGGAACAACCTGACCCGTCAAAATATAACCCAACCATTGTTGCGCATTTATAATCGCCTATTTGCTAAGCGTAACTCCCTCAAGGGATATGAATACTAATCATATCCCACATAAATAGGAATTTAGACACAAAGAATAACGGTCCTCAAGATCTTACGCAATAGCATTCAATCCGCATTGAATGCACATATTCTCAACGCCCTAAGAGGCTACTACATATACCTTGCATGGCAAAAAATGTATGAATCCAATCTCCAATTCTATACACTGCTCTTACGCACAAACTGACTTTAGCGTCAGAGTGCCTTTTGTAAATATCCACCCTTTCTTACCGTTGTTGTGCCACGAAGGAATCCACTCACTATAACATTCTCAGGTAACCCTCAGAATTCAGTTCTGAACATTGACACTGTCTATGGGAAACAATTAATTTTTACTCCCAACACCACTATCAGCACTTCCATTGCAACCATCATCATGGTTAATGCAAGGAGGAGACAAACCTCAACTAACCAGAACCACGCTTCTGCTATGCACAACTCACTTTCTGCGAATCGTCGTCCAACATCTATCCCTGCTACTCATGAGCCACTTCTAGAACCAATCGTAGCCCACCCAGAACCCAAGCAGGACGAGCTGGAGACTTATTTCGCTGGAGATAATCTCCACTTCCTTCCACAAGAGTTCTGGTGAGGTGACGTCTTGGCCCTCAGAAAGCACCTTCTGGGGATGCTGGGCAGCGGGTGTTAGCACTGCAACGCCTTGGAGAACAGGTGGAGAATGAAGCTCAGTCCTGCCGACTTGAGATTGATCACCAGGATCTATCCAGAGCAGAACTGTTCTCTCTGGTTAGGCTTCAGGATGAGAGGATTCATTGTCAAGAAGAAAGAATCCATAAACTGGAGAGAGCTGTTAATTAGGACAATGAAGCTAAAAATCGATCTCCAAGGAGAAATCAGGAAAATAGAAGAGACTGATGTCAATATGATGATTGCCATCCAGAGAACTCTAGGATCATCATAATGCTAAACTTGCCCTTTCAAGAGAGAAGGAACACATAACAGGGAACACAGTTTCACAAAACTAACCTTTCTCTGACAGACTGATAGCTTATGAAATCCCTAGGTGTTTCAATTCAAGTATCTAACCAATATTGAAGCCTATGATGGGGCCATGGATCCTCAAGAACACTTAGATGCCTATGTTTCAGCACTTCTATTTGTTGGGGGCGATGACTTTCTTTTGTGTCATGCTTTCCCTCTCTCCTTAAAGAAAACTGCCTTAAGAAGGTTTACTACCGTAACTTCGAGGTTCGTGGATAACTGGGGGAGTCTATCCTTGAGATTTTTGCTGCACTTCACCACTAGCAAAGTGTAGCCTAAATCCATTTCATTATTCTCCCATAGCAAGCAAGGAAAGGAGGAGTCTTCCCAAGACTTGATATCCCAGTTTAATAAGGAGATTGTGAATGTACGTCACTGGGATGAAAGACTTGGACTGTACTATATGAGAGAAGGGCTCCAACTTAGGATATTCTCATTTTCCCATGCAAAGAAGGAGCCTAAGACCATAGATGAGTTATGTGCCCGCGCTAATAAATACATCAATGTTGAAGATGTTTTTCGAGCTAAGCAGCATATTGAAAAAGAAGATGATAAGCCCAAGTTCGGGGAGCAATCGAACCAACAGCGGTGGAATTCAAAGCCACCTTTCAAGGGGAAGTATGACAACTATACACCCCTCAATACGTCTCGGGCTTATATCTATCAGGAGGTAATGAACACTGAGCTTCGGGATGTGCAGAGACCTCCCACTTTAAAGAAGCATTCACAGAGAGACATATCCAAGCACTGCATGTGACATGATGGCAATGGTCACAACACGGAGGATTGTACCAACCTCCAAGATGCCATTGAATCTCTTATCCGGGACGACCATCTGGGCCGATATGTGCACCAAGCCCAGAACCACAATCAAAGGAAAGGTCATTATAGGAAGGGTCATTATAGGAAGGGAGCTATAACCCTCGAAGCCCTTCCCTTCCTTACCAAAGAAGACGTTCTTCGGTTACGAATGAGAAGTCTGACCCATGTTCACCTCAAGTTAGCGCCCACAATTAAGATAGGGCACAACCCCAGAATGACAACCATGAGGATGATCGTCATTGTGCCGAAGTAACTAAGACAATTATGTAATGCTTTTTAATTAGTACTTCTTCCATGTAAGAAATGTCTTCTGATATTAATAAATCATTTGTTTTCCCCAACTATTGTTTTATCTAAGTCAGTGCCTCGGTCGCGACTTCAAGTCCATGAGTACTTCAGCTCGATATTATCTAAGTTAGTACCTCAATCGTGTCTTTGAGTCCACGAGTACTCCAGCCTGACATCACATAAGCCAGTATCTCAGTCATGACATTGAGTCTACGAGTACTCCAACCCAACATCACATAAGCCAGTATCTCAGTCATGACCTTGAGTCTATTAGTACTTTGGCCTAACACAATCCCTAAGGTTACCACACTTTGGCGAGGTCCAAGGAATACAAGGTCCAAAGAGGATAAGCTATTCCAATATCTATATACTATGGTCAAATAGGGGAATCCACTTAAATATCAACTAAGGTCATAGAGTGTATTCACGAGTTCTAACCCATATCATTTTGAGACTGACCTTAACTCATAAACAGGCCAGATTTACAGAGGTTAAGCGTATTCTTACATGATGTCCAGATAAGGGAATCCACTTGACTGTTAACCAAGGCCAAGGAGCGTATTCAAGGGTTTTCACCCGTACTTTTATGGCCTGACCTTAACCCACAAACCAACTAGGTTTATAGTGGTTAAGCATAATCAACCGTAGCCCGGGACCATGAACTCCACACCAAGAGGCTTCTGTGTTACAAAGTTTAACTCTCAACTATTCCTAAACAAGCCTGACCACCAAGATCGAGCTTTGGATTCATCTCGGTAAGGAAAAATGAGTGTTCATCAAACTAAATGAACCCAACCACTGAGATCGAGCTTTGGACTCATCTCAATCAGGCAAAATGAGTGTTAGTCAAACTAAACGAACCTAACCACCGAGTTCAAGCATTGGACTTATCTCAGTCATGCAAAATGAGTGTTCGTCATCAAGATATTGAGTTGTAAGGCAACTTTACAATGAAAAGTAGAATATTCAAAAAAATAAGTTTATTATTATTCATATTCTAAACATCATCAACTTTACAAGAAAGACCTATAAGCTACTCTGATGCAAAGGTGTCCACTTGAAAGAAGCCAAGAAGGTAGCTTGGTAAGATAATGATGATGATAAAGCACTGACTATGACCATCTCAATGATTCCTCAAGATGTGCTTGCCCATCTCCTCCCTCTTAATCAACATGAGGAGAAGGCTGACAACCCACAACTCTAAAACACTCTTACACACCCAAGGCATAGCGAGCACCTTCGGTGATAGTCAGGGGAGCAGAGGAGGGAGAGTAGTGAAACCCTCCACATCTCACAAGAATTGCAACAGAAACCATGAGCCTTCCCGGCATGAGTAAGATCTTTTTCTGCTGCTGCATATGCTGGGAAGGAAAAGTTTTTATTATTCGAAGATATGTTGACCAAGCCACATAGAGCAGTTACTTGGCCTTCACCGAACTATTACGCCTAGAAAGAAAGGCCTCCACCAAGAGAATATGTAGGTAAAAAGAGAACACCATTAATAATTTGGGAAAAAAATAAAATATGATTCTAAAAAAGGACATGACCCTCAACACGCTTACAAGAAGCAAAAAGGGGTCACCCTCTGGAAAATACCCAATTTCAAACATAGCTAGAAAATGAAAGAAATGAACAAGTGATAACCCCACTATAACATTCCCTATTTATAAAGGGAGTAATACGCTCTGATTGACTCCTAAAAAAGTGAATCAGATGCATATTGGAAACTACGTTTAATTGTTCCTCCCTTATGATTGGCTGCAGGAGTAGCAAGAAATTGGGAAATGGTGCAGAAGACTGCTATTGCATTAAAGCGACTTTAATTCGTAATAAATGCAAAGCATTAGTTCTCGAGCCTGCATAGACTACTACAAATCGACAAGATGTTAGTTCCCTAAGAGTTATAAAGTTCCTACTATCCTTTAAGTAGCAATGAGTAGATACTACGGAGGAACGCATTGAACGTTGACTTATGAACATCAAACCATGGACCCTAACAGGGACACAAATCCCTAAATGCTTCAATAATCCGAAGTATTGCCATCGAGATCGAGCGTTGAACCCATCTCGATAAACTATATGAGTAAATTGCTAAGTGTAAAGTGAACACTGAGATTGAGCATTGGACTCATCTTCGACATTAAAAAGGCTACAATTTGAAGAAATGTGAAAAAAGGCATCGAGATTGAGCATTGGACTCATCTCAGTAAAAGGAAAGCAGACATAAATACGAAGAAAAATCCAAGTATTCAAATTAAACAAAGGCCGCTTGAGGCTGGGACTTGTCCAAATACATCAATAAAGCCCCCACGCAGGGGATGAGGAAATATAAAATTCAGACATTAGAAAGGTGGGGCTTGAATCTTCCAGAGCTACCACCGCTGCCTTGGATCGCGCTACCTCAATCTGCGCTACCTCGGTCTGCACCACCTTAGTCATGACAACCCTAGCCTCTTCTCATCTAGCCTCTGGTGTAACCTCTATTCCTTCTCTGCCATCCACCATTCAGTTCGCTTGATCATTTGGGGTAGCCACTGGAACAACTATATCTATAATTTGACCATCACAGACCTCCATCAGTGTATTCTCAAACTATTCCTCCACAAACCTCGACTAGTTATCTACCATTTAGGTAAGTTCTTCATTCAGCTTGGTCTCGATTTGGCATAAAAGTTCACATTGAACCCAGACACTGGTAAGGATGGACTCAGTCAAGGCTAAGTTTCCTTCGATGCATTCTCCTGAGCCATTGCTTCGCTAAGTTGGACTCAGATGAGTCCATCTCAGCAACTTGAGTCCAAAGAGAAGTGACCTCGGCAACATCTGCGGTAAAGCGGGCAAGCTCATCCTAGAGCCTATCCACCTAGGAGTCGCGCAACTTAAGCTCTTTAATAGCCTGGACTAGCTGCTCGTCCTTCTGGGATACTTTCGTGGTGGCCTAGGCTAGCTACCTATCCTTTTGGGCAATATCTAGCTCAAGTTTTTACTTTTCACCCTGAAGGGTATTAAGCTCCCCCTTCAAGCAAGTAACCTCCCCAGACGAACTCCTAAGCTTGCTTCATAAATTGAAGGAAAGAGACGATGTGCAAACCTCAGAGTTGGGCCTCATAGAGGAGCTCCATCATGTCGTGCTTGATCAAGACATCGGTCTCAGCTGGACTCAACAAGGGACCATTAATAAAATTAGTAGTATTAGCCTCCCTAGTCTATACCGATCTAGATGGAAAGCAGAGTTGAGTACCACTAGACCGCAGAGAACTCTCAGGGACAGTTGGGACCTCAGACACGTCAGGCTCCTCTGGAATACCCTCAATGGCTAGCCTCTTTCCCCTTTCATCTCTGCTGCTTTTAGCCCGTTTCTTCTGGGGTTGCAGCAGCGGAGCAGGAGAACTCTGTTCAGCATCTTAGACCTCAGTGTTCGAGGGAGGTGGGGAGATCATCATGACCATAGGAACAGGGACTACACTTCTCGAAGGTGTAGGAACAACAATAGTCACCCTTTGAGCAGCCACTGAGGCCTGAGATCTAGACGCCCCATCACTTCTGAATGCTAACTTCTTAGCCAAGTGCTGAAGTTTGATCTATGGAGCCATGTTTTATGCAAAAGAAGAAAAAATGTTACAACACTTAGACAATGAAAAGTACAAGAAGATAAGCATAAAAAGAAAAAATATGCAAGACGACATACCTAGCAAAGCTTTTATAGAATCGTCGAGCTCATCCAAGATATCTTTACAGGAGATGACCCACTGTTCTTTAGTCTAGTCAATCAAGAAGCGCAGGACCATGGCCTTGGGAAGAGAGATCTTAGAGTTCAGAGTCTTTATCGTTTCATTAGTCTGCTCCCAACCATTTTCTGTCTAGCATAAATAAAAGTGTGGTTGGCCCTCTGGGGTCCTTTTACCTTGAAATAGTCCTTTTTGAAATTCTTAAAGGACTCTAGATAGGGCTTAAAGACTATGTACCCGCTTTGTGCTCTTAGGGTGACCCACCCTTTGAGTTGATTATTCCCAAAGGTCGACAACTGGGAAAAAAAGTAAAAGAAGTAATTGATTGAGTAAGGCTAATCAAAGACCTGACAAATGAGCTTAAATGCTCAAACAAAACCCCAAGCATTCAGATGGAGTTGAGTGGGCGCCACTCGTAAAGGATTAAGGATGCCCATCTTGAACTTGGTGAATAGTAGTCGTATCCTAATTCGAGTGAAGAGAGCCTCATATATATATATATACATGAAGTGCCTACCCTCCGTATGGATCGAGAACACTCTTTCTTCCTCTAGTGGGTGCCGAATTACAAATTCCAGGTCTCTCAGCCCTTCCATAGTGAGTTATAAATATTGTTGTTTGTCATGGGCATCTTTGGTTATCTTTATTCTGGAAAGGGTACCTAGAACCTCTCGGTCCACCCACCGGTATATGGTTATGTCTCATGGAAAGACTAGTTCCTTCTGCTCCGCAGGTGTAGCCCTTCGAGTTTGAGCCATACCTATAAAGGACACACCTGAGTTAGACGTTGAAGAATCACTTAAGTCTCCTAACCCCATCAAAAGCTCAGAAAGAAGATGAGTAAGCCTATCCTGAGCCAGATCTCTGGCTTGATCTGCCCTCTGGAGCATGTCTAGGATCTTTACCCTGACCAAGAAACTCAGACCTTCATTAGAATCTCGACCGTGGGCTTGAAGCCTCTGTAGTGGTTGAGGTGGTAGGGATAATGAAGGACTCGGAGCCTCCACAGATGGGCCACTGTTCTGCACCATCTCCTCACTCCCTGGCATTTCCCCCACTAAATGTTCACAGGAAAAAAAGGGTGAAAGTGAGGAGTGTCTTGAGTTTTGAAGAAGAAAAAAAGCCTTAAACAATGAAGAAAGTGTAGAAAAGGCTTTGAATCACCAATAAGTACCTTGAGAGTCACCGAAAATCACCTAGGTCACCGAAAGAAGAAATCTTAAGTACAAGAATAAGCAGAAAGTGGGAAGGGTTAAACCATATTCCTATTTATAAGTGTTAAAAATCACCCCGATTGCTACCATTAATGGAGGCAGATACGCCTTTTTGGTTAAAGCGCCTCATCATGACGCTTTTTTTTTTTAAATTTGAAAATGGCTAACCATGACGCTACAAACCCCAAACTACGACAACCACTATGCCTCTACCACATGGCATACTATTTTTGAGCAAAAGCAACTCAAAGGACAATGCGTAAAACGTTTGAAACTGAAATGATGCGTGACGTTTGAGAGCATTCTAACCCGGATCACGGACCCTCAACGAGGCACCACGATGTAACAACACCACAGATCTCAGTCAAAATTTGGGATACATTCATAATACGGACCCCACACTACACATGGGGATAACCTAGTACATATCCCGAATAATGGTATGATGACTTAAACAGAGTGATCTATCACGGATCCTAGTCTTATTCATTAACCCTGAGAGCTTACTATGATACATCACGGACCTCGGTCGTTTGGAAAAACATCACGAGATCCAACGTTACACTATAACTTGGATACTTAGTTATTCCATGTAAGCGCCAAGTTGGGGGCAACTGTTTCGGACCGAGTTTTGGGTCCACGAATCTGGGGTAACCTGCCCCGCCAAAATAGAACCTAGGCATTGCTGCGCGTTCATTACTACCTATTTGCTGAGCGTAACTCCCTCAAGGGATATGAATACTAATCATATCCCACATAAATAGGGATTTAGACACAAAGAATAACGGTCCTCTGGATCTTAACAATAGCATTCAATCGGCATTGAATGCACATATTCTCAACACCCTAAGAGGCTACTACATATACCTTGTAAGACAAAAAGGTACGGATCCAATCTCTAATTCTATACACTACCTTCCTTGCACACAAACCGACTTGAGCGTTAGAGTGTCTTTTATAGGTATCCACCCTCTCATGTCATCGTTATCGCTACTGTGCCACTAAGGAATCCACTTATTGCTACTTTTTTGGATAACCCTTAAAACCCAGTTTTGATCAAATCTTATAGTTCATGAACTGTTTTGTGAAATGTTATTTCACGTGAAATAGCACTACTGAATTGTCTTTGATTACCACTTTGGCAGAATACCAATATAATGTCATTAGTATTTTCCATCACTATCCTTTTATTATTATTATTTATTATGCAAGGTTTAAGACTAGATGTGAAAGAGATATGATAGAAATATTTTTAGGTACCATAAGCACTGAAATTAATAATTAATATTTATAAAAATAGTTTTAGAAATAGTATAATTTTAACATGACCATACAACTATTGATTGAAATATTTATAATGAAAAATATTTGTTACATATCACTTTTAAGCTACATCTCTTTATACCATTTTATGTGGTAGAATTAAAGTGAAGTTATGCGAGAAAATAAAGTGAAACTAAATATAATCAAATAATAAAAATTATGTAAAGATAAAATAATATAAATATAAATATGTATATAACATTATTCATTTATAATAGGTAATACTTACCAAAAAGTTTATTAAAAAAAATTAAAGGCAAAACAATATCTCAATAAAATAAATCTACATCCATGGATGAGAAGAGTCAAATCTGTCATCAAAACAAATCTAACTTATAGGTTTTATAAGACAATTCCTCTTAGACTCTCATTCTCACACTTATAACCCTATTAATTCCAAAATATAAGTATTTATAGCTCATCCCTTTTAGTTTCTTATTGTAAATAGATCACTCACAAATCTTATAGATATCTCACATATTCAAATTTCTAACATATTTGTTTTGAAGTGGATTCAGAGGGTACCTGAGATAGACACGTTGCAATGGTTTCCTCCTTGAGCAACAATGGCCGAGTGTGTCAAGACAGGGCGGTAGGTACCTGCAAAGGGACTCCAACGCTCAAGTTAAGTTGTGCACAAGTAGGGTATTATACTGTGAGTAATTTACTGATACATGTTTAAGGTTACTTAGCTTGGTATTTATAGAGCATGTGTAGAATCCTTATGCAATCTATATTGAATGTAAGTATTTAGGATTAATATCCTAGTAGAGATTACCTTTCCATTATTATTGGAGTAAATCCCTATAAATTAGGAATTCTTGATATGGGAGCTACTTATCAATCTGAGGTAGTCATGAGTCTTATAATACCGCAAGTTGATGATTGACAGTTACGGATATTTAGGGATATATCCTCTGCATGAATATAGCAATCTTGATATTATGACCCAATGCCGCTCAACGTGCATGGCTCCAAGGTCCAAACTGCCATCAAGGCCTTAGCTACGTCGTCTAGGGCAGAGTATGGTTGTATGTGTGCCGAGTTGATCCTACTAGATAGGATCTTGGATCATGATCCAAAACAGTTGCCCCAGCTTGACTTTTGGATGGGACAGCCGAGTGTTAAGATATACATTTTGAGTGGATCACTGGACATGCGATGAACAAAAGAGTCTGATGTCCTAGTATCATATTTCCTATTTTATGCGGTGAACCAAGGTCCATAATGTGCAGTATTCCTCTGGGGTTAGAATATTAGGTCGGGGTATGAATCTATTTACTTTGCTTGCCCCGTTACTCCATAACCTGAGGTGTACCATATTTTCCTCTTGCGGTTGGTAACATTTCTTGAGTATTCTCCACACAATCTTTGATGTTGCAGGTAGTAACAGTCTCGAGATTTTCTAGGGAATCACTGATTTGGCTTTATTGGGAATTATAGATCCTTTAAAGAGGATATCAGCTTCAAACCATTTTCCAACTGCCCGATGTTCCCATGACTAATCAAAAACTGGGAGCATTTAACGTGGTTGCCATCATGCGATCAATTCACCTTTTATGGGACCAATTAGAGTGCTTTATTCTCTCTATAAATAGGGAATATTTGCACTGAAGCTAACATTCCCTTTGTTGTATTCCTTTTACTTTGTAGTTCTGTGCGAGGATGATTCTTTCTCAGAGAGTAGTTTTCTTTTCATTTTTTGCATTTATATTGAGGGTTTCATCGCCTGCAAGGGTCATCCTTTTTGCTCTTTCCAAAATCTCTTAAGGTGTTTGATCTTCTGCAACCAAGCTCTCCTCTGATGGGAGTATTTCTTTCCTGGCATAATATCTAAGTCGCTATGCATTTGGGGAGCAGAAGTCTCTCTTTCCTAGTGTACACGGGACTGTTTGATCTACATGTCATTAAGATGGAGTGATGCTTCTGTAAGCTAGTGCATAGGGACACTAGAGGGCACTTTGTTCTTGCCTTTCTTCCCTCTTGAGTGATTTAGAAGTACCAGACCAATTTCTTTCTAAGAGCGGGTGGATATACAAGAATGCGGCTGCTCTGGAAGGGAAAATCCTCTTGGAGCAACTTGGGATGACACTTTTTCCTAGGGTTGCTCGTCGGGGAAGTGGCGGATTCTGGCCTTTATCATTACTATGAAGAAGGTAGGGAAGAAGAACTTGGATGGTAGTGACCCCGATCCTCAGAGGCAGTGTTTCACTCTGGTTTGCTGAAGTTCTTTAAAGCCTAGTCAATAGGGACGAGATCGGTGCCGGTTCTGGAGGAAATATGGGCGTGACAATGATCCTAGAGGCCGTGGTCACTGTTCGTGAGTGCTCCATTATGGTTTCCTTCACCAAGTTCTTCGATGCTTGGTCAACAGGGAAGAGAATGGAGGAACTGTGGATGTGATAATGCAGCTGGGTGCCCCCGATGGTGATGTTGGTTCCATCCTCTTGTTTTTCCATGGGCACTATTTTCTGAATACTGCTGATTTCAATATTTTCCTTCTTTTTGAAGTTAGACAATGTATCAAACGAGAATAATTTATAAAAATTCTTTTCTAAATTCTGCTTTGTATTTTCTCTTTTACTTCAGTTGTTTTCTTGTATCGATACTATTTTTATTTTCAACCGAAGTGAGTCCAACGCTCACCCTGGAATAATGCTAAGTATAGTGCTAAATAGTTGCCCCCAGCTTGACTTTTGGTTAGTACAACGAAGTGGCGAGTTTTAACTTCTGCCTCCGGGGTCCGTATTCTTCCTGGGGTAGAGAGTTTTAACTTAGCCTTACAAAGTTAATCGACTTTTCTTGAAGGTACCGTAGTACGCACTAGTATCTCATGCTTAAGATGGACACTTCAGAATCAACCGGGGTCCATGGAAGATTCATGGAGTTGGTTTGCTGAGGCTGCGTGTCCCTTGGTCTGTAGCGTAATCATCCCCTCAACTGCCATGACAACTGTGTAGGCCACACGACATGCTCTGGTTGAGTAGATGTGCATAGAGCTTCACTCGCCATAATGAGTATCTTTTCTAATCTGGACTGCTCAGAAAGAATTATCCCTTAACCGCCTGGCCTTTATAAATATGGGTTCATATTTCTTTTATTCATTTCGCTATTTCTTTCTCAAAACTGGTGGCTTGAGGTGATTTTCAATGATTTTTCACAGCGGTGGGTGGCAGTTACAGCACAAGTTACTGCTACTTTGAAGTCCCAATTTCTTCCATTTCCTTTAAGGTACTTTCTTTTCCCCTGACTTTTTGTGCTTATCCCTCCTCGTGAGTAGTTGTGTACCCCTTTAATGGAGTGCACTTTCCTTTTTCTCTCTATGAGCAGGGGTGGGAATACTATTTCCCTTCCCTTCAACGGTGTTGCCCTATGGAGCACCTCCTCCATCGCACCTTGTGCAGTGGAGGTGTCCTTATGAGGCTTTAGCCTTAGTGGGTGTGAAGGTCAGTGAATGGGTGCCTGCAGTCTTCTCTGTTACCCCGCTTCCATGTCTGAATCTTTTAACTTGACTGATTCTGACCACCGACCGTTATATGTTTCCAAGAATTTAAATGGCCAGAAAGAGGAGAGCGGTTAGACTTGAAGCGCCAGTTCCGGAAGCTGCGCCTGTTCAAGAAGTTCAAGAGCCAGTGAATCAGGAGGCGGCCATAGAAAATGCAATCCATATTCATCGAGGTTCGGGACTGGTCTATCCATGGGTCGCGGACGACGCCTATGATCAGATATCCTGTTTTCAGCTCGGAGAGCTTCTCGATGAACTTATGGGCTACTTGATGCTAACTGAGAAAGGTGTTTGGGACCACGAATATCAAATCTTATCACCAGGAAATGAGAGGGTGTGCTCTATTCGTGAGAAGGGAGAGCATTTCATGACATGTACGAGGACTTTTTCATTGCGTTTGGACCTCGACTGCCATTCAATGACTTCCACCTTACCGTCCTACGAACCCTTAATGTTGCCCCATCCCAGATTCATCCCAATGACTGGGCAAACAATCTGGCTTTTGAATGGATATGCCGAGTGGTCGGATTACCATGCTCGGATAAGGTATTTTTCTATTTCCATACTCAGTATTTTGTACACGGCGCCTATACCCCTCAGCAATCCTAGCTTTTGGTCCGGTCGCGACAAGGGCAGAAAGTCTTCCTTCCATATCGAGAAAGTTACAAGGATTTTAAAGAAAAGTTTTTCATGTTGATGGCCGCTCACGGTACTCATCCTTTCTGGTTGAAAAATAATTGGAAACTGATATTTAGCCTATATTGGAATCAGGTGGCATGGAGTATTCCCACTCAATCATTTGAGAGGGAAATTGATCAGTTGGATGAAGAAGAGGTTGAGTTCGTTGACTTCTTCAAGATATGGGTTGAAAAGATCGGTTTGATCCAAACTAAAGACATTATGGATACCACGAATGACGCCACCCTTTGGGCCATACTCGGTAGCATAGGCCGTCATTTACATTTAGTTACTTGCTTTTCATGAAACTTTGTAGCAGCATTTTTTATTCTGACTCTTTGTTGCATTTGTAGCAAGTTTGGCTAAGATGGCAGCTAGCAATTCTCTAGCAATCCTCGAAGCCTTGAGGGCTAAGAATGCTCCTGGGCCATCAAATGCTTCTATGGATGTTGCTCCGGTTCCCTTATCCCCACCAGTTGAGGTCCCGATGATGGAAAGGGAACTTATTCAAGTGGAAGACTCTCCCTGGTCACTCGAAGGGGCGTAAGAGGAAAGCAGTAGATAATGGTAGGTTAAACAACCGAGGTAAGAGATCAGTGGTTAAAGAGGTCCCTGAGCCAATCATTTTGTACCACAAGGAGTCAAATACCCGAGAGTTCATAGACTTCAACCTTTTGGATGCTAAAGTTAGAAGACTTCTCGCCCAATGTAGCACAAGGGAGGCTTTGTTGTCCTTCCAAACTTTTGGCCTTTGCCTTTCTATCGAGGCTCCTTTCCTAGAAAAAGCATTGAGGAGTGTAATATCCTAATACAGATATCTAGACATATCTTAGAAATACTAAGATATATAAAGATAACCAGTACTAAAGACGTCATTTCTACATAACTAACTAATACATATATCCATAATCACAATGAGTAATCATAGAAAGCCTTGAGAGATTGCGGAAAACTTAAACTTAAATATATATATACAACATCTACCACAAAAGGGCATATTGTAATAAATACTACTTAAAACATCCACAACAAATGAAAACTACATACACAAGCTTTGATTACCAAAGCATATAAAAACTATACTAGTTTTCATGCTTCATCTCCTTTCCTTTAGGAGGTTCTTTACTTGGATTTGCATAGAAGAATAACTGGGGTGAGAATTATAATTTTCAGTAAAAACAATTCTAATACTAGCTAACTATAACATTGTATAATAAATATAACAATTACTATAACTACAAACATAGGAGTTTCCTCCACTAATATCTCATAATTGCGCACTACTATATAGTGTGATTTAAGCCGATAGTCTACATACCGTTGGATATAAACAATTGCCCATATACTGTAAATATCAACAACAATAGACAATGCCCATACAATTATATGTAAATGCAATGAATATGATATGTAGTATGATTATGCCTAAGAAGATCCTAAAGATATACTTGTGCAATGTTTTGTTTTGAAATACATACAGAGTTTTACGTTGAAAACAAAGAAGGTCATTAGGAGCTGGTTCAGTATATTATCCCGTGGTGAATAGAAGGAGATCTCCTCACATCACATATATATTAACATACTGAGATGTTCGGTTTAAATCCTAATTCCGAAGAACCTTATGGACCTCTACTTATCTCCTTTGGCCTTGGCAATAACAAAATATTAAGGTTATGTCATTCCTCAATTGAGTCTATCAGACACCATTCAATCTCTCTTGGCCTTTATGAATGCTGTCAAAAGATACTCACAAAGATCAATACTACTAGACCATTTCCATAGACATACATACTTATATCTAAACACCAATTCATCACGCATTGCTCTTAAGTGACCTCTATGCAACACTATGTTGCTAAGATGTTAGATACTTACCTATGGCAAACCATTACTCTTGGTTGCACTAAAGTTCTCATACCTTTTCCATAGACTCAACTCATCCTAGTGAAAGAGCCTCTCTTAACTAATGCCTCATTCAACCTTGCTTAAGGAGATAAATGAACTTTTCACTATAACTTTGCATACTTAATAAATGTAACAAGCTTACAAGTCAACATTCATCCTATTGTGTATTCTATAATGCACAAAGTCCCGTTTAACTAGAGACTTAGTAAATAACATTCCTTCTTTAGAACTAAATACCCAATCTTGTCTCCACTCAAATGAATCTAACTCAAAGTGGTTCTTACTTGTAACTCTTTTTTGCTTAAGGTTCTAGGTACCTTCTAAAGGTAATCCACTACTCTTGGATATCTTAAGGTTCACACCTTCCTTATTTTTACTAAAGTGAACCCTACAATTCATTATAGTATACTCATCTCTAATGCACCATCTCATCACATCTTGAGTGATATCTAATGCAACACTAGGTTGCCTACGGTACCATGTCCTTACTTTTGGCAATCCTTCACTTTTGGATGCTCAAAGCCTATGCTTTGTCATTCCTTCTAGGTGATAATTTTCCTCTTGAAAATATCTCCATTTGTGCCTTAACACACTTTAAGAAACATATACTAATGATCCCATCTATCCAAGAACTTGAAAATATCAAAAATGACATTTTTGAATATTCTGACCTCAGACATGAGTCATGTCTCATTACACGGGCCCCTAGTGTTTTCAGACACAGGCTATGTCAGATAACACGACCCCCCTGTGTCTTGCTCTGTGAGCACTGTTCACAAATTTCAATTAGCAGAGAGGGACACTAGCCCCTCTCGTGTCTTTAGACATGGGCCGTGTCTCTGAACCAGACACTCTGTAGCTCACTCTGCAGAATCGTGACACAGTTCCATGATTCATATCTTACTTCCAATCATCTAAATATTAATTTCTTAGTGATTTCTAACACCCATCCATGCCCATAAACTTGTTGTAACTCAATTACAACCTATGGATTCTCTTAGGTAAAGATCTAGGTCCAAATCACATAACTCCAACCATTGTCCAATTCTTAAATTTATGGATCCTAATGGTTGATCTTGAGCCATAAATGACTATCTTACACTTACTAAGCTTAAACTAACTTAACTTATTCCTTGAAATCAAGAACCAAGTCAAGAACATGGATTTGGCTCTTTAAACCCCTATTTCTATTCAAAATCTCTAACCTCATTCAATGAAAATCAAAGAGGAGAAAGATAGATAGAAACCCCTTACTTATTGATTGGATGAAGATCTTCAGGATTGAACTTGATCCTTGAAGCTTGATCCCCTCCTCCTTCTCCTTCGTCTTCTTCTTCTTTTCTTCCCCTTTCTCTCTTCTTTTCCTTCGTTTTCTTCTTCTTTGTTTTTCTTTTCTTTCTTTTTCAGCTTCTGCTGCTTATACGTGGGAGAGAGAAATGAGAGAAAGACCATCATGTCCCTTAGGATATTTTGCTGCAACTTCCTTATCTGCTAAGAACACTCAAATTATGCTAATTTAAGTTTTTCAACTTCTAACAACTTAGAATAAATCATGAGATTTATCTAAATTATTGTTTCATAATTTTCATGATTTTCTATATCTGTTGATTGTTAATTCGGTATTAAATACATAACCAGTATGCCTAAAAATATCAAACTAACTCAGATTCTCTTAAAACTTTAACTACTTCTTACTTAACTCATTTGTGACCTAGAAACAAATTCTCTATGTTTATTTCCTTTCACTTAGCAACTTATACTATTATCTGAGTCATTTTAAGTTACTTTTCAACTTCTATGTTGCAACTAAGTGCCTAAATAAACTCAGATTGTCACAAAATTTCACTAGCATGTTAAGTAAGTTATATGCTACCTTTTGAACACATAAACAAGTCTAACATGTTACTAAAGGTATTACATTTCTCTCATCTTTTTAAAGATTTTGTCCTCAAAATTACTCACCTTGTGTAAACAATTCTGGGTAACTCTCTTAACATGGAATTCTCACTACCATGTAATCCTTTTTCAGCACCCACTTCTCCCAACTACACCTCTATCAGTGGAAATCTGCTTATCTCTAACCTCTAGACCCCTCTGATTGTGGATGGTAAGTTGTACTAAAACATAACTTAGCTTTGAACTTCTCGTTGTAAGACTTTCCAAAACCAGATGTGAATATAGTATCTCTATTAGACACTACACTCACTAGAACTCTATGCATTCTAATTATCTCCTTCAAAAGTAGTTGAACTACCTTATCTAGAAAATAGTTAGCTCTACTTGAAAAAAAAGTGGGCAGATTACTTAATCTCTCCACTCTTACCTGCAGCTTAACATATATTGCTATGTTTTTTAACATACTAGGCCACCAAGCATTTTCCTTAACTCTTGAAAAACCTTAGTAGCCTCTAGATAGATGGTACACTTTCTCTTATGAGCTTCCTCCTGGATCCCTTTCTCGATTTTTGACCCTTTTAGAAAACAAAGTCTATCTCTAAACTTCATCATTCCCTCTTAGTCATAACAAAATCATATAGGGCTCCTTAGAGGATCTGCTTACTCTTGTCCCTTAGAGTTTCATTCTCCCTCTGAACTTCAAAAAAAATATGAATCTTTAGGCCTCTTACTATGTCCACCTTGCTCATTGAGAGACTATATGGAATCATAGTAACCTCTAGACTCAAATTCTCAAAACTCAAAAATTTCACTCTCTCTTGGACTATCATCTGGGACACTTGTAGGAATTTCCTACCTAGTGATATCATAACTCAAGGTTATAAGCCTTGAAAAACTCTACCCATCTATTCTACCTCATGTTCAGCTTCTTCTGATCAACAAGCATTCTTAAACTATCATGATCGCTAAGCACCTTGAATTAGACTCCTCATGAGTTATGTCTCCAAAACTGTAAGGCAAACACCACTGTGGCAATTTCCAAACCGTACCTAGGGCAGTCCTTATCATGCAGGTTTAACTGCCTTGATACGTAGGCGTCTACCTACCTCTAGTGCATCTGAACATACCCCAGTCCCATCTTCGAAGTATAACTTACTACCTCAATGTTCTCATGGGAATCTAGAATTACCAACACTAACGTAGTAATCTACCTCCTCTACAACTATTGGAAAACATACTCACTCTACTGTGTCCACTATTGAGTACTACCTTTCTAAGCTGGCCTAATCTGGGTAGCACTAACTGAGAAAGTCTAATCATAAACTTTCTATCTTTGGTTACAATGGTTACTCCCATTATACCACTACTTAAAATCTATTAGGGTTCCTTGCAATTTCTTCCTTGAGAAATTATACAGCCCTTTAACTATACTAATTGTAACCCAAAACTGACTTTTGATTTACTTGGCACTTAACCACTTCTCTTCCAAAAGTTTCCAAAACTACCTTTAACATACTCTTCATATCTTTTAGTAATCCTAGAAAAACTCTTAGAGACATTCTCTTATTAACTTTACTTCTCTGATAACTAGGTCTTAGATCATCTCGTGAGAAAATTCAAAGCTTCTCTCAACTAATCTGTCTGATCATCCTTTCTAGACAAAGACATTTAGTCTGAATAGTTCCTTCATTTGACTGCCTAACATGAGCACAATCTTACACTTAAACTAAACAAGAACATAATATCATTTGTCTCTCTTAGCAACTAAACGATACCAACTAGGTAAGCAAACTAGATTCACAAAGTAAACTAACATGATTTATAAAGTAAATCCATACTCTCTTTTTACACACCATAAAAGATTTCTCATTACATGTGCTTTTACCTCATACCAAGTTAGAAGATTTCGTCGCCTCTACTGCGCACTCTGATCTATATCCTGCTTGCGCATCTTGGTACCTTGGAGTTTGATTTACCTTTTTCCTTTAAGGTTGCTCGTCTTGAAAGCACCTTACTTATACTTATCATCACCCCAAGCTACCACTTGAACTTGTGTTCCCTCGTTAGATAAAAATTGAGACTAAGAGGTACCCTCAGTGATCTCAACATTTGATATTTTCCTCTTTGGCGAACCTTCTAACTATTGTTTCGTTGAAGCTCTAAGATTATCTGCTGCTTCATATCTGCATTCACTGACTAGAGTGAAGAAGTCCTTAACCTCTTTTTGCTTCGCAACTATTCTAATGGCCTCTCCAATTCTACTTCAAATTTTACTCACTTCCAGTCTTCATCTGCATTGGATGTAAAATAAGAAAAGAACTCCTGACATTCCTTGAATTGCTCCGCGTACAGGTCTTCAGTAATATCCCCTTGCTTAGACCTTAGAAATTTCCAAATTTCTCTTGGCTTCCATAACTTGAGGGAATAATACTTGTCTAGGAAAGTAGCTTTAAACACCTACTAAGTGATTCGATACCAACCTCTTCTAATAACCTCTCTGCTTCTTCTCAACAACTTTCGGCCCTTCATACTAACCCTTATGAAGCAAGGTCACCTTCTATCCATCAGTGCTTGGTATGACCTCAAAGATCTCTTACATCACATGAAGCCACCTTTTGGCTCTGATTGAACCAAACTCTCCTTTGAAAAACAAAGGAGTAACTTTCCTGAACTCTGAGAAATACTGATCTCTTATAAGTTCCTTCTTGTCCTGCAACTTACTAAGCGAGTGCTATTCTATCGCTTTTGATAAATTTCTATAAATGGCAGTTTGCTCTCTCAAAACAACAGCCATTTCTCTAGGAGCTCTGGTTATCTCCTCTTTTACCAATCTCCTAGTCTCATAGGTTCACTCGGTAGCTGTCATAGTTTCCTGTACACACATAACATTACATATTGAGTTAGCTAGGCTCAATATCATGTAACTGTACGATAGTAGCCAATAGCATCCATACCTAAGCCTGGTTATGTAATTCTATTTGCATATCTCATAAAGAGATAAAAGAATGCATAACATTCCACTAAACTGCTACTTATGCCTAAGCACAGTCAGTCCATACCCCGACTCAACAGGATGAACTGCTCTGATACCATAATGTAATATCCTAATATAGATATCTAGACATATCTTAGAAATACCAAGATATATAAAGATAACCAGTACTAAAGACGTCACTTTTATATAACTAACTAATACATATATCTATAATCAAAAAGAGTAATCATAGAAAGCCTTGAGAAATTGCGAAAAACTTAAACTCAAACTCAAACATATATATACAACATCTGCCAGAAAAGGGCATATTGTAATACATACTACTTAAAACATCTGAAACAAATGTAAACTGTATACATAAGCTTTGACTACTAAAGCATATAAAAACTATACTAGTCTTCATGTTTCATCTCCTTTCCCTCAGCAAGGTCTTTACCTAGATTTACATGAGAGAACAACTGGGGTGAGAATTACAATTCTCAATAAAAGCAATTCCAATACCAGCTAGCTATAACATTGTATAACAAATATAACAATTACTACAACTATAAACATAGGAGTGTCCTCCACCAATATCTCATAACTGCACACAACTATATAGTGTGATTTAATCCGATAGCCTATATACCATGGGATATAAACAACTGCCCACATAGTTGTAAATATCAATATCAACAGACAATATTCATACAAGTGCCTATAAATGCAATGAATATGATATGTAGTATGATTATGCCTAAGAAGATCCTAAAGATATGCTTATTTAATGTTTTGTTTTGAAATACATGCAGAGTTTTATGTTGAAAACAACAAAGGTCATTAGGAGCTAGTTCACTATATTATCTCATGGTGAATAGAGGGAGATCTCCTCCTCACATCATATATATCCTGGCACACTGAGATGTTCGGTCTAAATCCTGATTCCAAAGAACCTTATGGACCCCTACTTATCTCTTTTGGCCTTGGCACTAACTAAATATCAGCTCCTTCCTTAATTGAGTCTATCAGAAACCCTTCAATTTCTCTTGGCCTTCATAGATGCTGTCAAATGATACTCACAAAGATCAATACTACTAGACCATTTCTATAGACATACATACTTATATCTAAACACCAACTCATCACTCATTGCTCTTAAGTGACCTCTATGCAACACTATGTTGCTAAGGTGTTAGATACTTACCTATGGCAAACCATTACTCTTGGTTGCACTAAGGTTCTTATACCTTTTCTATAGATTCAGCTCATCCTAGTGAAAGAGTCTCTCTTAACTAATGCCTCATTCAACCTTGCCTAAGGAAATAAATGAGCATTTCATTATAACTTTGCATACTTAATAAATGTAACAAGCTTACAAGTCAACATTCATCCTATTGTGTATTCTACAATGCACAAAGTCCCATTTAACTAGAGACTTAGTACATAACATTCCTTCTTTGGAACTAAATGCACAATCTTGTCTCCATTAAAATGAATCTTACTCAAAGTGGTTCTTACTTGTAACTCTTTTTTGCTTAAGGTTCTAGGTACCTTCCAAAGGTAATCCACTACTCTTGGATATCTTAAGGTTCATACCTTCCTTATTTTTACTAGAGTAAACCCTACAATTCATCCTAGTATACTCATCTCTAATGCACCATCTTATCACATCTTGAGTGATTTCTAATGCAACACTAGGTTGCCTAAGGTACTATGTCCTTACTTATGACAATCCTTCACTTTTGGATGCTCAAAGCCTAAGCTTTCTCTTTTCTTCTAGGTGATAATTTCCCTCTTGAAAATATTCTCATTGTGCCTTAACACACTTTATGAAATATATACTAATGATGTCATCTAGCCAAGAACTTAAAAATATCAAAAATTATATTTTTAAAGATTCTGGCCTCAGACACAGGCCATGTCTCATTACACACACCCCTACTGTCTTCGGACATGGGCCATGTCTAATTACACGCCCCCTGGTGTCTTGCTTTGTGAGCACTGTTCATAAATTTGAACTAGCAGATAGGGACACTAACCCCTCTGTGTCTTCAGACACGAGCCGTGTCTCTGAACCAGACACTCTGCAAAATCGTGGCACGATTCCGTGATTCAAATCTTACTTCCAATAATCTAAATATTAGTTTCTTTGTGATTTCTAACACTCATCCATGTCCCTAAACTTGTTATAACTCAATTACAACCTATGGATTCTCTTAGGCAAAGATCTAGGTCTAAATCACATAACTCAAAGATCTAGGTCCAAATCACATAACTCAAAGATCTAGGTCCAAATCACATAACTCAAAGATCTAGGTCCAAATCACATAACTCCAACCATTGTCTAATTCTTAAATCTATGGATCCTAATGGTTGATCTTGAGTCATAAATGACTATCTTATACTTACTAAGCTTAAACTAACTTAACCTAGTCCTTGGAATCAAGAACCAAGCTAAGAACATGGATTTGACCCTCCAAACCCCTATTTCTATTCAAAATCTTTAACCTCATTCAATGAAAATCATAAAGGAGAAAGATGAATAGAAACCCCTTACCTCTTGATTGGATGAAGATCTTCAAGATTGAACTTGATCCTTGAAGCTTGATCCTCTCCTCCTTTTCCTATTCCTTATTCTTCTTCCTTTTTTTCCCTTTCTCTCTTATCTTCCTTTGTTTTCTTCTTCTCTATTTTTCTTTTCTTTCTTTTGCAGCTTCTGCTGCTTATACATGAGAGAGAGAGAAATGAGAGAATGATCATCATGTCCCTTAGGATATTTGGCTGGAAGTTTCTTATCTGCTAAGAACACTCGAATTATGCTAATTTGAGTTTTTCAACTTCCAATAACTTAGAATAAATCATGAGATTCATCTAAATTATTTTTTCAATATTTTCATGATTTTTCATATTTGCTTATAGTCAATTCGGTATTAAATGCACAACCAATATGTCTAAAAATACCAAACTAACTCAGATTCTCTTGAAACTTTAACTACTTTTTACTTAGCTTATTTGTGACCTAGAAACAAACTCTCTATGTTTATTTTCATTCACTTAGCACCTTGTGCTATTATCTGAGTCATTTTAAGCTACTTTTCAACTTCTGTGTTACAACTAAGTGCCTAAATGAACTCAAATTGTCACAAAACTTTACTAACATATTAAGCAAGTCATATGCTACCTTTTGAACACATAAACAAGTCTAACATGTTACTAAGGATATTACAAAGAGCACGATCAGGTGATGGCAGGTAAGTTGGTCACGACTGAGCGAGGTGAAAACTAGGCTCTAAAGGCTATGGAAGAGGTCATAAAGGCCAAGAACGATGCTAAGACTCAACTCCGGGACCTAGAGAGTGAAGTGGCTGCCTTAAAGGATGCTGTGAAGCAAAATAAGGCAAGCTTGGTGGAGGTTAAGAGGTACATAACCGTGCTTTGGGCTAAAAATGAGGGTTTACGTACTAAGAACCAATAGCTCGAAGACAAGATTGCCTCTTTGCAAGGTGATGTCAACCAGCTTCTCTCTGTTTGTACAAATATCAAAGAGGATCAATTTCCAAATGCCATTGACCAAGTTCAGCTATTCAATCCTGGGGTTGCTCTGGCCTTGGATGCGCTGTATTTTGGGAGGGTGACTTGGGGTGGACGCCTTATGCTTCCCAGCGCTGTGTCAGAAGATCCAAGTGTTGAAGGTTCATCGACTGTGGCCCGTGGTCAAGATGTCACCAAGGAGTAAGCAAATGTCCTTTGATTTCCCTGTGTTGGGTGTGATTTTTGTACAGACAATTCTCCCTTTATCCAGGGTGTTTAACTTGTTTTTCTGCCTTTAATTTTGCTGTATACTTATTTATTTCCGTGGTCCATCTTGGGTCCAACTCCAATTATGCATTTCTCAATAATTTCATGGACTTAGAAATTTTCCATATGTTAAGAACCATGGTCCAGGGTCCAATGCCCTTTTATGGACTTGTGGATCCCTTTAGGACTTAGGTATTAGGGTAAAGAAACCTTGTCCGGGGTCCTTTGCCAATCACCTTGGCTTTTAGGATCTCACGTGACTTTTTGGCTTAAGTGAAATCTTGTTCGAGGTCCGACACTAATTATTTTGGCGTTGAGGATCGTTCGTGACTTTTGTTAAGTGGTCCTTGCTAGGGTTTTTTGTGTTTATGGTTTAGTGTGAGAATTTTCTCAAGACTTAGGGTTTTTCCACCGCACGAGCTATTTAACATAAGATACTCTTGGTGGGTGCCATAACGACCTATCCATGGTAGCAACAATCATGTAATACAGTAAAAAATCACTTTGTTTTATTAATTCAATAAAGGACTAAAGTCCATACAAAGTGCTCCTGTAGTAAGTAGGGGTAGATCAAACATGAAGTAAGCTGAGACTAGGCCTTAGAAGGCACTTAGATATAATACTTTCTAAGTTTGTCCACGTTCCAGAAGTTCTTGACCGGTTTGGCCTGTTAGCATCTTTAATGTGTAGGCTTCTTTGCTAGTGCTGATCACGATACAGTAAGGGCCTTCCCAATTAGGAGTTAATTTCCCTGGGAAGCATTCCTACCTTCGATGTCAGCCCTGGGAGAACTAAGTCACCCAACTAGAATCTCTTGGGCATAACCTTTAGGTTGTATCATGTTGTCGTCCTCTGTTTTATTGCGGCATCCCTTATATGAGCAACAGGTCTTCTTTCCTCCAAGAAGTCCAGGTCTTCCCTTATTGGCTTGGGGTAGCTGTCGAGAGAAAAGTGTTGGAGGTGCCAGCTAGGTTCTCCTACCTTTACCGGGATCATGGCCTCACACCCATAGGTGAGCTTGAAAGGAATCTCATCTGTCATGGAATGGGGAGTAGTCTGATAGGCCCAAAGGACATGATCTAATTATTCGGACAAGTTTCCTTTGGTTTTGTCCAACCTTCTTTTTAGTCTGCGATTAATAATCTAGTTGGCGGCTTCAGCTTGTCTATTCGTTCTGGGGTTTTCAACGGTGCTACTGTGATGCTTGATTTTCAAATCAGCAAGTAGGTCTTCAAACCCCTTGTCTTTGAATTGTGTCCTGTTGTCCGTAATAATGGATTCTGAGATTCTAAATCTTGTAATGATGTGGTGCCATGTGAACTTTTGGATTCATCCTGAGATTATGGTGACTAAGGGCTCGGCTTCAATCCATTTAATAAAGTAGTCCATGGCTACCACTAGGAACTTCAGCTATTTAGGTGCTTGAGGGAAAGGGCCTAGGATATCCATACCCCATCTATAGAATAGCCATGGTATAGACGTTATGGAGAGTTCCTTGGGTGGAGCATTATAATGATCTGAGTGCCGTTGACATTTGTCGCAGACTTGGACATATATAATAAAGTCAACCTCCATCGTAGGCCAATAGTATCCAGCCCTGTGCTTTTAAAGCTAAGGCTTTTCCTCCCAAATGGTGTCATAGCTTCCCTCGTGGACCTCAGTGAGTACATATTCAGCTTCCTCTAGCGTGAGGCATTTAAGTAGAGGCGAAGAGAATCTATGCCAATATAATCGCCCATCATAGATAGTGTACAGGACTACGATCTTGGCCAATTTGGAGGCTTCTTTTGGATCTTGAAGAAGGATGTCAGATTGTAGGTACTCCATTATTGGAGTGATCTAGGTACGTTCCTGCTCTTCTATCTGAAAAATGGATGGATTCATGATGGAAGGCTGAGAGAAGGTTTCTTGGACCACTGAGCGGTTATTGCTCAGATTATTTGTGCTAGCCAACTTAGAGAGTAGGTCGGCCCTTGAGTTCTGTTCCAGGGAATGTGTTCCACCTTTACTGTTTGAAAACTCTTGAGGAGCACTTGTACCTTTTCTAGGTATTTTTGCAAGAGGGGCTCCATAGCCTGATAGTCGCCTTGAATATAGGATTTCACAAGCTGTGAGTCACTACAAATGTGATTTTTATTGCTCCTAGTTCCCTGGCCATTATCAATCCGGCAATGCATGCTTCATATTCTGCCTAGTTATTTGAAGTGGGGAATTCGAACTTCAGGGAGTTCTCGATAGTCATACCCTCTGAGTTTTCAAGGATTACCTCGACGCCGCTTCCCTTAGGGTTAGAGGATCAATCAACGAACACGGTCCACGACACTTCCTCAATTTCATCGAGGTTCGATGTAAGTTCAGCGAGGAATTCTAATAGTGCTTGTGCTTTAATTGCTAACCAGGGCTCGTATATAATTCTAAACTCAGAGAGCCCAATGGACCAAGCGATCATCCTTCCTGCTAAGTCTGGCTTATGTAATATTTGACAGATTGGTTGATCTGTTCTTACCACCATTGGATGGCACTAAAAGTGTTGCGTCAGCCTTCTGGTTGTGATGATAAGGACGAATGCAACCTTCTCGATCTTCTAATAATGGAGCTCGGGGCCTTGTAACACCTTGTTCACAAAATATACTGGTTTCTGACCCTTGACCATTTCCCTTGTGAGCATGGAACTCACGGCCTCCTCATGAACTGAGAGGTACATGTACAATGTCTCTCCGGGTTCTGGCCTCATCAGGATGGGAGGGGAAGACAGGTTTCCTTTTACCGATGTAAAGGTGTCCTCACATTCCTGAATCCATTCAAAACCTTTCCCTTTTTTTAATAGCTTGAAGAGGGGGAAAGATTTGTGAGCAACTTTAGCTATAAACCGTGTAAGGGCCATGATTCGTCCCGTAAGCTGCTAAACTTCTTTCACATTCTGAGGGCTACGCATATCGAGCACTGCTTGACATTTATCTGGGTTCGCCTCAATGTCGTGGTTAGTCAGCATGAAGCCCAAGAACTTGCCGGCCTGGACTCCAAATACTCATTTTTCTAAATTGAGTCTCATGTTATGCTTTCTTAATTGTGCAAATACTTCTTCTAGGTTGTGGCCTATGACTCAGATTATGGGGTTTTGACTATCATGTCATCAATGTAAACTTCTAGCATTCTCCCTACTTAATCTTCAAAAACCCTATTCATTATCCGCTAATAGGTGGCTCTTGTGTTTTTCAAACCAAAAGGCATGACCTTGTAACAACAACTTACCTTTTCAGTGATGAAAGCAATTTTATCCTCATCTCCGAGGTACATTGGGATTTGATTATACCCAGAGTAAGCATCCATGAAAGACGGTACCCAGAATCCAAAAGAGCTGTCAATAAGTTTATCAACGTTAGGGAGGGGGTATGAATCTTTAGGGCATGCCTTATTTAGGTCCGTGTAGTCCACACACATCATATACTTCTTGTTTAACTTTTTTACTAGGACCACATTGGAGAGCCATGTGGTGTATGAGATTTCTCTGATAAATTCGACACTGAGTAGCTATTTGACTTGCTCTTCAATGATTTGCTATCTTTTAGGGCTGACTTTCCTTTTCTTCTAGGAGATTGGCTTTGCATCCCGTTTAATAGATAAATAGTAGAAGATGAAAGCAGGGTTAAGCCCAGGCATGTCAGAGGATGTCTAAGCGAATAAGTCTTTATTTTTTGCAAGAGCTCTATTAGCTGGCGTCTCTCCTATTCCTCCAAGATTGCACCTATCTTAGTGACTTGGTCAGGCTTATCACCTAGTTGGAGTGGAAGCAGCTCTTCTTCAGGATGGGGTCCGGTACCTCGGATCTCTTCACCAACATCACCTTGGTCATAAGGACATTGACCTGATTTAAGGCTGGGATAGAGGTGCGTGCTTTGGTCTTCTTGGGAGCCCGACATATTTTTAGGCATTCTTTATAACATTTGCGCACCGCAATATGATCGCCCTTGACCGTGACTACCTCATTATTATTACTGAAGAATTTCATGGTTTGGTGAGTGGTAGAGATTACAACGCTAATGCCATTCAGCGTGGGGAGTCCTAGAATAATGTTGTTTACTGATGGGCAGTCTATGACTAAAAACTCGACTTTAACAGTTTTGTAGATTTTATCATTGCCCAGAGTTAGGAATATATTGAAGTAACCCATTGAGGTTATCTTTTCTCTAGAAAAACCAGTGAGCTTGCCATCATAGGGAGTCAGACTAAACATGGGGAACTCCAATATTTCAAAGGCATCCATGAACATAAAATCTGTCGAGCTTCATTGGTTGACGAATATACACCGGACTTCAACATTAGATATTATTCTAGAGATAATGAGTGGATCATCATGATCCCGGATAATATCATCATAGTCCTTGTCTGAAAAGGTGATGGGTGGCCCTTCCCTATCTTTAGCACGAGGCTTGTGTGTAGAGCCGAAAACACTCAATACCGTAGTTAGTAGCCTTTTTTTTGGGGAATTACTGGATGATCCTTCACTTGCAAATCCCCTTGATATGGTACTAACAAGTCGTTCTTTCCTATTGGTCTCGTTTTGAGTATCCTGGTTCCAATCCTACCATCTATCAGGGTCATGGCGAGGTGGAGTCTGGGATTTTCTAGTGGGACTATGTGTCCTCCTTTGACACGGAGTCAGACTTTATCGTGGATTGCATCTACGTCTTCAGTCTCTCTGCCTTTCGTGGTTATCATTATGGATTCCAGTAATATATTTCTGCAGTCGTCCTTCTTTAATCAAGGATTCAATGACATCACAGAGCTGGTAACACTATTCTGTTCCATGGCTGTAGCTTTTATGTCATTTACAGTGCTTCGAGTGGTCTTTCGCCTTTTTTAGAGGAGGTGACCTTTTAATATCCTAGAACTTAGTTTGAAGCACCTCTTTGAGAATCGTTTCTCGTGGGGTGTTCAGAGGGGTATAGTCAGAATATTTAGGCCGATATACCTCGCCTTTGGAGGAACTTCGAGGTTGGTTAGAGCTTTAGTTATTCTTTTGGTGAGTGAGCTCACTTTTCTCCAGAATCTCTGTGTCCTTGATGATCTCCTCCAAGTTGATATACTTCTTGGAACAAGCATGAAATTCATCCATAGTCTCTGAATTCTTTTTTGCTAAGGACCGAAAGAATTCAGAATCAGTATGGAGTCCACAACAAGCGTAATGAAGAGCAATCTTGTCATCTGGGCTTTCTCTACAAGCAAGGGCATCCCTGAATCTCTTGATATATTCGCGAAGGGGTTCATTGCTCCAATAGCAAATTACAAACACAGATTCGACTGACTCGGGCTATTCTTTGGCCATCGTGTAGTGTAACCAGAAGCATTGTGCGAGATCGTCCCAGCCGATGACGTACCTCGGTTGTAGAGTTGTAAACTAGAGGAGGGTACCTTTCTTTAGGAAAAGGGGAAAGTATGACAGAACAACTCTGAGGATCCCCTAAGGAGCTGCATACAGTGGATGTAGGTGTCAAGATGTTCCTGAGGGTTTGTTGTACCATCATAGGGTTCCAAGTTAGAAGGAAACTTGAAACTTCTAGGGACCCTGTATGGCATTAGTTCATCCGAGAATGGCTGTTATTGGATGCCGGGGACTGGAATATTATTTCCAAGAGCATTACTTCCTTCATTATGTGACGACTTCTCACATTGTGAGCCGCATTTCGTCGTTCATGATCATTCTCCATATGGACAGATCTTTCTAACTCGTGAAACTGATGATGTTGGTCATCTATTTGACAACGTTGCTCATCGATATGCAACATTTGTTGGGCCACTAGCTCCTGGAGGCAGTTTCTGGTTATCTTAGAGTGGGCAGTGCCTCGGTTGGAGGCACGATCAACAACATTGCTGTTCAGGGGGCCTAAGCGTGATTACACCGAGGCCCTAGACTTTTGAACAACATTGTTAGCTCCTTCCGCAGGGCGCCTGAGTCTATCGAAAGCAGATGGTCTACACGACGAGTAAGGGCTCTTGGCAGAATGTGAAGCCTCATGACCATTGTCCAAATCTTCTATAGCGTATCCTTGTTCTCTCAATAAGGCTGAGACTTCTACAGCAGGTAGTGGACTTGGACGAGGAGGGCACTGCGCTACTGGTCCTTACCTTTGGTTACCAGAGGGTTGCGTAGCGTTTCTTCTGGAATATTGACATGTGTTCACCATGATTTGGGTGGGATTAAAAATTTATCATTCCCACAAACGGCGCCAATGATCTGAAGTGGATTCAAAGGGTACCTAAGATAGGCACGTTATAGTAGTTTCCTCTTTGAGCAGCAGTGGCCGAGCATGTCAAGACAAGGGGATAGGTACCTACAAAGGGACTCTAATGCTCAAGTCAGACTGTGTATAAGTAAGGTATTATATGTAACACCCTAGTGAAATATTCTCGATGTAACTCATATATATATAGACATAAAGCATTAAACGTGTTACTTCTATCTTTACTATTTCACTAATCCCATATAATTAAAGAATTATCGTAGGGAGCCATAACTAAAAAGTCATGCACATATACATTAATAGCCCAAAAGGCAAATTGTTATACATACAACTTTTACATCCTCAAGAAAATATAAACAAATACATCAACTTAGAGTATAAAGGAAACAAAGAAAACTAAACTACATTAGTTCTTCAGTTACTTTATCTTCTTACCCTATGAAAGGTTTTAACCTGCTTTTACCATGGAAACACAGAAAGGGGTGAGAACATGCAATTCTCAATAATATTCATGCATTTCACAACATTCGACAATGTAAACTGCACACATGTCAACACAACTTCGTCAACCTTATACAATCGCCCATACAACTGCATAATGTATCAAAGTTGTCTCACATCTACTTAACATTATAAAGCTCAAACTTAAACATAATAGATTATGGTTGTTACTAAATATCAAATCTCTATTCAATATCACTAAAACATTCATACTCTACTATTGTGAAAAAGTTCACTATACTCAACTTATAACCTATAAGCTTAAGTGTCTTACTCATAGGATAGAAACAACTATCTACACAGTTGTAACATATCACAACTGGTTCATTCACAATCTAGTTAAAAGTACTATATGTATAACATTTTTTGTATAAATAAACTTACTAGCTCCGAAATGAAGGATTAACAACAAGCAATGAAATCTTTACTCCATACCACTCGAACATTTACACTCTCTTACTTTATATAAATGTTCACTAAGCCAATCTGTAACCTTAAATTCATAATCATATCATCAATGATATTGAATAACCGCTCATACAATCATCAAATATCATCTATCCTTGGCAACTGCCTATACAATTGCCAAATAACTGGAAATGAATATGGATGTGTGTGTGCGAGTTCACTTGCATATTCTACATTCTCTTTAAACATGTAGATAAGAAGACTAACTCTTCAGACTACCAAATGTTGAGTGGATTGGTTTTGTGAACATCTAATTTTGTCCGGATTCTGAAAAAAAAAATAAAAAAAATAAAAATAAATAGATAAATAAAATTTTTTTGATAGTTAAATCTGCTTCTATTAATTAATAAAAAAATAATACATAAAAAATAAAAAATAAAAAATTAATTAGTCAAAAAAAAAGAAGAAAAGAAAAAAGGAATCATCATGTGAAACCCCATCTCTTTATCTTTACAAATATTTTCCTTCATTTAACCTGCAACACCTATACCCTCTGTCAGTACTAGCCAAAAGAAAGAAAGAAAGAAAAAATCTCTGTAGAAGCAGGCTTTTTAGCCTCTGCATTTATGGCTCCATGCTCAAAATGAACTCTTAACTACTATTGTTGACTTCTTGCTTTATGGATGAACGGTGAAGCTGAAAAGGAGCACTGCAGATGATCATGGATGGAGAAGATTTTGGGAGATTTTGCGAAAAAAAATAAAAACTCAGTAAACCCATGTGATGCACTGCTCCTCCACACACACTATTTTTCATAAAAAAAAATCACTCACTCTCACTACTAGACACTCACATTTTGTTTTACTTCATTCTCACGTACACACACCCATTCTCTTTCACTCTTTTTTTTCTCACGTAGAGAAGCTTTAAAAGGGAGCATGCACACACATTTTCGGAAGATCCTTTATCTCCATCCACTCCTCACTCACCTTCACCATCTTTCCATTTCACCAACCTCTATCTTCAACGATCAACCTTCACACTTCATTTTCACCATTACCACCCTCCTACCTCCACTTCATCACCTCACCCTCACCACCTCACCATCACCACCCTTCAAGCAACTCACCTTCATCTCTAACCATCGAGTTAACTCACCCCTTCACAAACCACCCTTCAAGCAACCTCCATTCTCCATCTTCATCACCATTTCCATCCCACCTTACCTCTCATCGCTTTAACCTTCATCAACCAAGCACAAAACCCACCACCCATAACCTCCATCTTCCATGGTCGCCATCCACCATTACCTACATCAACTCCATAACCAACCTCACCACCCCTTCACCTTTACTTATGCCCTAACCTCAATCTTCACTAAACACCTTCACCCACGACCTAACCTCCATCCTCATTAAACACCCCCTCTTCACACACACACACACACACACCACACACACACACACACACACACACACACACACCTTTTTTCACTTTTGGCTAGCACGTAAGGAACCTACAGCCCAACAACCTTCACCCACACACCCACATTTTCACTTGGGCACATTCACCCTCTTCATCGACCCCACCTTCAACAACCTTTCATCACTATCACACACCGCCATTCTTGGATAACCATCTTCACCTCCCTTCTACCACCACCCAATCACAACCATCTCACCCATCGTCAACTTCACTTCATCTTCATCATCAAACATTCACCTTTCCATATTTTCATTTGGCTGTTAACCATCCATTCAAAGCAGGAATCATCTTCATACATTTCATCTTCATCTTCACCTCCCATCAAGCACCACAACCTCCATTTCACCTCTCTCAACCGTGAACCATAACCCCTACATAGCCACTTCACCATTCATCTCCACCATGAACCCATAACCACCACCACCAACCTCCCCCACCACCATCAACCCAACCGTGACCACTACCAAACAACCATTACCTTCACCCTTACTCATCTTCACCATCTTCCATAACCATAATCCTCTCAACCCATTTACCATGCACCACCATATCCAACCTCCACCACCGTGAAGCTACCACCATAGCAGCACCACAAAGCTCCACCCTGTACTCACCAGAACCGTGAAGAACCCAATCCACCAAAGCCACCATGTTGTGCCAATGTCGCAGATTTGAGGGCCACCGCGCACTAGTTGCCGTCATCGCACCTCCACCATCAGTCCAAGCCAACACCGTCTCTACCCATTGCTAACCAGGTTCCCTATTTCTACGTTACTTTGGTTCTCATTTTTAATTTAATTTTATTTCTTTTATGTTATGTTTAATGTAGTTTTTTTTTGAAATAAAAATTAAAAAAAAATTGTTGGGTTTAGTTATAGACTAAGGATTACTATCATCTTGGGCCTAAATGAAAAAATTAATATAAAAAATAAACAAATAAAAAAAGTGGATAAAAAAGGTTTTTTTAATTATAATTGTATTTTAAAAAATGAAAAATTCTAAAAGATATAAAAATTCTGAGTTCTCTTGTTTAAAAAAAGAAAAGAAAAAAGAAACTCCCTTTTTTAAATCAACGCAATGACTAATGACAATGATTGAATAGCGGATGTTATCTTCAATGTCATTTGAATCATAAGGGTTTATTAAGTACTTGGTGCTAACTTGAACCTTGTGCAAAAAAATAGATTTGTTTTCAAATAAAACCTCTTTCCAAAAAAATATTTTTCATAATTAAAATTAATCAATCCACAATTATTTTCTAGAGAACTACGTGACTTTGAGTTTCTCATTGTACCTGAAGATACGTAGGAGCAGAATCTCTAGTCTGTCAAGCCAAAAATTAAATTTTTGCAACTTGGTTGTTTCTTTTCTTCATTCCTTCTTTTTAAAAATGAAAAAATAAAAAATAGTTACATTACTTTTTTTAAAAAGAGGAGTAAGATAAATATATTTGGATGATCAAGTTTTTGCACAACTGACTTAAGGTACCGTTTTAGGACGAGTGTGTTAGGGGTGTTGTGGGATTAAGTTTCCATCCTTCTCTATCCATATTCGACTCCCGAATCTAATATGGTTTTCAAAGACCATTTTCAAAGAAAGGTTTTTCAATTTTTCCTAATTGAAATAAAATTGGTGACGACTCCATTTTTAAAAAAAAAAAAATTCCATGAGTTGCTATGTTTTGCTGCAATCTTGGTTGCGACAGATGACGACTCCACTGGGGATATTTGGAGAGTTAAGCCTACTGTTGTTAGTTGTGCAAATTATTAATAATCTCTTTTTATTTATTTTACCCCTTTCTGTCTTTGTTTTTATTTTCTTATTTATTTGTAAATAGATTTTATCTTGTTCCTTCATGTAAATATCTGATAGCATTATTCTATATTTATTTTGACATGATTTACTTATATCTATTTTGTACTTAATTGTTGAAACCCTAGGATAGATGATTGCTGGCTGGCTGTTGTATATATGTTTTTACAAGTTGAGGGGTAATTTGGTCTTTTTAAATTTTTGTACAGGTTGGTATACTCCTTCACACATGTCATTATCACTTACCTCACACACTTTTTGGGCTCTATACCCAAGTCTGTGTGAACCCGAGGAATAGGAGGGGTCTCGACTTTTGTTATTAAGGGACTTTATACTCACTTGACATTTGTTGAGACACTACTCAGATTGTTACCAGTATCATGGACTAGTCATGTTAAGAGGGTTTATCCCTACTTGTGATTAATTCATGAATTTAGTCCTTGTCTTTCGAGATAAGGACAATCTGGGGACCATGACTTTTAGAAGTTTAGATCTGTCCCGAAAGCCTTGCACTAATAGATTGAACATAATGGCTACCAAAATTAGAGTCGTGATCTTAAGGAAATCCAACCTTTAAGATCTACTTGACTAGGGCACAAAGGGGGCGTACTTCTTCTTTATCTATCTCTTCCTCATGTCATTCATTCTTGCATTCTTTCTTTTAAAAAAAATTTGTATAAAAAAAAGATACTTCATCTTCCATTACTCATGGCTTACATTTTCATAGCATTCTAAAAAAAACAAAAAAAAATGTCTTGCATTTTTCATAGCATTCATAGCATTTTTAGAAAAAAGACTTGAAAAAAACAAAAAATACACCATCTTGCATTTTTATGGAATTCATAGCATTTTCTTAAAAAAAAAACACACCATCCTGCATTTTCATAGAATTCCTAGCATTCCAAAAAAATACATAATCTTGTATTTTCAAGGCATTCATAGTATTTTTTTTGTAAAAAAAAAAGAAAAAAAGAAAGAATAGAAAATATTTTCATCACAAAATTCATTCATTTCATCTTATGCATCTCATACATGTCATTCATTTCATCTCATTCTTTGTCTAATGTTATTTTGCTTTCATAAATCAAATTAAAGGAATCATTGCATAGCCTAGGAAAGAAGACGCCAACTAAACCTGAGTTCACAATACAAGGGCTCGACGCTTGCAGTAATGGCAGCTGAGAGCGAAGGCAAAAACTTGAAGTATGGAAGTTGATGAGATTTAAAGGAGGATGGATGAAATGACAAAGTCTCAAAGAAGAATGGAGAAAATGTTATTGGCCATGAGGGAGACTCTCACATTGATTGGGGCGACCGGAAGCACAAGAGTGACTGGGGCACATTTGTGCCTGCCAACTATCACTTCCATGGGGACAAACTCCAGGATCACCATTGGAATGCCTGTTATGGGAAGGATCTCGAATACTGCACCGCTAGTGATTCCTATCGGAGAAGGGTATCATTCTTCAGAGGATACTCGAAATAAGGTTCATGGTAATGTTGAATTCACATGTGAACAACCACATATGTCCATCCCAATGACAACAGGATTTCCTGCTAGGAGTGGTCATGTGGCAATTCAAAATGATAAGATGGAAGAAGAATGGATAGAAAGGATGGAGGAACAAATCAAAGCAATCAAGGGTCACAATGCTTATAGACCTCTTAGAATAGAAGAACTGTCCTACCACAGATGTCGTAATTCCCAAAGACTTTAAGATCCTTGATTTTTTCAAGTATGACAGAAATGGTAACCCTCAGTTTCATTTGATCAATTATGGAACCAAGATGGTTGTTTGGTCCAAGGATGATAAGTTCCTCATTAGCTTTTTTCATGAGAATCTTACAGGCCCTATTTTAGAGTGGTATCTTCAGTTATACGACTCTTAAGATTTCTCGTTGGATGGATTTGGCTGATTTATTCATGGACTAATACAAATTCAATCTAGATGCAGCTCCAACCCGGGAACAATTAAGCTCAATGCAAAAAGGGAATGATGAACCTTTCAAACAATATGCACAGAGGTGGAGAGCCTTGCACTACTAGAATTTTGGCTTTTAGAGAGACCGATTTATTTTGGTCTCTATAGAGACCGAAATAGAGACCGATTAAGAAAAAAAAATCTAATTTGCCACCGAAATAAAATCGGTCTCTAATTCGGTCTCTAAATTTTTTAGAGATCGAATTAGAAACTGATATTTCAGTCTCTAAATAAAAAATTTACACAGCAAAAAAATTAAATAAGTAGGACCAAATTGTAGGTTGCTAAAAAAATAAAAAATTAGAGACCGATATTTCGGTCGCTAAAAAATAAAATAAAAAAATTCAAAAAAATAAAATAGGTAGAGACCGCAAATTCGGTCACTAAAAAAATAAAAAATTAGAGACCGATATTTTGGTCTCTAAATAAAAAAATTTACAAAAATAAATAAACAAATAGGCAGCGAAAAAAAAAATTAGAGACCAATATTTCGGTCACTAATAGAAATTTGAGTTTTAAAGAAACTAATTTATTTAGAGACTGATTTAGAGACCGATATTTCGGTCTCTAAAAAATCGGTCTCTAATTCAGTCTCTAAATTTTGTTTAGAAACTCCATCAAAAAATGAAATTATGCTATACAAAATTTAAAAAAAATATATACCTTATTATTAGAGACTGATATTTCGGTCTCTAAATAAAAAAATTTAAAAAAAAAGTTAGAGACCGAAAATTCGGTCTCTAAAAGTTTACCATATCAGCTCCTGCCTCCCACCCCCTTCAATTTTTTCTCATTTCAAACCCTAACACCCTCACCGCTTCTGCCACTCTCTCACCCTCATAGCTGCTGCCTCTCCCTCACCCTCACCGCTGGCCACAAGCCCGTCGCCGCTCGACCCTCACCCTCGCCTCTCGCCCTTGGCCGTCGCCCTTCGCCCTCGGTGCTCGCTGCTCGCCCTCGCCGCTCGACCCTCGCAACTCGACGCGTGGGTGTGGGCCCAGACGTCGCGACGCCGAATCGAAACCCGCCCCGACTCGTCGCTCGAACGGATCTGCAAGGTGCGTTGGGTGCTTTCGAATTTCACATGCCTGCTGAGTGGGAATCCCACGCACAGTGTTGGATGGGTTGGCCTGTGAGTATAATACTTACATACATGCACTTTCTCTTCATCTTCATCACCTATGGTTAATGGTTATAATCACTTATTCTTTTATTCATGTCTTCTGCAAAACTAGTATAACAGAGTTAGTTTGGTGTTTGACTTTCGGGTCTTTTTTTTATTGACAGGAACGCAAAGATAACTGGAGAGAGAGTGTCGTTCATGCCCAACGCGTCTTTGCCAGGGTAGCATCTCGCCATCTCAAGATTTGAGCGAGTAACCTGTTTGTGCTAGTTACGCCTGTGCACGCTAAAGTTGTTACATATTAATGATTATTTTTTATTATTATTATACTCGAATCGAGAAATGGATGCCGTTATTTCTGATGATGGGCTTTGGTACTTGAATTATCTATCTTAGTGGGAGAATGCACGAAGCCAGCTACCCAAACATATCAGGGTCGTTGAGATCAACATGAATGATTCTTGGTTTCGTGACACTGGACCCACTGTGAGTTTTTCTCCTTATACATCCATGAGTTTTGTTTTCTGAATTTTGTCTCATCAAATCTGCTATGTATGTTTGGACTTTGGATGTCTAAACAGGGAGACTCTGGTTTTTGTTCTTCACAATTTTTCTCCCTTTTATGGTTTGTTCTGTTCAATAGTTTGTTGTGAGAGGAAATCCATCAAAATCTGGTGATGCAGAGCAAGAGATTGCGGGAATTGACTGGAACTCTAAATTAGCTAATTTGTTGTCTTCCAAATTTGCTCTTAAGTAGCTGCCTTAGTTCATGGATACTTCTCATTTTTATGCATTAATTGTGGTTCTTGTAAGTCTTCTTGTAATGAACTTTCATATACTAATTAAGCTAATAAATGAAGAAATAAGTAAACTTTGTTTGCTGAAGTTATGGGTCTGAAAGATATTTAAGGCTTAAGAAATCTTCAAACTGAATGGCATAAAGCATAAACAGAAATTGGTCATATTCATGAGATATTTTGTAGTTTTTTTCTTTCTTTTTTTTTCTTTTTTTTTAAAAAAGTCCGGGAGTAGGTGTGTTTTCAAAACATTTGGATGCTTCAAGGATCAGAGAGTACTATACCTTATGTCCATATTTTAGAATTTTCTATGAGATCTAGATTGTATTATATGATTGAGTTGTAGTTTGGTAGATTTTTGTTGGACGCATCGACATTTGAAAGGTTCAGAAATCTGCCTTTGGTGGTCATCTAGATTATATTACATTAGAATAGATCAAGTTCACTAGATTTAATACCACTCATTATTTTGATAAGTCATTATTTGTCTTTGCAGTTCTATAATTGTATTTCTCTCTCCCTGTGTGTGTATGTGTATAGATTTGGGGTTCAAAAGGAAACTGACTGATTAATATCTATGTGTTGATCTAGGTTAGCAATGCTCATAGTTGGACATGCATAGATCTTTATATTTTTGCCACCCCATATCGTGTAACATGGGATCACTATTTCCTGGCGGGGGAGCATACACTTGAGTTCAAAGAGTGGGAAGGGAGAGCTGAGTATGAGTATGTAAGTGGCCATCTTTCTTCTGTAGATCATCACTAGTTACAGTGTTGAAACACGTGTTTTGGTTTTAGAGATCCTTACCCTCTTTGTAATTAGGTAAAAAACCATGGGGTATCAATTTTCCGCATCAAAGCTTGGATGTTGGGCACCCTTCAAGCACTTTGGGAGGTCTTCCCTTTTTTACAAATGACTCTAAGAAGGTACAGAAATGGAGATCATGGCATTTCCAAAATGATAGGTACGTGGTATACTTTCAATTACTTTTAGCTTGAAGTTCTATAATTAATGTCTACTAGTACCAGCTGACAGTTGTTAATAATATATATATATATATATATACACATATATATGACCATTAATTACGTAATTTATACCTCCTCCTTGAAGATATGTAAAATGTTAAACAGGGAGTCCGATCTTCTAATTATCGTCTCAAATGTGACTTTGCTAACAAGGAATATTGTCGGAGACATTGGGTATTGTGTGTGTTATAGTAAGGTTTTGTTTCAAGTTTCAATATAGTTTTGTATTTTGTGCGACAATCTGTTTTTGCGCAGATTAATTAGTCAAGCTTAATTTTATTATTTTGATGAAATAAATTCTGATTAATAGAAAAAAGGAAAACTGTGCATGAAGGAATTAAAAGGCCTTGTAATTTTGTAGGTATCTGTCCGAATATGAACTTGTCCAAAAGATTTCGTATTGCGTCATCCAATCCTTGTTCGGCATTAATTGTGGTTCTTCTAACTCAATTACATTCTTCTTTTGTTGTCCAATCTATTGTCTCTTTTTTCCTTCGTAAAATATACAAGTACACATGCACTTGTACTCATAGAAATTTACTTGTAATGTTGAAACTATCTATTCATTGTTTATGTGCATGATATATATTTAAGTAATATATAATTAGATAATTTTCTATTGTAATGTATGCATCATCTTTGTTTGAGACATAATTTTCTGCATATATTATTGTTTTCTATTGTTTATTATTATTATTATTATTATTAAATTTGATTGCAGGTGGTGGCTGGGATAAATTCAAGTTGCACTGTGTTTATAAACATGCGTATGAAGTAACTGGAAAATGAACATATGTATATTTAAAGATATGTATATTTGCTTATTTTATGAGATTATAGAAGTTTTCGAATTACTGACTGTTATATTTTGTGTGCTGAGTTCAAGGATGCACTGCAAGAGGTATTTTCTTCTTGTTGAATGAATAATATAGTTGCGGATAAACTAAAGTTTAACTTGTGAAGTGTTTAGTATGCTATTTAATTTATTGCTCTCCATATATCTGATGAATTTAATTTGATAAACCTTGCTACATTGTAAAAAGTATGTTAGCTTAGTTTGTTAATAAGGATTTATGTTGCTTATACTCTAGATATTGGAAATCCTATAGCCTCGAGGATTTTTGTTAATACTGGAACTTCATAATAATTCCTTTCTAGCAATTTCTTATTTTTTTTATATATAGAGACCGATTTAGTGACCGATTTAGTGACCGATTTTATAAAATATATAATATATTTAGTCTTTTAGAGACTGATTTAGAGACCGATTTAGAGACTGATAAATCGGTCTCTAGTTTAGAGACGGAGTTAGCAACCGATTTTGTATAATATATAATATATTCATGTTTTTTGAAATCGATTTAGAGACGGATTTAAAGACTGATTTAGAGACCGATTTATCGGTCTCTAAAAAATCAGTCTCTAAATCGGTCTCTAATATGCTTTTTTTGAAGTATAATTGACCAATAATTGACCGAAAATTATCGACTGATTTAGAGACCGAAAAAATCGGTCTCTATAAAATCGGTCTCTAAATCGGTCTCTAATATTTAGCGACGAGGCTTTTAGAGACCGATTTAAATCGGTCTCTAAATCGGTCTCTAATTATTTTAGAGACCGATTTACTTGATTTAGAGACCGAAAAATCGGTCTCTAAAACCCAAATTTCTAGTAGTGTTGGTAGCTCAAGTTCAACCCCCATTAACACTGTCTGAGATATGTTCGTATTTCCTGGGAACCTTGGGAAATCCTTTTATCAGGGCAATGGCCGAAGTAGCCTATAAGGATTTTGTGAACTTGATAATGGCGGGAGAAAGGATTAAGATTTTGGCCAAAGCTAGGAAGTTGCTGATGAGCAATATATAGAATACTACTTTTAAGAAGGGATTCCAACCCAAAAAGAAAGAATCCAAGGTGAATTATGTCTGATGCCAACAGACCTTCAGACCTCGATATTCCCCATAAAACCTAAGTCATTAACCATAATATAACCATAAACCTCCTTATTGCCCACCCCTCCAAATTGTGTCAACCACAAACATCACCCCAACCCCACAATTTCAAATCAATAATGTTCCCATATCACAACCATGTGTACTAACTCGCCCAATGTATACCCAATACCCGCCTGCACCTCTACAAACTTACCCAAACCACTCGTAACCTCGGCCAAACCCCCAAAATCAAAGTCGCTTTCGTCCCCAAAACTTACCTCATTTCCCAAGATTGTCCATTTTAAATGCAGACCTATTCCAAAGGCTGTTTGATGCTCACCTCATTTCGAAAATCCTATATGTCCCTTAGAACCACCGTTTCCAGCATGATATAACCTGAATTTAACTTTCAAATACCATATGGATATCCCGGGGCATTCAATTGAAGATTGTGAGGCTTTCAAGACTACAGCAAGGAAGCTTATTACTTATGGGAAACTTGACATTCAAGAAGAGGCTAGATCTAGTATCATTAACAACCTAATTCCTAATCATGACGGAAGGAATATGGTAAATGCTTTGGAAATGGAAGGACCACCAATAAGAAAGGTCATGAGCTTGTGTATGCTGATGACCGAAATATTCGAAGGGTTGAAGAAAGCAGGTCATAGTATCATTGCACCAGCTACCATAATGAAAGAAGAGGAGAAGCACGATAAAGAGTCAAGTTATGCTTATCATTATGGGGGAATGGGACATGATATTGAGGATTATTGGGACTTTAAGTTTTAAGTCCAAGGATTGCACACTTTGGGAGTGATACAAGCAAGACAAGGGGTAGCTTTCTCCGAAGAAGTCAATGTGGTTGAACGCTTTGTACTCAAGGTGCCACATCTCAACCAAGCCTCAGCACTAGGGAAAATAGTATTGATAGTCAAGAAGCCAACACCATTTGCTTATAATGATACCCACACAGTGCCATGGAGTTATGAAACCAGGGTAGAGACAAAGGAAGTTGAGGAAGGGACTTCGAAGGCCTGAGTTGCAGAAGTACATCAAGAGGAAGAGTCAGTGACTAACATAGTTGGGGTAGGAGGAATTACAAGGAATGGGTGATGTTATAGCCTAGGAGAAGTAGAAAAGGGAAAAATTGTTAAAGAAGGGAGTAAAAGAAGAGGAGAAAAGGAAAGAAGAGGAAGAATAGTTCTTGAAGATAATGAAGCAAAGCGAGTATGATATGGTGGAACAGTTGAAGAAGACTTCAGCCAGAATATCTCTTTTGTCACTCGTCTTGACATCTGAGATACATCAGAAGGCATTACTGAGAATTCTGAATGAGGCATATGTTAAGCCTGATGTTACCCCTGAAAGTGTCTTCAATATGGTGGACCCAGTGAAACGTGTTAACATGATCACTTTTACTGATGAAGAGGTCATCTCCCGGTCTGAGAAAAATCCATGAGCCTTGCACATAACCCTCAAATGCAAAGGGTATATAGTTGCAAAGGTTTTGATTGATGGGGGGTTTGCATTGAACATCCTACCTATGTCAACTCTGACCTCATTATCAATAAGTGAGAATGAATTGTCACCTCAAGAAATTGTGGTACGACCTTTGATGGAAATAAGAAAGGCATTTTGGGAGATATAATGTTGCCACTAGAGATTGGTCTAAGTAACTTTCAAGTACTGTTCCAAGTTATGAATATTGAGCCTAGTTACACAATGCTTCTAGGGAGACCATGGATCCATGTTGTTGGTGCTATTCCCTCTACCTTGCATCAGAGTGTTAAATACATTGAGAATGGGTTAGTCATTACCATACACAAGGAGGAGGAGATTATGTTGTCAAAACTAATTTTAGTGTCATATGTGGAGAGTGTAGAGAAAGATGAGGAGAATTTGTAGCATAGTTTTGAGATAGTTGAGACTGGAGTTGGTAAGGATGAATCTCCGATGCAGAGTGTGGATCATGTGGTAGCTCGTATTATGGCAAGTAGTGGATATGAAGAAGGAAAAGGCTTAGGCTCACAATTGCAAGGTACTCGGTCACTGGTGTCATTCCTAGAAAAGTTAGACTAGTTTGGGTTATGGTACGAAGCATATTTGTAAGAAAGAATAAAGAGCACGACTCTCAAAAAAAAGAATAATAAGGGCAAGATGAAACATATTCCCCATCTAAGGGAAACATTCCCAGCACCAACCAAGATAATCGTGTCTAGAGAAGTCATTCGCCCCCGATGCGATCCCATTATTAATGCATTGCATGAAAAAGGCTCTGAAGAGAGCAAGGCAATCCGTCCTTTTACTGATGAGGAGTCACTGAAGAATTGGCAGTCTAAATCAATGATTGATGTGATTGTTTCCAAGTAATTGTCTAGTCATATTGTACTAAGCAGATATTTAAGGCTAGCTATGTTTTGAGCTTATGATTTATGTTATTTGAGACATTAATTAAATGAATTTGCATGAATATTCAGCATTCCTCCCTGTTGTACCTTTGATTTGTCCTTTTGCATTTATCAATTTTCTTTTTCTGTATAATATCTTGTTCCTCTTTTGTCATTCCTACTCTATTTTGTCTTTCCAACTCCACACAAATTACTTTTCAAGGTTTGCCTCATGAAAGGGACCTTGAAAACTCATCAATTGATTCCCCCTACGATATTTGATGAAGAAGACCCTGGATTTGATGAAGAGGGAGAAGTTGTGGAAGATTTTGCAAAATTACTGAAGTATTCAGAGAAAATATTTGACTTGAATGGTGAGGAAGCAGAGGTGATTAATATGGGGACAAAGGAAAAGAAAAATGAGCTAAAAATGGTGGAAAACCCTGAACGTGAAGAAATAATTGCACTCTTCAAAGCATATATGAATGTCTTTGCTTGGTCTTATCAAGATATGCCTGGATTAGATCCGAAGATAGCATCACATAAGATCCCACTATATCCAAATGTTGAGGCAAAGAAATAAAAGTTAAGGAGGATGCATCCTGATATGTCCCTGAAGATTAAGGAAGAGGTGACTAAGCAGCTAGAAGCAAGATTTGTAGAAGTGTCAAGACATCCGGAGTGGGTAGCCAATATTGTACTAGTGCCTTAGAAAGATGGAAAAGTTAGAATGTTTGTAGACTACAGGGATCTGAATAAGGCCAGTTCGAAGGATGATTTCCCGCTCCCTCATATCGATGTTCTGGTTGATAACTTTGCCAAGAATCACAAGTTTTCATTCATGGATGGATACTCGGGGTACAATCAAATCCCCATGGATGTCAATGACAAAGAAAAAACCACTTTCATCACTCCTTGAGGGACATTTTGCTACACAGTGATGCCGTTTGGATTAAAGAATGCTGGGGCTACTTACCAACGTGCTATGGTTGCACTTTTTTCATGATATGATGCACAAGGAGATTGAGGTGTATGTGGATAACATAGTAGCCAAGTCTAGAGAAGGGAAAAGTCATATGGTGGTTTTGTGTAAGTTGTTTGAAAGACTTAGAAAGTACAAGCTGAGGTTGAACCATGCTAAATGTGTTTTTGGAGCATCCATTAGAAAGCTACTTGGGTTCATAGTTAGTAGAGAAGGAATAAAGGTAGATCCGGATAAGGTGAAAGCGATACAAGAGATGCCTTCTCCTAACACAGAGTATGAAGTGAGAAGTTTTATCAAGAGACTTAACTAAATCGCTAGATTCATTACTAACTTGACCAGCACTTGCGAGCCTATATTTAAGCTATTGAAAAAGCATCAGCCGGGTGAATGAGATGAGGAATGTCAGGGAGCTTTTGACAAGATAAAGGCTTATTCAATGAATCCTCCTGTTTTAGTACCACCTACATCGGGTCGTCCTATGATATTGTACCTAACCGTACTTCCAACCTCAATGGGAGCAATGCTGGGGCAGTATGATGAATTAGGAAAGAAAGAGCAGGTAATTTATTATCTGATTAAGAAGTTTAATGACTATGATGCCCGTTACATAGCTATTGAGAAGACTTGTTGTGCCCTAGTATGGACATCAAAATGGCTAAAGCAATACATGTTGTATTACACCACTTGGTTGATCTCCCGAATGGATCCTCTGAAGTATATATTTGAAAGCCCTCATGTTTTATTAAGGGTTTCAAAATGGCAGGTGATGCTATTAGAATTCGACATCAAGTATATGACTCAAAAATTCATCAAAGGAAATGTGATCGCTGATCATTTAGCTGAAAACCCTCTTGAGAGTGGATAACTAGCAACATCTGAGTTCCTTGATGGAGAAATATTGACAATAGAATGTGAATGTGAGCCTGTTTGGAAGAAGTATTTTGATGGAGCAGTTAACATGTATGATAGTAGCATAGGACCTGTGGTTATTTCACCAACTAGAAGGCAATACCCACTCACTATCAAGCTAGATTTTGAATGCACTAATAACGTTGCAGAATATAAAGCCTGTGCTAGTGGTTTACAAGTTGCAATTGACTTGGGGATCAAACAGCTAAAGGTATTTGGAGATTCAGCACTCATCATTTATCAGGTGAATAGTGAATGGTAAACCAAAGACTCAAAGCTAGTGCCTTATCAAAAGTATTTGACCCGGTTGATTGAGAAGTTTGAAGGGGTGACCTTCTCCCATTTGACTCAAGACAAGAATCAATTTACAGATGCCTTGGCCACTTTAGCTGTAATGACCAAGTTAGATATTCATAATAATGTTCAACCCATCCAAGTGAAGATGCACAGTGAGCCTGCGTATTGTGCCAATATGGAAGGCGAGCCAGATGGTAAACCTTGGTATCATGATATCAAGCAGTACATTCAGCATAAAGAATACCCAACTGGAGCAAATGAGGTGAACAAGAAGACTATTCATAGGTTAGCAATGGCCTTTTTCTTGAATGGAGAGGTTTTGTACAAGAGAAACCATGATGTCACTTTGCTTAGATGTGTGGATACTTGTGAAGCTCGCATAATCATGATTAAAGTTCATGAAAGAATTTGTGGAACTTATGCCAATGGTCATATGATGGCATGAAAAATTCTAAGGAGTGATTATTATTAGTCCACCATGGAAACAGACTACATAGAATATGTTCGAAAGTGTCAAAAATGTCAGATATATGCAGATTGAGTCAATGCACCTCCATTTTCCTTGCATAATTTGGTATTTTCATGGCCTTTCTCGATGTGGGGAATAAATGTCATTGGACTCATTAATCCCAAAGCTTCCAATGGTCATTGCTTCATTTTCGTGGCGATTGACCATTTTACCAAGTGGGTAGAAGCTTCCTCATATGCCAATATCACTCAAAAAGTGTTTTTAAGATTCCTTAAAAGGGATATTTTCTACAAATATGAAATTTCAGAAAGGATAATTACAAATAATGGTACCAATCTCAATGGTACTGAGATTCAAAAGTTTTGTGAAAATTTCAAAATCAAGCATCATAATTCAGCTCCTTACAGACCTCAAATAAATGGTGCAGTTGAAGCAGCTAATAAGAATGTCAAGAAGATTATTGCTAAGATGGTAGTGAATTACAAATATTGGCATGAAATTTTGCCTTATGCTTTGCACGTGTATTGGACCAATATATGATCGAGCACTGGGGCAACGCCTTTCTCTTTGGTGTATGGGATGAAGGCCATCTCTCCTATAGAAATTGAGATCCCTTCTCTAAGGGTTTTGATGGAAGCAGAGTTGGAACAATTTGAATGGGTAAGGACTCGATATGAGTAGTTGAATATGATAGAAGAGAAAAGATTGACTGCTATTTGTCATGGACAATTATATCAAAGCATAATGGCCAGAGCCTTTAACAATAAAGTTTGTCCTAGAGAATTTTGTTCAGGAGATTTTGTTTTGAAGAAGGTTCTCCCTAATCAAGAGGATGCCAGAAGGAAATGGGCTCCGAGTTTTGAAGGCCCATACATAGTTAAGCAGGTATTTTCAGGAGGAGCATTAATTTTGCAGAGTATGGATGGAGAAGAATTGCCAAGGCCCATGAACACTGATGTTGTCAAGAGATTCTATGCCTAAAAAAAAGGGGAAATAAAAAGCTCGTTAGGTTGAAAACCCAAATGGGCGACCTAAGCAAAAGTTAGGGCAAATAAAAAAGGGGCAAAAAAAAGAGAGGAAAAGAGCCCGTTAGGCCAAAAACCTGAAAGGGCAGTGTAAGCGAAAGTTAGGGCAAATAAAAAGGCAAAATCTCAAAGAAAGTTAGTTTGAAACTCCTTGAAAGGTTCACCAAACTAGGGCAATTTTGACTTACGTCTAATTGATTACATTAGGGCAATTTTTGTTTGCTTACCATTGGTCACACTGGGACAAATCTTCTGGAGGATTGAAGGAGAAGATGTGTTGAATGAAGTAACAACAAAGACAGTAGTTGAATTATCAAGCCGTTGTAAGGAATTAATTGAAGGAGAAACAAGGAACCAGTACTGGGGCAAATTTTTCTTATCCTTTACAGTTTTCTTTTGTTTCTAGGCTTTCATCTTTCAAGCATGTGTCTTACTAAAAGTTCATGTACGATCAGATTACCAAAGTAATAAAAGGAAGTTTGTTCATTCAACGAATTTCTATTCATTCATGAATACATGTTTACTCATTAAGTTATGTCTTAAATAAGATAAATCTAAGTTCAACAATTGGATTTGACAGTTCTACAGCAATCCTTCAATGATTAATTTAGACTAAAAGATCTTAGTAGCTCAAAGTGCAGATTGCAATGCCAGATTTTCTTAGGTAAAAAAAAAGAAATAGATAAAGAAATAAAGAAGGGAAATGAGCAAGTCAAGAGGACTCTAAGTGAACCAAAGGGTCTGATGAAGAAAAACACATAAATAAAGGGTTTGCTTGGTCAGAGCTTTCCAGAGTTGCCATAGGTTCAAATGACTTTTAATAAGTAAAGAAAAAAAATAAAAATATAAAAAGAGTAAAAAAGAAAAGAAGAGAGAGGAAAGAAATTTTTTAAATTTTGAGCGCATCGGCTCCATGCATTTTAAATTCCTGTCAATTCTTTTAAGCGCATCGGCTCCATACATTTTAATTCCTGTAAATTCTTTTGAGTGCATCGACTCTATGTATTTTAATTTCTGTCAATTTTTTTGAGCGCATCGGCTCCATGTATTTTAATTCTTCTCATTTATCTTTGAGCGTATCGGCTCCATGCATTTTAAATTCCTGTCATTTATTTTTGAGTGCATCAGCTCCTATCATTTCAATTTCTGGCATTTATTTTTGAGCGCGTTAGCTCTATACATTTTAATTTCTATCAATTCTTTTAAGTGCATCGGCTCCATGCATTTTAAATTCCTGTCATTTATTTTTTAGCACATCGGCTCCTTGCATTATAATTCCTATCATTTATCTTTGAGTACATCGGCTCCATGCATTTTAATTTCTGTCAATTTTATTGGGCGCAACGGCTCCATGCATTTTAATTCTTGTCATTTATCTTTGAGCGCATCGGCTCCATGCATTTTAAATTCCTGTCATTTATTTTTTAGCGCATCGACTCCTATCATTTAAATTTTTGGCATTTATTTTTGAGCGCATTAGCTCCATGCGTTTTAATTTCTATCAATTCTTTTGAGCGCATCGGCTCCATGCATTTTAAATTCCTGTCATTTATTTTTTAGCACATTGATTCTTTGCATTTTAATTCCTGTCATTTATCTTTGAGCACATTGGCTCCATGTATTTTAATTTCTGTCAATTCTTTTGAGCGCATCGGCTCCATGCATTTTAATTCTTGTCATTTATCTTTGAGCGCATCGGCTCCATGCATTTTAAATTCCTATCATTTATTTTTGAGCGCATCAGCTCCTTGCATTTTAATTCCTGTCATTTATCTTTGAGCGCATTGGCTCCATGCCTTTTAAATTCCTATCATTTATTTTTGAGTGCATCGGCTCCTGTCATTTAAATTTCTGGTATTTATTTTTGTGCGCATTGGCTCCATGCATTTTAATTTCTATTAATTCTTTTGAGCGCATCGGTTCCACATATTTTAAATTCTGCTCATTTATTTTTTAGCGCATTGGTTCCTTGCATTTTAAAATTCCTATCATTTATGTTTGAGCGCATCGGCTCCTTGCGTTTTATTGTTCTTGCATTGTTTTCATTTATCATCTTATGAATTGCTGGAAAAAATTGAAGTTCATGTCTCTACTCGTTTCTTACAACGATAATATGAAAACCACGATTTTCCTTTTATCTAATAAGAAACAAGTAAAGAGGGGCAACTGTGAACATTTAAATTTGTCTGAATTCCCCAAAAAAATTAAAAAATAAAAAATAAAAAATAAAAAAGTAAATAGATAAATAAATTTCTTTTAATAGTTAAGTCTGTTTCTATGAATTAATCAAAAAAATAATACATAAAAAATTAAAAATAAAAAATTAATTAATCAAAAAAAAGAAGAAAAGAAAAAAGGAATCATCACGTGAATCCCCCATCTCTCTATCTTTGCAAATATTTTCCTTCAGCTAACCTGCAAGGCCTATACCTTCTGTCAGTACTAGTTAGAAGAAAGGAAAAAAAAATCTCTGTAGAAGCAAGCTTTTTAGCCTCTGCATTTATGGCTCCATGCTAAAAATCAACTCTTAACTACTATTGTTGACTTCTTGCTTTATGGGTGAACGGTGGAGCTGAAAAGGAGCACTGCACATGATCATGGATGGAGAAGATTTTGGGAGATCTTGCAGAAAAAAAAAAAAAGGAAACTCAGTAAACCCATGTGATGCACTGCTCCTCCACACACATTCATTATTTTCCATAAAAAAAAAAACACTCACTCTCACTGCTAGATATTCACATTTTGTTTTACTTCATTCTCATATATACACACCCACTCTCTTTCACTTTTTTTTTCTCACATAGAGAAGCTTTAAAAGGGAGCATGCACATACATTTTCGGAGGATCCTTTATCTCCATCCACTCCTCACTCACCTTCACCACCTTTCCATTTCACTAACCTCCATCTTCAACCATCAACCTTCACACTTCATTTTCACCATTATGCCCTCCTACCTCCACTTCATCACCTCACCCTCACCACCTCACCATCACCACCCTTTAAGTAACATACCTTCATCTCTAACTACCGAGTTGACTCACCCCTTCACAAACCACCCTTCAAGCAACCTCCATCCTCCATCTTCATCACCATTTCCATCCCACCTCACCTCTCATCGGCTTCAACCTTCATCAACCAAACACAAAACCCACCACCCACAACCTCCATCTTCCATGGTCGCCATCCACCATTACCTCCATCAACTCCATAACCAGCCTCACCACCCCTTCACCTTTATTCATGGCCTAACCTCCATCCTCACCAAACACCTTCATCCATGGCCTAAACTCCATCCTCATCAAACACCCCTTCTTACACACACACACCCATTTTTTCACTTTTTGGCTCTCACATGGGAACCTACGGCCAAACAACCTTCACCCACACACCCACTTTTTCACTTGGGCACATTCACCCTCTTCATCGACCCCACCTTCAACAACCCTTCATCACTATCACACACCACCATTCTTGGATAACCATCTTCACCTCCCGTCTACCACCATCACCTAATCACAACCATCTCACCCATCGTCAACTTCACTTCATCTTCATCACCAAACATTCACCTTTTCATATTTTCATTTGGCTGCTAATTAACCACCCACTCAAAACAAGAACCATCTTCATACATTTCATCTTCATCTTCACCTTCCATCAAGCACCACAACCTCCATTTCACCTCTCTCAACCGTGAACCACAACCCCTCCACAACCATTTCACACTTCATCTCCACCATGAACCCATAACCACCATCACCAACCTTCCCTTCCTACCATCAACCCAACCGTGACCACTACCAAACAACCATTACCTTCATCCTCACTTATCTTCACCATCTTCCATAACCATATTCCTCTCCACCCATTTACCATGCACCACCACATCCAACCTCCACCACCGTGAAGCTGCCACCATAGCAGCACCACAAAGCTCCACCCTGTACTCACCAGAACCGTGAAGAACCAAATCCACTAGAGTCACCGTGTTGTGCCAACATCGCAGATCCGAGGGCCACCATGCGCTAGTTGCCATCGTCGCACCTCCTCCATTAGTCCAAGTCAACACCGTCTTTGCCCATTGCTAACCAGGTTCCCTATTTCTACGTTACTTTGGTTCTCGTTTTTTATTTTATTTTATTTCTTTTATGTTATGTTTAATGTAGTTTTTTTAAATAAAAATAAAAAAACTGTTGGGTTTAGTTGTAGACTAAGGATTACTGTCATCTTGGGCCTAAATGAAAAAAATTAATATAAAAAAATAAACAAATAAAAAAAGTAGATAAAAAAGGTTTTTCTTTTAAAATTATAATTGTATTTAAAAAAATGAAAAAACTCTAAAAGATATAAAAATTCTGAGTTCTCTTGTTTTTTCTTAAAAAAGAAAAGAAAAAAGAAACTCCCTTTTTTAAATCAACGCAATGACTAATGACAATGATTGAATAGCAGATGTTATCTTCAATGTCATTTAGATCATAAGAGTTTATTGAGTAGTCTGGTACTAACTTGAACTCTGTGCAAAAAAACAAATTTGTTTTTAAATAAAACCTCTTTCCAAAAAAATCTTTTTCATAATTAAAATCAATCGATCCATGATTATTTTCTAGAGAACTACATGAGTTTGAGTTCCTCATTGCACTTGAGGATACGTAGGGGCAGAATCTTTATTCTGTCAAGCCAAAAATTAAATTTTTGCAATTTGGTTGTTTCTTTTCTTCATTCCTTCTTTAAAAAAAATAAAAAGATAAAAAATTAAAAAATAAAAAATAGTTACATGGCCTTTTTTATAAAGAGGAGTAAGATATATATATTTGAGATTATCAAGTTTTTGTAACTTAAGGTACCATTTTAGGACGGGTGTATAAGGGGTGCTGTGAGATTAAGTTTCCACCCTTCCCTATCTATAATCGACTCCTAAATCTAATCTGGTTTTCAAAGACCATTTTCAAATAAAGATTTTTCAATTCTTCCTAATTTAAATAAAATTAGTGGCAACTCTATTTTTTTTTATTAATTCTATGAGTTGCTATGTTTTGCCGCAATCTTAGTTGCAATAGGTTCCCACTCATGCTAGTAATCCTGGCACTAACGAGTAACGAGGGCTAAAGTCCTCACTCAAAGAAACTGTTAGACTTTCCTTTCTATCTCCTTTGGCCATATGATTATACATCATTAAAGATTACTCTACTTTGGAATGGCAAGTAACTTGAAACTATGTGGCATTCTGTATAACTCATACAAAACTGCCACCTTGACTCATCACATGGTTCTCTCTAACTAAGTGAAGAACTTAACTTTAGCAAACATGTACTCTTAGCTCACTTCTAACTCAATAAGGAGTTTATTCCATGATCCTAGTTAATTAATCTTACTTATGATTCTTGTATTTAGCTTGCCTCATTATCACACCACAAGTGGTAAACTATGTCACCCTAGTGTACTCAAGGTCCTAGATACCTACTTTAGACAATTCCTAACTTATGGAATGCTTGAAGACTAGAACTTCTATAATATCTGCATACTATGACCATTCATTCATCACTAACTCCACTTTCTCTATTGGGAGTAACTAATGCACTATGGCAAGTGACTATTGCTAACTGAACACAACTTACTTGTATCTAGTATACCCTATCCTCATCACCTCGTATGTGATACTAAATGCAACTCTAGGTTGCCTAAAGAGCTAGATACCTACTATGGCAAACCATTACTCTTGAATAACTTAAAACTCAAACTTATTCTTATATGCTAGGTGGTTATTCCCTTTGTGAAATATCCCTAAAAGTGCCTTGACACACTTAAGAAATCATATACTGATGATCCCAACTAGTAGGGGACCTTCAAACATCATAATAACATTTTTGGGAAATCTTAGAGCTCACGTCGCGACACACAAGGTGCCACGCCACGGCGTCCTTCCCCTATTTCACTCACGTCGCAGCGTGCTACTCTCGAGTGTGATTACTAGACTAATTTTTTAGCCAATGTTGCGGTGTGGCTACCCTTGTGCTGCGGCGCAAAATGTAGAACCCAGATTCTACAGAATTTTATAAATATGGGTACTGTTCCATTGGTTTCAAAACAGCTTCCAATCATCTAAAATTAGCTTCTAGGTGATTTCTAGCTACTCCAACACCTTCTAAATATGTTGTAACTCTTTTACAACTTATTGATTCACTCAATTTGGATCAATAACTAAAAATCATATACTTGGTTTCTAAAACCCTAGGTTCTATCTCAAGAACCAACTAATTCTATCTATGGATAAATCCAACTCTCTTGATCTCATCAGGTTGAAATAGCTAATTCCAAACAATGACAACAAGAATCAAGCAAAGAAAACATATTCTTACTCTTTAAAACCCATTTTCTCCATCTAATGACCTAACATCCAATAATGGAATAAATGAAGGAAGAAAATGGAATTAATGAATAGAAACCCCTACCTCTTGTGTAGATGATGACCTTCAAGCTTAATCTTAGCTCTTTGATCATCTTTTTGATCTTCTAGCTCCTCTTGACCTTTCCTCCTCTTTTCTCTTTTCTTTCTCTCCTTTACGTTTTTTGTTTCTGTTTCTCTGCTCTCAACCGAGAGATAAGAGAGAAAATAAGGAAGCAAAGTCCTACTTTGCCACTTAAGCCATATACTGAAACTTTATATCTGCTAAGGACACTTGAGTTATGTTAAACCAAGTTTTTTAACTTCCAACAACTTTAGAATAAATACTAGGATTCATCTAAATTATTGTTTCACTATTATCCTATTTTTTCATATCTGCTGCTAGTCAATCCGACATTAAAACGTACAATCAGTATGCCTAAAAATACCAAACTAAATCTGATTACTCTCAAATTTTAACTACACCATAGTCACCTTATTTGTTACCTGGAAACAAATTCTCTAGATTTATTTCCCTCAACTTAGCAACTTATGCCACTATCTAAGACATTTTAAACTATTTTTCAACTTCTGAGTTACAACTAAGTGCTTAAACGAACTCAGTTTGTCACAAAACTTTACTAATATGCCATACAAGTAATATGCTACCTTTGTACCCATTTACAAGTCTAACATGTTTTCTCGGGATGTTACATTATACTGTGAGTAATTTACTGATATCTGTTTAAGGTTACTTAGCCTTATATTTATAGAGCGTGTGTAGAATCCTTATGCAATATGTATTGAATGCAGATATTTAGGATTAATATCTTGGTAGAGATTACCTTCCCATTATTGTTTGAGTAAATCCCTATAAATTAGAAATTCTTGATATGAGAGCTACTTATCAATATGAGACAGTTATGAGTCATATAATATCGCAAGTTAATGATTAATAGTTACTGATATTTAGAGATTTATCATCTGCATGAATCTAGTAATCTTGATATTATGACCTAGTGCCGCTCAACGTGCATGGCTCTAAGGTCTTGACTGTCATCAAGGCCTTAGCTACGTCGTCCAGGGCGAAGTATGGTTGTACGCGTGCCGAGTTGATCCTACTAAACAAGATCTCGAATCACGGTCCAGAACAATATCTTTCAAATATTTTAACAAATCTTTGATATATCTTCATGTATCTTTACATATCTTTCAAATCTTCACAAAATAAAAAACTAATGATAATAATATTTAATAAAATTTGGGTCAAACCCAACAAAAAGAAAATGGTATCGCTTGAGATAAGGCTCATGTTCATATGCATCATTTATTTATTTTTTAACACTGTAACTTGCCTGAATGAGAACAATGTCATCATATGTGAGGAAGACAAATCGGTAGTCTCATGCAGATTTCTTCACTTTGGCTCAAAAGGATGAATTATTTTACAAAAAATTAGCAACATTTATTATGCTTATTATTTCGATTATGATGTCATCAACTAAATTAAAATTATTTTATAAATCTAAAAATAACAAATGAACTATTACTTAGGTTAACCAATTGGAGTTTTGTTATTGGGATGAAAAGCATTATTAACGTATTGTCATTCAATTGGGCTTTTAAAAGTAAATAAGTTTTATTCAATTAACCAATATTTTAACCAAATAACTAGCATAATTGTTCTTGAAAATTAATCTTTTGAAGGTCGTAATTTGTTAATTCTCAATCATTCGTATTGCATTATAAAAAGAAACTAGCTAATAGCCTATGCATTTTATCAGATTTTTTAAAGTTTTAATTTGTATTTATAATATATTTTAGAGATTTTTTTGTTTCCATATTTTAGAAATTTAATTTTTAGCATGTTATACATATATATTTTTTATGAACTTAAACTCCTGAAATTGATAATATTTTATTTTAAAGTAATAAAAAATGATAAATAGATAAAATTCTATCATACTTTAGTATCAAAGAAGATTGTATGAAAGAATTTAAAATTTGATTGAAAATAATTAAGGAAAAAAAGAATTTTAGTTGATTGAGAAAATAATATTGAAGAGAAGTTAAAGTAAGAAATTTTCTCTTCAAATGAAAATACATATAAGAGGAAAAAGTGAAAAGAAAATTCAATTAAAAATGCGTGACAGTAATATAAAAAATAAATGTGTTCGTATAAAAGAGTTAGTATAATTTAAATTTTACCATTTAAAAAAAATACTCTCATTTATAATATTGAGTGGGTTAAATAATATCTTCCTATTTCGAAGAGGACTTGATTTACTTGTCTCAGTTAGTCTACGCGTTATTTAATTAGTCTACGAATGTAATGGAGATTTTAGTCTTGGGCTTGTTTTTCGACTGAATTTACACGTAATTACTGTGGAAGCTTTCATATATATTGTGAATTTTGACTGTGCTTACTAATTACGTGTACATGCCTTGAGTGAAAAAAAGTTGTAAATTTTTACTGTAATTCGTCATTCATATTGTATTTTCAAAAGAAATCAAAAAACAATTTCAGAATTCCAAGAAGAGACGCACTTATCTCAGTCAGTTAGTCTACACGTAATTTAATTAGTTTACGCATGTGGTCGAGATTTTAGTCTTGGGTTTCTGTTTCCATTGAATCAAATTACACGTAATTACTGTGCAAACTTTGATAAATACTGCGAATTTCACTGTAGTTTGTTTTCTATTTCCCCCCTCCTAATTAGTGCATAATCAGATTTAAATTTTGGTTTTTTTTTCCATAAAGCGCGGCTTATTTATGGTCCCTCACCATCCTTGATGGTATTTAAATGCAGTTTCTAATTACATACACATGCATTGGAGAAGAAAATACACATGCATTGGAGAAGAAAAGTAGTAAATTTTTAAAGAGTTTGTTTACGGGTGTTTTTAGAGCACATTAGAAGGACTCTTAAAAAAAAGCACATTTAAAGGAATAAAAATAATATAATTATTTTCTACTAATTATTCAAATAAAAAGTATTAAATACTTTTTATATTTTTAAGATATTAAATATTTTAATTTTTATTTAATTTTTTATTTTTTATTAAGTTTTTTATATTTTCTAAAACATCCTAATATTAAATTTTCTAATACTTAATAAAAAATATTAAATAAAAAATAAAAATATTTAATATCTTGAATATAAAAATAGATTTAATATTTTTTATTTAATAATTAAGATGACTATTAAAAATATTTAGAATTATTCTTTTTAACTTAGAAGTACAACTTTTTTTAATTTAGGTATTATTTTTTTAATTCACACACTTTTTTAATTACTTATCATTTTAATTATCTAAAATACCCTTCATTAACTTATCTTTTTACTAAATTAAACTCTTTAGCACTTAAGGGAAAATTAACGTAAAAGACCATTAATAATAAAAAATTAAAGGTGAAGGATCAATAACTATTCTTGTTACAATAATGATAATTTAGAATGGGTAATTAATCATTCTGAATGGTTAATTAGTCATTTTCATTAATTTTAGACCGTTAGCGGTCCTTCCTTTTAAGTTTCCCTATACTTAATTATTATACATTTAGATTTCAAATATTTTATTTGTTTATTTTGGTAATAATTCTTTAATTATATTTTAATTCAGCCTTTTATATTTACATTTTCGTAAATCATATTAATAATTTTTCTTAAGTAAAACTAAAACTTGTTAAATTAAAACTTCTTTTTGTTTATATTTTTAGTTATATATTTATACTTTATAATTATTTTTAGTATTGAAGTCATGTGGTATTAAGGTCAGCAAGCACATCTTGACTAATCCACTTATTCAGTTCGGTTAAAGGTATGTCATTCACGTCGAAAATAAGATATTTATAAAAATATTCTTTGTAGCTTGATCATAATAAATTAGCGTAATTGAGATTCGAACATGTGACTGTGCACCAACCTACACATCATTCTCGTCTTCCGTTAGGCCAACTGCTTATACTTACTGATTTTTAGTTTAGACAAAGAATTATATACTTTCACAAAATAAAATTAGGTATATATCAAAGTATCAATCACAGACATGAAAAGTTAATCAAGTGTTAATCTACTTGAAATGATTGATCTTAGTAAATTTATGAATATAGCCCAATTTAATTGACTTATAAATTATATTAATAATTTTTTTATAAAAAGTGTTTATTGTCACTCCTTTACGTCTATTACTACTCCTATTCCATTAATGTTTTATTAAATGAATTAATTTAAAACATTGGATCAAAACAAATCAAAGATAATTTAATAAAAAAGTTAATGAAATGGGAGTAACAATAGATACACATAAATGACAATAGACACTCTAACTTCATTGAGATTACTTTTATGTATTTAATATATATATATATATATATATATATATATATATATATATCAAAACTTAAATTTAAAAATAAAGGTTTTTGTTCTGAAAAATGATTTAGAGGGTACCTGAGATAGACACGTAATGGTAGTTTTCTCCTTGAGCAACAACAGTCGAGCGTATTGAAGCAGGGGGTGGATACCTGTAAAGGGACTCCAACACTCAAGTCAGGTTGTGCACAAGTAAGGTAGTATATGGTAAGTAATTTACTGACACTTAATTAAGTTTATTTAGCTTGGTATTTATAGAGCGTGTATAGAATCCTCATGCAATCTGTATTAAATGCAGGTATTTAGGATTAGTGTCCTGACAAGGATTACCTTCTCATTATTATTGGGATGAACCCCTATAAGTTAGGAACTCTTAATACGAGAGCTACTTATCAATCTAAGATAGTTATGAGTCTTATAATATCGTAAATATATGATTGACAATTACGGATATTTAAGGATATATCCTCTGCACATATCTAGCAATCTTGATATTATGGTCCAACATCACTCAATGTGCATGGCTCTAAAGTCTGGACTACCTTCAAGGCCTTAGTTAGGCCGTCCAAGGCGGAGTCCGATTACACGTGTGCCAGATTGGTACAACTAGACGGGATCCCGAATCACGGTCCAGAACAGTTGCCCCTAACTTGGCGCTTGGAAGGACAACCAAGTGCCAAGTTTTAACATGACCATCCAGGCATATAGTTAACACAAGAGTCCAGTAAATTAACATCAGACCCCAGACGTTTCACAAGAAATGTCGATGTCCTTAATATGCTGTTACGTCCCGCAAATTCATTGCTCGTAAGTATTAATTCTTGGGATTTCCTTAGGCGTTCTCTGTGTAAACTCTGAGTATAATATCTGAAACTACATGTGGTAACAGTCTGTGATTCTTTGGGAAACTGTCACTTTGACTTTATTGGGAATCAAATATCCTTTAAAGAGGATCTCAGTTTCGTATTGTTCCCCAATTACCAGCTGCTCCCGTGACTAATCAAAAACTAGAAGCATTGAACATGGTTGGCATCATGCAATCAGTTTACCTTTTACAGGGCCGATCAGAGTGCTTCATTCTCTCTATAAATCGAGAATGTTTGCACTGAAGCTGGCATTCCTTTCATTGTATTCCTTTCATTTTGTAATTTTGTTTGAGAATGATTCTATTTTAGAGAGTAGTTTTCCCTTCATTTTTTGCACTTATATGGAGGGTTTTGTCCCCTGCGATGGTTATTTTTTTAATCTTTTCAAAATTCTTGAAGGTGATTGACTTTCTGCAAGCAGCTTCCTTTTTCCATAGAGGCCTTTCTTTCTTGGCATAATGTTAAGTCGCTATGCATTTAGGGAGGCAGAGGCCTTTCTCTCCTCGCATACACAGGGCTTTCTAACCCAGCATATTATTAGAGAGTAATTTTCCTTTCATTTTTTACACTTATACGGAGGGTTTTGTCCCCTTTGAGGGTTATTTTTTTAATCTTTTCAAAATTCCTGAATATGATTGACTTTCTGCAAGCAGCTTCCTTTTTCCATAGAGGCCTTTCTTTCTTGGCATAATGTTACATCGCTATGCATTTAGGGAGGTAGAAACCTTTCTCTTCTGGCGTACACAGGGGTTTCTGACCCACCGTGTTATTAGGATGGAATAGTGCTTCCATCAACCAGTGCATGGAGATACTGGAGAGCACTCTGTCTCTCTCCTTGCCTTTTTCCTGAGTGATTTGGAGGCACCAGGCCGGTCTTCTTCATAGTGCGGTTGGATATGTAAGAATGTCACCCCAGCAAAAAGAAAAACCCTCTGGGAGTAAGTTGGGGTGATCTACTTTCTTGGACTTGTTTTGTGAAGACGTAGCTGGTGTCAGCCTATATTATCACTATGAATGAGGCAGGGAAGAAGAAATCGAGTGGCTTTAGCCTATTTCGGTGAAGAGAGTGGAGGAACTGTGGATGTGACAATGTAGCTGGGTGCCCCAGCGGTGATGTCGGTTTCAACCTTAAGCTCTCCTATGGACACTATTTTCAATTTCCTTTTATTGTACATTTTCTTTTCCTTCCGTGGAGGTTGACGATGTATGGAATGAGATTAATAAAAACTTTCTGTTTTGTATCTTTGATTTTTCTTTTCTTCTTTCTTTTTACATTATTCGGGGTGAGTCCAACACTTACCTTGTAGCTATACTAGGTTGCCCCCAACTCGGCCTTTGGTTGTTGATACAACGAAACAGCAAGTTTTAGCTCTTGCCCTTGGGGTCCGTGTTCCTTATAGGGTGAAGAGTTTTGCCACGACCTTTCGAAGTCCATCGACCTTTCTTGGGGGTACTGTTGTCCGCATTAGTATCTCACATTTGTGGGTACTATGGACTCACCTGGGGTCCGTGGAAAAATTTATAGAATTAGTTTGCTGAGGTTGTGTGTCCCTTAGCCTACTGTGCAACCGTTCCCTCAACTGCCATGATAGCTGTGAAAGCCACGTGGTATGCTTTAATCAGGTAGACGTGCCTAGTGTTTCGCGCGCTATAATGAGTGTTTTTCGAAATTGAAGCAGATTTGACAAAAGTGTCCCTGAACTGTCTCACCCCTTTAATTAGGGGTTAAGGTTATCTTCACCAGATTTTACTATTCCTGAACATTAGTGACCTTTTGAGAGAATTTATCTTTTACAAGTTTTACAGACGGGGTGGTGTGATTTTGAGTAGCTTGCAGTAGTTCGCTTGCTTCAATCCAACAACTTCACAATCTCCTATTTTTCCAGATTCTAAAGGTGCTCCCTTTATCATTTCTCATTTGTATTCACCTTTTACTCCCCTTTCTGGATTATGCCCCTTATGAAACACCCATCTCGCCGCACCAAGGGTGGCGAGGGAGTCCTAGTATGGTTTATACCTTCACGGGCTTTGATGCCGTAGCCCTAGGGCTTGAGGGTGGATGTGAATCCCTCTAGGTCCACCTGTTCTTTGTCTAAATAGATAGGAGCCCTTGATTCTGATATTAGCTTAACAATCTCGACAAGTGTTTTCCAGGTGTTCAATGGCAAGGAAAAGGGTTGTGAGGCAACAGAGAGTGGCCGAAGGAGAACCTCTGGTTCTTGCCACTATGAGGCCCACCTACAATTAGGTTACCAATGATGTTTGGAACCATTCGTCCGTATATTTTTTTGAGGCAAGACTCAGAGAACTTTTGGGCTATCTAGAGTTGACGGAGAGAGGTTCGGGAGGCTAAGAGTTCTAAGTTCTGTGCTTAGAGTAAGATGATAGAGTATGCATGCAACGGGAAGAGGGTCAAGACTTTATGTTCTTGTACGAGGGCCTCTTCCTCGACTATGGTCTTCGGCTTCTGTTCACCTATTTCAAATATTGGTTCTTCGAACCCTTCAACCTGCCCCAATCTAGATTCACCATAATGGTTAGGGTAATATCTTAGCCTTTGAGAGATTTTGTAAAGTGGTCGGGCTCTGGTGCTCTGAGAGAGCTTTTTTCTATTTCTTCATGTGATGGAATATTCAAGGGAGGAGTGCATTGCAGCAGTCCTGGATGTCCATCAAATTGAGGTCAGGGAGGAGAGTATTTGAAATTTTTCAAGACAGCTACAAAGAGTGGAAGCATAAGTTTTTAAAATTGACTGCGATGTCGGGCACCCGACCTTTTTATTTGATGGCTAACAGGGAAGCAAAATTCTGCTTATACTGGAACCAGCATGCCTGGGGCATCCCTATTGAGTCCATTAAAAAGGAGAAGGAGGATTTAGATGAGGGAGACACTGAATGTGTCAATTTTATAATTGAATGGGGGTCAAATGTTGGCCAGATCAAATGGAAGGATACCTTGAACATTTCCAACGATGAATTCCTTTGGGCTATCCTCGTTAGGGGATTGAATTTGTATATGTATATTGTTGCTCCTTGTTACTTTTTACTTTTTCGCATTTGATTTTTCCAAGTTCCTGACCCTTTTTTTCTTTTTCTTGTCACAGATAACATGGCCACCAACAAGGGTACTGGGTCTTCAATAGAAGCGCTCCAAGCCTTTAAGGCGAGGAGGAATCAGGATGGATCGTCTCACTCTCATCCTACCGTTGCTCGACCTCTGGTGATCTGGGAATTGGGTCTCAATGTCACGCCTCAGTCCTAACAAGGAAAGAAGAGGAAGGCCGTGAAAGGTGCCGCAGTAGGGGGGATAGGTAAAATCATGGTCGTGGAAGGAGATGGCAGTCAGAGGGTAAACCCTTTACCCCTAATAACTGGGGACAAAGTGCCTGTAGAATTCATCGATGAGATCCTTCTGAGTGATGATGTTGTCAAACTCATCACTCGGTGTAAGATTTCTGAGACCCTATCATTGTTTCAAACTTCCGCTCTCTGGACTGCCGTTGAAGCTTGACTCCTTAAAAGGTCGGTGGCAGATTTTGAAAGAAGGGCTAAGAATGAACTGAAGGCAATGGAGGCTAAGGGAAAATGGTAACTGGAGGATGCCTTTAAGGGCAAAGAGGAGCTAGAGGCGAGGCTTACTAGGGTGGAAAAGGGGCTTGCTAACTCTCAGGCTTTGCTTACCGAGGAAAAGAAGCGGTTTGATGCTGCCAACACCACAGTTTAGGATAGAATAACGGAACTAGAGAAAGAAGGCGATGATTTGCTCACCACCAGCACCAATATAGGTGTTGATCAGTTCTATAACGTGGTTGCTTAGGTTCAGTACTTTAATCCTGACGTAGAGCTAGCTTTAGGGGTAATGCGGATTATAAGTTGCAAATCCAAGTGCAGGTTATCTCAAATAATAAAATCTCAGGAGTCCGAGGTCGATCCACAGAGAATTGATAAAGAAAAATTCTTTGAGGTAAAGAAAAGATTTTGTCACAACAATACAGGTGATAAAACTTAGTCACAAATAAAAAGGATTTACTTGGGTTAGGAGATCCATTATTAGTAAATAAATTAGGGATAAGATTAATTCTTTTTATAACTCAATTAGAATCCACACATAATGGAGGTTCTAATCAAAAAATTCAACATTCAATGTTCATTTAAGATTACATATGTAATTATATTATGGTTCCTTTAATTTTCTATTAACACCACTACTTATAAATGGGCTCAAGCATTCATTGTGCCAATATCTTGTCTACAACAAATCAAGATCTCCATTTTATAAGAAAGGTTTCTAAAATTATTGGAAACAAAATACAATACAGATAATAACTACTAAATAATATATCATTTAAGCACAAATAAGATATTAATATAACCTTATTTCATTACTAAGAGCTTCACCCTTTTCACCCAAGTAAAATGAAAATTAGTTACTTATAGACAAGAGAAAAGAAAGAGAGAAAAAAAAGAAGAAGAACATAACTTCAATTTAGAACAAAAAAAAATTACGATAAGATAAACAAATAACACAATAGCATAATCTTGATATCTAAGACCAAGATCCTTAAATGACTAGCCAAGGCTCCCTTTCATAGAGGATGAGGGATACAAAATGAAAAGGGGCTGATTAATGAGTGAGTACAAAATGCCAAAGAGGTTGTTTAATGATAATGAATGAGTGAAAAATTATAGAGATTCTTGTCTCAGAAATCATTCAACACTGAACTCATGGCATGCGGCAGAATCTTGCCAAGTGGTCTTCATAAGAGTTGTAGTATTTTGTCTTAGCTTTCCAATTCCACTATTTTCAACCCAAAAGCATTCCTACAACTCGAGATATGACCTAATCACTACACACTGCTCAGGCCCAGCTACAGCTCCTCTATTCTAACTTCCAATCTTAATATGACCTTCAAGACATCTGAATGAACTCTTGTGTTCTTATAAAAGTTGTAGATATGGGTATTAACTTTTGAATGACACTAGGTTAGGGTTAATTGAACTCCTATATCTCAAGATATGGTCGAATGAGTGCACAGAGGTCAAGCTGCCAATATCAGCACTCTAGATCTTACTTCAACTCCAATTTAAATTATCCAACCGTGTGATTGAGATCTTGAGGTCTTCTTGAAGGTTGTAGAGAATTGTCTTAGATTTCCAACAAGACTAGAAGCACATCAATCAGATAATTGCAGCTCAAATTATAGCCAGTTTATTGAAAAATGCAATCACCTTGACTAAAGACAATTCAAGCAATAATTTCTTCAATGATCCAATTAAGCTCAATTTTATAAAATGTGACAAAATCAACTTAATTAAGCCAAATTGAACCTTAAGAAGCTAAGTGAGAGGATTATAAAATAAATAAATTATATTACTATCAGATTCTCTCACACTTAACTTTTATACTCCCGGACAAAACACATAAGACCAAAACTAGTGAACAAGGAAAAATAACACAAAATCGAAAATTTAAAAAAATTCTAAAAGACTCAATTTCTAATAATATCAAATAATGAAGAGCAACTAAAGATTCAAGGGATCAAAATATTTATGAGGTAACGTTTCTTCATATCTCAAACCAACAAGCTAGGAAATTTCAATTGAAAAGCATGAGTCAAGAATGATAGATCTTCACAGAGTTTACTCTCAATCCCTCAAGTGTTTAAAAGGTAGGTATTTTACTTAATTCAACCTATGAAAATTGCACTATCATAACATTTTTTATCTTCTACTTTTCCACTACTCAGAACACATGCACACACAAATCATGAGAATTTTATTCAAGGTTGTAATGGGGTCAAGGTAAAGGAGGAGGTAATATGGATATGACAAGTTAAATATCAAAGAGAATAAAAGAGCGTGTGAGCTGAGTTCAATAACAAGCATGAAAGTTCATCCCAACTCCACCTAATACAAATTTCTTTTACATATTCTTTTTCTTTCCTTTATTGCCTTGTTGGCCCTTCTATACACATTTATTTTTTTTTAATTTAAATTTTTTAATCATTTTTTTTAAAGATGAACATAATATATACAATTTTTTTTAATCTAACATTTTTTTCACCAACCATTCTGCACACACACCCCCACACTTGTTCAAGAACTCATCTAATGACAAAGATAACATTCTCTTATTCCCTAAGGTTAGGTAAGAACATATTTTTTTCATTTAAGGCACATAATGAGGCTCAAAGGGGTTAAGTAAGGGGAAATATGTTATTTCCAATGCCTTACGTTGACAGGAATTAGAGAATTTTTAAGAAGTCATAAAAGTATTTAATATCATATTGAGATAATATACTACTGAGCAAGGCTACCTATTTGTGTGCCAACCATTCTTGGCTATTTGGTTAAAGTAGC